>OZ005654.1:71633419-72094498 GCA_963930645.1 Salticus scenicus | reverse complement strand
ATGTCAACAACATAGATATTGACATTGATAACCGTTGGGTGGTCCCATATTCGTTTCTGCTGAGCAAAACATTCAATGCTCATATTAATGTTCAGTTCTGCAGTCAAGTGAAGAGCATCAAATACTTTGGCAAATATGTGAATAAAGGCAGTGATATGGCTGTATTTCGAGTTGAAAATACCAATGTGAATGCTCCTCCGGTGAATAACAACGATGAAATAACACTTTACCAAATTGGCCGGTACGTCAGCTCCAATGAAGCTGTTTGGCGTATCTTTGGTTTCCCAATTCATGAACGGGATCCAGCAGTTCTTCATTTAGCCGTCCATCTTGAAAATGGCCAGCGCGTATATTTCACGAGCGAGACAGCGATTGATCGTGCTATAAATCCACCAAAAACTACACTCACCGAATTTTTTGAATTGTGTAATCGTGTGGATGCTTTTGGTGCTTTTGCACGGACATTACTCTATTCAGAAGTACCACGCTATTTCACATGGGCTCCAACAAAAAAATGGATGCCCTGCAAGCAAGGCACGCCGATTGATGCATGTCCCGGTTTATTCAAATCAAACACCTTGGGATGAGTATTTACAGTCAATCCAAGGCAGACTGAGTGTTTTTATCTTCGACTGTTATTGGTTAATGTCATCGGCCCTTTGTCATTTCAAGATTTACGTTAAGTGAATGGACAACAGTATCCAACGTATAAAGATGCATGCCTTGCACTCGGCTTGCTGGAAGACGACAACCAGTGGGAGTGTATGCTTGCTGAAGTAGAACTGAACTGTACAGCAAAACAAATTCGTCTACTATTCGCTATAGTGTTGACTACATGTTTCCCGGCCCGAGCAGAGACATTATGGGATAATCACAAAGATTCAATGACTGATGATATATTGCATCAACATCGTTCACGGTGCAACGATCTAACGATAGTATTCAGTGACGCTATGTACAATGAAGCATTGATTGCTATTGAAAATCTTTGCATTATCATTGCCAACTTACCACTCAGTCATTTCGGTATGCATTCAACAAATCGAAATGCATCTGATTTAATAAGCACTGAATTGAATCGTGAACTACAATACAATACTGTAGAAATGGCAGCGACTGTTGCTCGCAATGTCCCACTAATGAATGAAGAACAAAGAACCATTTACGACCGCATCATGCTCGCAGTTTTGGCAGGACAAGGTGGATTCTTTTTTTTTTTTTTTTTTTTTTTTTGGGTGCACCAGGTGGAACTGGCAAAACATTCCTTATTTCGCTAATTCTCGCCGAAATGCGATCAAATAATGGCATCGCATTGGCTGTTGCATCATCTGGCATTGCGGCAACTTTATTGGATGGAGGCAGAACAGCTCATTCATTATTTAAACTGCCACTAAATATTCAAAATAACCCAGACGCAGTGTGCAACTTAAAAAAACAACCGTCCATGGCCATAGTTCTGAAATAGTGTAAAATTCTTATCTGGGATGAATGCACTATGGCACACAAACATTCGATTGAGGCGTCGAACAGGACATTGAAAGATATAAAAAACAACGGCAAACTATTTGGCGGCACTCTGTTACTCTTTTCAGGTGATTTCAGACAAGCACTTCCCGTTATTCCGCGTTCAACATACGCTGATGAGATCAACGCGTGCTTTAAATCATCGTCATTGTGGCGTAATGTTGAAAAAGTACAACTGAAAGTAAATTTGTGCGTTCAAAAGCTTCAAGATCCATCCGCTGAAACATTCTCAAAACAATTGTTAGATATCGGCGATGGAAAAGTTACTACAGATGAAACTGGATGCATAAAATTACCGATCGATTTCTGCACAATCATTGATTCTCAAGATGCTCTTATTGACCACATATTTCCCGATGTACACAGACGATACACAAATCATGAGTGGCTGGCAGAAAGAGCAATTTTAGCAGCAAAAAATGTGGACGTCAACGAATTGAATCTCAAGATACAACATTTGTTACCAGGAGACTTGGTGTCATGCAAATCTAATGATACAGTTTGCGATGCCACCGAAGCTGTAAATTATCCAACAAAGTTTTTAAACTCATTGGATTTACCAGGCATGCCACCGCATGTTTTAAAACTGAATGTTGGATCTCCGGTTATTTTGCTTCGTAATTTGAACCCACCACGGTTGTGCAACGGCACGCGATTAGTCATAAAAAATTAATGAAAAATCGAAGCCATCATTTTAAATGACAAATTCCGAGGTGAAAATATATTACTACTGCGAATCCCTATTATACCCACAGATGAGCCAATTCAATTTAAACGCCCTCAATTTCCAATTAGATTGGCATTTGCAATGACTATCAATAAGTCTCAAGGCCAAACGATGTCTGTCTGTGGCTTAGATTTGAGCACATCATGTTTTTCACACGGACAATTATACGTGGTTCTCGAGTGGGCAAACCATCCAGTTTGTTTGTATTGGCGAAAGATGGGATAACAAAATATATTGTACACTCTGTTGCATTAAGGGATTGATATTGTTTTTTAGTAATATTGTTATAAGTAGCGATATGTATATAATTTTAAAGAATCAATTTTAATAAATTAAAAAAATAAATGATTGGTGTTTTGTTATTTTTATATTCGTTCACCGTTCACAGCGCTCCATACATCTTCCACTTATATACCACATCCTTACACACTTACAATAAGTTAGTTATTTTTTTCTAGCAAAATAATCTCTAGAAATAATTTATATGACAAAACAACGTTTGTCGGGTCAGTTAGTATATATATATATATATATATATATATATATATATATATATATAACAACAGAATTTCATAATAATAATAAATAATAACATAGTTATAAAATATAGCTTAGATACCAGTAACTTTCAAATTTCTATGAGTATATTTGAAAAGTGCTCAAGTTTATCACTGAATTTTAAACACTTAGTTTTAACGAGAAATTATAATTTGTTAATTTTCATATTTTCAGAAGGTGATATTTCTAGATATTACAATTTCACTGTTTTTCAAAACTAAGCAAAAATTTTTTTCTTCCCTTTAGCATATAATTTTTAAATAATTTAAAGAATAAATATAAAATTTGAATGAAATATTATTAGTGTAATCATTAAGCGAATTTTGTGAAGTTCGGACATACTTTGAGAATAATTTGCGGTTATTATTAGGTTATTATTTCTATTTTTTGTTAGCCACATTTTAATTTTAGAGATATGCATTAAATGAATGATTTCTGGAAGGTAACTAGATAAATCATTATTCCACAAAGAGCTTTAGTGTTATGTCATGCATTATATAAGATATTTAGAATTAAACAAAGATACGCATGCCTCAAAATGTTAAAATTTTATCGGCTTTTTATTATTTCCTTCTTTATTTTCTTTTCGTAATATGTTTCTAAAAGTATTATTATTTGCTTGTAAATTACGAACATCATCAAAAAAATAAAAAAGACAATTAATGTTTATTTATTTATTTTTTACAATGAACTCTTTTCAACTTTGTGATTGTTTACACACATGTATTAATAAGATACAAAAATAAAAGAAACAAGAATATTCAAGGTAATGTATTAAAAAAAATATATTAATTATCTTTTCGAACCTAAAGTAACTGTATTTATATGTAATGCATTCTGACCCCATTAGTTCCAAAGTTTTATTTTCAAAAATCATTTAAAATTTAGTTTCTTTAAAGACGAGATTTTGAGAAAAAAATCCTTTAATATTAATTTAAAAAGTATCAATGATGTTAAGTTATTATATGATTTATTATATGATTACTATTATTTTTCTAAAGTATGGCATTCAAATTTTGGCTTCATATGTTTATTTTTTATGTTTAGGGACAAAGTAAAAAGTATGTAAAACTAGCTTTGTTATATAAATTTTAATAGCCAGTGTAGATAAAATCTATTAATAATAGTTTAAAGTAATAAGAGTATTATTTGAGAAGAAATAGCTTCGTTAAAAAATTCAATTTAAACTCTACGAAAATATTTTTTATTTTTATATTTTATTTAATTATTTATTTTGACAGAAATTATTATTATTATTATTATTATTCTTATTACTTATTTATTTACTTATTGTTTTTCTTAAGCATCCAAACTCAATATATTTTTTAATTTATAATTTTAGTCTAAATTATTTTTATGTTATCAATTTTTATTATATTCATTTTTCATATACACTCCTTCTCATATTTATAAGGACACTTTATGTTTTCAAATAACGAATGTAAAAATAATTGTGAACAAGATTATACTAAGTGCAATTAATATATCTAGTATTCTAAAAACCAAAACTACTGTAATTTTTTAAATATGAAACAAAATTAATAAAAAATAATGCAAAATATTTTTTTTTTCACGTTTTTAGATGTTTATAAATATAGGGACAATCAAGATTTTTTCGTTTTATTTAACTTACTAGCCAATAAATTACAGTTGACGTGCGAATTTGTTAACAACTGGGCTAGATTAATTCATATGTAAGGCTTCAATTTTTCTTGGACTGACATTATTGATAATTCCTCGAAAAAAAGAACGTTCACGTAGTGAAGTATGATAAATGTGTTTTTTTGGTGGAAGCATAATTTCAGTCCACCGAATTTCTAATGAAATTCGAAGATCCAAAATTGCTGAAGGAAATGTGATCAAAAGTTGAACTGTTTGTTCGATAGGAGAGGGATCTGAAGCAAAATCCGAGTTGTTTTGCAGAAATCGAAGACTCATAATTCCTCTTACTGTTCTACTCATAATGACCGCTGCTGAATTTGCTCGTAATTTTTAACGAAAGGTTGGGGTCCACCTTTATGCATGTTTAAAATAATTAATAATATATTAAAATGAATAAAAAACCTGTAATAATCAATAAACATTTAATGGGGGAAAGAAAGTCTGTGTTAAAGTTGAATAAAGACAATATTAAATAACAAAATGTTGCATTTTCGGATGAAAATCATTTTATTCTTGATTTACCAAATGGTTTTAACAGTTACTGGCACGATCTGAAGATAGCGAAAGACAGAGCAGATTTTTTAAAGGCTGATATAATCGGGCATTTTAAAGATGGATCTATGGTGCTCTGGGGAGATGTTTCTACAGAAGGCAGAATGGATTCAGTAATTTTTTCTATTATTATGAACATGAAGAGAATATACGCAAATTTTAAACGTGGAATTCTCAGATTTTTGTTTGATTTTGCGGGGTAATAATATTTTTTTCAACATTACTTACATTTTTGCTCTACTTCTAGAGCAGTAGGAAATAGCTTGAAGAAAGAAACTTCTGTATTATTGCCTTTCCCGTGGCCTAAAAGTTGAAAAAACCTTAACTTAAATAGTTTAAATGTATTTTAAATAGTTTATATGTATTCAGAATATCATCTATGCTGTATGAAATGGTATTGAAACTGAATATTAAAAAAAAATGTATATATATATATATATATATATATATATATATATATATACCAAAGAGAATGTCTGGCTGTTTCACCCTAAAAAGAGATCCCATAAAATATTTATTTAAAGAATAACTGAAAAAAAAAGTACTAAGATTCGAGCTGTCCTTATAACTGTGAACACCTGAAAAATCATCTTTTTGACCATATTTAAAGTTTTTTAAGATAGAAAAACAATAAAACTTTTTAAATATAGTCTATTAATGAAACTGAAATTAATAAAACGTATATTTGTTTAAATAATAGTGTTCAGAGTTTAGTTAATATAAAAAAAAACGGGTGTCCTTATAATTATGAGAACCAGTGTATATCCATACTTCATACATATTTTACATGTTTTTTAGTATATTTTTTAATCTAAATTAGTTTTATATTAGCGAATTTTTATTATATTCATTTCATATGTTTTCATACTTCATACATACTTCATACATACTTCATATACATTCATACTTCTTATAGAACATATTTCATTTCATTATTTTATTTTTGTATGAACATTTTCATTCAATATCAACTTAAAAAAAAAAAAAAAAAATCTGTACCGAACAAATTATTAAGACTCTTCAAATAAAACTAATAAAAAATCAAATGGATAAAAAATATTTCAAGCTTTTATACATAGATCTTTGTTATATGAAACACTTTATTTTATTGTAGGCATTGTGTGTTTTTTTATTGGGCAATTTATAAGCCTAACATTTATTTTACTGGTTTAAGAAGATAAACAAAAGTTCACTCTTTAGAAATTTATTGCTCTATAAATGTTTATTATTATGAAACACAGACAAAAACTAAAGAAAAAAAAAAAGAACAACAAATGATCTAAAATTTATAAAATATAAAATAAAGCGCGTCCGCGATAAGAATGAGACAACTTGATTCTCATTTATTTTCAACAAAATATTACTTACATGAATGCTACTTGCATAAAATTGACAAACAAACATTTTGAATCACTTTTGATACTTTAAATTGAATAATATACACCTTTAAGTCCCATTTTGCGAAGATTGCTTCTAGCCGTCGTCATGGCGTTTTGTACAGTTTCTTTGGTTACTGATTTAAGGAGACGATGATAAACCCTCTTTAATTGGGCCAAGTTTTTGGGCTCCTTTTTCTCGCAGGAATATTTACATTTCATAATTCCCCAAAATTTTTCTATCTCTCTTGCTTGTGGGACGTTAGGCGCATTTTCCGATTTGGGTATGAAATCGATCTTCTGGTCCCTCAGATATTCGATCACTTCTTTTGTGTAATGACTGGTTGCCATATCGGGCCAGAACAAAATATCTTCCTTCCGATGATGCTGAAGGATGAAGGGTATCAGTACACTCTTTATACATTGTTGCAAGTAAATTCTACCATTCACAGTTCCCTCAAAGAACACCGGTTTGGACACATTCCCATCCTCATCCATGGCTTGCCACAGCATCACTTTTCTGGCGAATTTCTCCTTAGGTTTGATTCTATATTCTACGGGAACAGAATATGGTGAGGCAGAATGGTAGTACTTACTACCACTAGCAGCATTGGGACCATACATGAAATAAGACTCGTCATCAATGACGAGTTTCAGTCCTGATCCAGATGGAATCAATTTCCGATAAATTTTTAAGCAGTTCTTTTTTGCTCGTTGTTTTTGATCTTTTATGTATTTTGGAACCGCTTTTTTCTTAAAAGCTTTTAAATTCAAATCCTTTTTTACAATTTCGTGCACAAGATATCTTCAATTTCCGGGCGATTTGGTGCACTGAAATATCAGGTTTCTTTTCCACGATTTTCTTAACCTTCGTTACAAGAGTTGGGTTCCTCTTCCGGATTCCTTTTCCGAAATTTCGAGAAACTTCAATGTTTCCTTGTTCGTCGCATTGTTTTAAAAGACGATATATCGTTGCTTTTGAAAATTTCCGCTTTTTAAAATGTTTAAAGACTACATTCCTGCATCTTGCGGCATCGAAATTATAGAATTGTACAATTTCTTTTCGAACAGCGTTTGATAAATGAGCTGGCGTGGTGAACCTTGCAGCAGCAACAATCAAAGTCTTACCTTATTTTAAAGTGTGCGTGACCTACTTTCTGCTGATAATATGAAAATTGGCATGTTACAAATTTCTCGCGTTAGCTTAGCCAATCGAATTGTCTCATTCTTATCGTGGACGCGCTTTATGTAATTGCTATCATTAGTATTTTGAATTTTCCTATAGTAAATGAGGAAGTTTTAGAAAGATTATATTTTAATCATATTTCTAATTTATTCAATTTTTACTTTTATTTTAGAAAATGTTTCACAGAAAACTAAATATAAAATTATTAATGCTAGATTCTACACACATTTAATTTTTAATTTTTAATTTTTTAATTTTACTCTTTTTTTTAAATTTTTTATCATTGTAATAATTAGGGAAAATAAGTAGTACTTATAATTTATTCTATTAACTGTTAAATAAAAAAGGAGTATATGTTGCTATATTTTTTGAATAAAATTTATATGAGTTTTAATCTTTTGATATTAAAGTCATATATTGATTTAATATATTTTATACTTTTTTATAAATTTGATTTTTTAAAAAGTGTTTACATCTTTATTATATAGATACGAATGGGTCTGGTACGCTTTCCCGACACTCAGTTTCCCGATGCCACTTTCCCGACAGGTACATTTTCCCGGCAGCTCACATTCCCGACAACTCATTTTCACGACAGGTACGGTGTCCCGACAACTCATTTTCCCGACAGGTACGGTTTCCCGTCAACTAACTTTCCTGACATGTACGTTTTCCCGACAACTCACTTTCCCGACAGCTCACTTTCCCGACAGCTCACTTCCCCGACAAATACGTTTTCCCGACAGCTCACTTTCCGACAATTCACTTTCGCGACAGGTACGGTTTCCCAACAGCTGACTTTCTCCAATGACTTATTTCTCGGTATTTCGCTTGTTTACAGATTTTTCTTATTAAAAAAGAGGACAGATTAAAAAATAATAAAAATAATGCTGAACACGTAATTCTATTTCATTATTATTCAAAATGAATTTTAAATAATACTTTACTTTTTTATTAAAAATGCAAAAAATAAATATAAATAAATAAATAAAATAAAAATATTACTCTTCTAATTTCTTGCTTTTTAAAACAAAATTTGTATTATATGTCTATTTATATTATATTTGTCTGCCATGTGGAAATGCGTTTTTTAAAGAAAATAATCTGGTGTGTCACTCACACGACTTTCTCATACCCTGAAACTTAATACTATAAATACAGGTTGCAGATTAATAGGTAAGAAAACGAGTACTGTTATGTAAACCTGTGTTAAACAATTCAAATTAGGCTTCGGAAGAGTGTTATATGATAATCAGGATTCATCCATCGCCTTGAGTCAAATTTCGTCACACACGACTCACGCGACCTCTCAAACGCTTGAGAACTGTAAGAAAGATAATTTATTATTTTCGTCAATTTCCATTTTCGGCACACAATAAAAGCAAAGACAACAGAAGCTAAGACAACTGGCACAATACGCACAGCTCGACGATCCGCCATGCACTGATGGTTCATTGGGTCTCAGGCAACTAGCACCGCTAGTGAGCGACGCTATAGTCCGCGTCATGGCCGACAGATGGCACCAGTTCGCGTATTTATTGGACAGACCTCGTATAAGTGAGAAGCTTTAGCGAAATTTCTACGTTACATAAGGAAAATGTAAATTGGTGTTTTACCTGATATTCCAAATTTAAAGAAATTACGTAATTCTGAAACCTGTTAGGAACACATATTTTCTTTGAAACTTCAGCATACCTATCTGCTGAGGAAGATGATACTGTATCTATTGAATTTCTGGCATGAAAAATTTTCAGATTAAATTAATATTTTTCTTTCTGTTTATTAACTTCTTTAAATTATTTGTTGATTTTATACTCCACTGTCATTTCTCATAAACCATAATACAATAATACTAGAATTAATTAAACTAAATTTATTCGTTTGTAAAGAGTTGAAGCTGCAATAATTGTCTTTGAAAAAAAAAAAAATATATACATATGATTTATGTATGTCGAAAAAAATTATAAAACTTTTATATATATATATATATATATATATATATATATACACACACACATACATACATACATGCATAAAAAAAAAAAAAAAGATGGAGGTTGGGTGGGGTGTTGAAAAAAATTATAAAGAAAAAAAAGAAGAATTGTGTGTATTACAGGATTTTTTTTTTTTTTTTAACCATTGATTTTCGGTTTATAGAATGAAAGCTAAATAATTGACAACTATAAAATGCAATTATTTGTAAAGTATCTATTAGTGGATTCATTTGCTTAATTTAATCTTTTGATTTAAGAGAGGAGGGGAAGAAAGAAAAAGGAGAAAATAAAAGCGTGAAAATTGTGTCTCCAAATCTTTAATCTTTTAGAAATCAGCAATAATAAAGAAAGTTTAATGAATTTAAAATGCTATTAAAAATTAAAATGTAGTGTTAATTGTGTTGCAATTTATTGTAGTGAAAGAAAATTACTTTGATCAAACAAGTTTAATTATATATTTCTTTTACCGAACATATTTGAAGCTGTTAAAAAAAAAATAATAACAACAAAAGACAAGAAACAGATTAATATATATATATATAATTATTTATAGATAAAAATAATGAGACCAAACTTATTTTTATTTTATTGCACATTATTTCAGTTTGACTAATTTATTCATAACAGTTTTTTTAATTAAAAATCCTGCATATGCTAATCTAATATTCAACATGAATAAATATTTGTAAGCGAAAATGTGAAAAAAGATAGAGATAAATATATTTTGCCGATCTCTTCTTAAGAAAAGTACATATATCATAGAATATGATAAACATTCTTATTATCTATGAATAGATATTTTATTACAGAAATACTATAAGTAAACAACCATCTAGAAATTTTCTCAGAAAATACATCACAGAGATGCTCTAAGGGAAAGGATTTGGGAAAATAAATGTACCTCATCTTTTGAATGAATAAAGGCAATTTATTAGTATTAAGGTGTATGATATTATTTATTAATATTTTATAATAAATTCAATATATATAAATATATAGACAGAGGGAGAAAGACAGACACAGACACACACACACACACACACACAGCGATATAAGATAGATAGAGAGAGAGAGAGAGAGAGAGAAAGAGAGAGAGAGAGAGAGAGTTTCTTGTGTGAACAGTAAATGTAATTAAATATTGTTTATTGGTGTCATATAAACAGTCTGATTTCAGATCTACGCTAAGACAATGAACTCCACAATGATATTTACAAAGCACATTTATATATATATATATATAAAAGGTATAATAATTGTTCTCGACAACCTCTACGGAATATATATATATGAATATACGGTGCCGGGAAAAAAACTTTAAACTTGAGTGACCAAAAAAAACTTTACATGTCAATTGCCGTTTACGCCATAAAAATGTATCGAAACCCAGTGATGACACGTAGTGTTAGTAAATCACAGACAACCTTTCCCTTTTTACATTTTATTGCCATCTGTAGCCGTTTAGTTATGGATCTCTGGATACATCTGCCAGATGGCTGCATCTGGCAACATCTAGAATCATCTGTCAAATCTCTGCCCACATCAATCACAGAGTTCCATTCTCTAGGAGAGTCAAAGCAGGATTTTTCTCTTCCATTTTAAACTTAATCTGGCCCACTGTGTGGAGTGGGAATACCGACGTAGGTTCTCAAACTTTTAACAAATGAACGAAATACTGGCTGTCGGGTGAAAAGAGCATACAGACTTACTCTAAAAGACTGCGAGGCGAACTGAGTGATAATATTACAGGGAGAGGTCGTCTGTGATTGACTAACATCAACTGCTATCCATGGGGTTCGACATATTTTTATGGCGGGAACGGTATCTGACACGTAAAGTTTTTTATTTATTTATTTATTTATTTTATTTTTTTGCTGACACTGAATATATATATTGTATATTATATATTGTGTATATATGATTATGTATTTATGATAATATTACACACACACATACATATAGTAAATTTCTAAATTATGAACTGAAATACAAAAAGAAAATAATGATATTATTCCATTCATTTAAGTCAGATATATTTTGTATTATGTATTTCCTTCTAGGAAAAATAAGTCAATACCAAAATATCGAAATAGATGATAATATAATGCTTATAATTTTAGTGAAGCATACTTTTTTTAAATATGAGTTTTATTTTCATATAAAAATTTGAAAAGTAAAAAAAAAAATAAATAAATAAAATAAAATAAAATAAACATTTATCAAATATGTTGTATAAAAACACAATTTAGCAACAAAATTTTAAATTAATAAAAAGTACCAAATTTTTATGAATTTGATGTTAGTAAAACGAATATCTTGAAAAGTAAAATTGATCTTTGGACTATTATTTCTACAAGTATTAATTTTAGATAATTTAAAAAAAAAAAAAAAAAAAAAAAAGAAAAGAAAAGAAAATTTTGCGAATTGAAAAATCCATTCATACAAATAACAGATTAACCCTTTCAGGCGCAATGTTCCAGCTCCTGAAACACCTAATTCTAATTCCCAAGTGCAAAATCTCATCCCGGAATTTTTTTTAGCAAAATTTTACGTTTATAACGTAGTGGAAAAAGGCCGTTTTTTTTTTTTTTTTTTTTTTTTTTTTAACTAAAAATTTAAAATTTCTTTTAATTTAATTTAGTTCGTGAATTCCGGTGGCAGTGTAATTTAAATGATCCGAATTACCCTGCGCCGCAAAGGGTTAAAAAATAGTCCGGTTCATAGACGATAGTACATCTTAATATTAATATTTATTTCTGCACTCGGTGGGCATTCTTAGCGCTTTATTAAACAAAAGGTGAAAAACAATTAATCATTTATTCAAAACCAGAAGTAATGAAAATGATGAGCTTACCTTTTTCTGTTCTGAGGAGTTGGCTGTCCCATGAACAAGTCGCTTCTTCTCAACATTTTTCATTTATTATTATTATTATAATTTATGTCTTCTCTGTAAAATAATGATATAATTAGTATGAATTGAAGAAACGCCATTGACACCATCTTAGTCTTTTTGCTAGTATATTTAATGAAGAAAAAAGAAAACAAAAGTAAAATAAAAAAGCAAGCGAGAATTAATCTCACTATACATAATAAGACGTAAAAACGAACTAACAACAGAATCTATACTGATCAAAACATGTAGATGTAAAGAGTCACGTGGAAGTTCTAAAAATAGATTTTTACCCCTTGAAAGAAAAGGGAATGAAAAATCGGGAGGGTGGAAACAGATACACTTTTGTTCTTATTATAATGTTCGTTTTTCTTCACGGAACACATTTTTTGGAGTAAATAAGTCTTTTCGAGTTTGTAATTTTCTGTCACCCCTCCTCCCTCTCCTGTCACCCCACCTCTTAGTTCCAAATTGTCTCGGTGTTTCAGGAAAATTGACTTAGGAGTCGGTTTGGTCAACACGTCTGCAGTCATTAATTTACTCTGCAGATATTGTAGAGAAATAGTCCCATTTTCACACAGGTTCTTCACGCTGTGGAAACGAATGTCTATATGCTTGGAGTGTGCTGTGTGTTTGGGTGATTCGATCATTTTGATTGTAGACTGGTTATCGTCGAATAATCTTATGGGCAGTTCCTGTGGTAAGTCAAGGTCCTCTAATACTCTGGTGAGCCATAATATCTCTTGTCCAGCATTTGCGGCTGATATGAACTCTGCTTCTGCAGAAGACAGAGCTACACACGTTTGCTTTTTCGATGTCCACTGGATTGGTGTTTTTCCTACTAAGAATACATTTCCTGTCATCGATTTGCGATCAGATTTATCACCGGCCCAATCGGCATCGGCGTAGCAGGTCAGGATAGGTTTTTCCTTTCCACTTATAACCAAATTTAATTCTTCGGTCGTTTTTAAATAACATATGATCTTCTTCGCAGCATCCCAGTCTTGCTGCCTGGGCTTCTCGTTGCGTCTACTCAGAATATTGACAGCTGCTGCAATGTCAGGTCTAGAGATAGTAGCAATGTATAATAGGGATCCGATGGCTTGTCTGTATTTTGTATTGTTGTTTAGTAGATTATCGTCGGAGGCATTTTCCAGATAACCAGGATTCATAGGTATATTTGTGGGCTTAGCGTTTTGAAGATTGAATTTTTCCACTAGTTCTTTAATTTTAGATCATTGGTTTATAAAGTATTCTCCTTGTTTAGATTTTTGTATATTAATGCCGAGGTAGTAGCTTATTTCCCCGAGATTTTTGAGCTCGTATTTTGCACTAAGTTTTTCGATAGTTTCTTCTATTTGTTGGTCCGACCCTGATATTAAAAGGTCGTCCACGTAAATAATTATATGTATGGGATCTGTTTCATCTTTCCTAAACAGGCAGGCATCTGCTGTGCTTTGTGCAAAACCCAATTCTTTTAGAGTTTCACCGATTTTCAAATGCCATGATCTGGCGGCTTGCTTAAGACCATAAAGGGCTTTTTCTAATTTCCATACTTTATTTTCGTTTCCCGGTGAAATATAGCCTTTAGGCTGTTCCATGTATACTATTTCATCTAAGTCTCCATGCAGGAAGGCAGTTTTAATATTAATATGGTGAACCTGTCTGTTTCTGTGAGCAGCACTGGCTAAAAAAGCTCTAATTGTGCTATGGGATACCACCGGGGCAAAAGTTTCGTGAAAGTCTTCGCCATACTTTTGGCTGAAGCCCTTCGCTACCAATCTTGCTTTATATTTGGCTATTTTGCCTGAGGAGTCATATTTGACCTTATAAGTCCATTTGGACCCAATTACTTTTCTTCCTGGTGGAGGTTCTACCAAAGTGAATGTTTTGTTTTGGATTAAGGAATTCATTTCTTCCTGCATTGCGTTTAACCAGTTCTGTTTTTCTTGTGGGTTTGTTATGCTGAGAAAATCATTATAATCTTTAGGTTCATTAGCCTCAAAGTTTTCTGCTAAGTAAATAAGCCTTTCGGGAGGTACACCTTTATTGTGTCTATTTGACCTTCTCAAGGTGTCATTTGTGTTGTGTTCACTAGTGATATTTTGATCTGGTGAACTTATGTCATTTTTGACAATTTCGCGCCCTATGTGCGATTCTGTGTCGGAGTGTTCATTTGTATTATTTTCTGAGAGTAATTTTATTTCATTGTTTTCTCCTGAATTGTTTGTAGTATTTTCAATGAATTTAACTGTTCTTGCAAGTATTACGTGGTCATTTTTCAAGTAGATTCTATACGCTTTAGCGCTGTTATCATAGCCGACAAAAATGCCTTCTTGGGCTTTGTCATCTAATTTACCCCGTTTACTTTTATGAATGTAAGCATAGGCTTTACAGTCGAAAGTTTTTAAGTGATTTAAATTTGGTTTGCTACCATGCCATAATTCGTAAGGAGTTTTTGTAGTGGCTTTTGTAGGTAGTCTGTTTTGGAGGTAATTGGCGGTGTTTAAAGCTTCTCCCCACAATTTTTTGTCTAAGTTAGCTTCTGATAAAAGTGTACGTGTCATTTCGATTAGTGTACGATTCTTTCTTCCCGCAACCCCATTTTGGGCTGGGCAATGTGGTACGGTGAGCTGATGGTGTTTTATATACCATTATACCATTTTCTCTGTAAAATAATGATATAATTAGTATGAATTGAAGAAACGCCATTGACACCATCTTAGTCTTTTTGCTAGTATATTTAATGAAGAAAAAAGAAAACAAAAGTAAAATAAAAAAGCAAGCGAGAATTAATCTCACTATACATAATAAGACGTAAAAACGAACTAACAACAGAATCTATACTGATCAAAACATGTACATGTAAAGAGTCACGTGGAAGTTCTAAAAATAGATTTTTACCCCTTGAAAGAAAAGGGAATGAAAAATCGGGAGGGTGGAAACAGATACACTTTTGTTCTTATTATAATGTTCGTTTTTCTTCACGGAACACATTTTTTGGAGTAAATAAGTCTTTTCGAGTTTGTAATTTTCTGTCACATCTATCGTTAAATTTGATATTATGAATGCGTACAATTAATACCTTTAAAATACGTACAATTAATTATACATTTAATACCTCGTTATCATTATTTTATAGTTTAGTGATACTGATTGAATTTTTTAGAATATCTTGAATTTATGTAAACTGTACAGGATGTACATGTCTTTGTACAGGATAGTAGGAAATAATTCAGGTCGTAACCCAGTTCTTCAGGAAGTAACTCGCTCAAAGACAAGCTATACGGGCACTGAATTAAACGGCATACAATCTTTATTTATTTATTTTTTTTCATTGTTGAATTGGATATCAAATTAAGTCATTGGCACCCAATACTGTTTTCGTCATTTATAAAAGTAACCTGCGTAATTTTATTAATGGTAAACATCGCTTAGTGCCTCATGATTTGAAGATAATCAACATATCAGTCTCGTGATTGTTGATTCTATATTACACCACCTACTAGACAAAGAATTTCTACAAAAAATGTGACATATTTAAGCATCCCTTCTGCTATTCGCAATAAATGACATCGTAGAAAATGTATCTAGTATTTACATCTTGTACATTTTTGTATATGTACTGATTATTATTTATTCACATCTTATGCATTTTCCTATATGTACTGATAGTTTATAATTAATATTACTAATAAAATTTTTGAATGGTCTTGTAAATGTAACTTTGCAACTATGTTGAATCGTATATTTCATGATTTTCCTTACCCACATCTGTTGTTATGCATATTAGAGATAAATATAGTGCGACCACGTTTCGTACGACTAGCTGTGAGGCTGAGTCCAAAAGTTTGGAGGGATGCAAAATTGGCCAAGAGATAGTTATTTGGCAAACATCCAGTTATTCGATGTTCCCTTATCGCTTGTTTTCTCTCAGTCACCCCTATTTTAACACTGGACTCGTTCCATTCGCACTTGCGTAGAGGTTTCCATGGTCGCAAGAAATGTGGTTAAAGAATACTTAATAGTTGTGGTAAGTTCTTGTCCTTTTATGGTCAAAGGACTAATTTGAATGGATATGGAAAAATCTTAAGTTGATTTACAAAAATTTCCGCAAAACATGTTAGATGGTGTAGTTATAATACGATATAAAAATTATTGAATTTATTATATTCTAAAAACTATCCCATATAGGCCAAAATTTCATGAAATACAATATATATATATAGTATATATATTGTATTTCTCTCTCTCTCTCTCTCTCTCTCTCTATATATATATATATATGTATAATTCCATGTTTTAAAATGATTATAATAAGACAGAATTTTTATTTTGTAAAATATTAAAAACATATTAAAGTGTTAAAAAATATTTCATAATTTATTATTGTATTAAAATCTTCACCAGTATAAGAGCCATGTGTGTTACTCACGTTGTGCTCAATCGTTGTTATGATTGTTAGACTAACGTACCGTTCTAACGAATGTGTATTTACTTCAAACATTAAAATAGAGTTATTTTTAAGATATGAGTTTTTTTCGATATTTCATATTTGAGTTTGGAGTGTCACTCTCTGTTCGACCCTTTGTTAATTTTATCATTAAGCTTATAATCATTGCTCATCGTAATTCCATATGGATTTGAGGTGTCGCTCTCTGTTCAACACTTTGCTCATTTTATCATTATGCTTATCATTATCTTTGCTCTCCATCATTATATCGGGATTTACGACTTAAATTTGACCTACTTAAGCTGGTATATATTTTCTCAGTGCACTTGCTAGATAAAGGCCGAAACACTAACTATTCGACTACTAGATGAGCTTACTAGATCGCACTATTCGATCGGCTACTAGATAACTCAGAAGATATACATGTGTTTTAAAACACCTTAACCATATAGATTACTTGTTGAATTTGAAAAATGTAGTTACTATCCAATAATGCACTGGAAATTCAAATTTAAAAATTATAAACATTAATATGAGAATTTACCATTAAACTTTGTTTTAAACTGTAATTATAGTTTTGACATTTTTTTTCTTCAGAGTGATTCTAATGACATTTTTATCATATACTTCAAGACGTATAATTTTAATAAAACAGTTGTAAAATTCAACAAGCTTTTGTAATTTTTTCAGTATCTTGAAAACGGTTTATTTTAAACAGGTGGATAGATATAAATAAATAAATAAATAAATAAACAATTGAAACTCTTAGAAATATATATATATAAATAATATAAGCTAGATGATTTAAAATTGAAAAATGTATCACTTTTTATGAAATTTTAAATATATATATATATATATATACATATATATTTTTTCATTGGTTTCTCCATCATAGTAATGAGGAATAACCTTTAAAATAAATAAATAAATATATGTATATATATATATATATATATATATTTCTTATAAAAATAACATAATTTACGATGTTGTAAATTGAAAAAAAAAAAAAAAAAGCAAAAAAAACAAATTAATCGCTGAAAAATGTAATTTTTACAGATTACAAAGGTTTTCTTCCTTGGTTTAAAAAAATAGTAACAACAAAATATATCTTAATTTTAATGAAAATGACAGCTGTATATTTATTAGACACTCAAATTTTAAAAGATCAATATATTGTTCTGTTTGGTTTAGTTAAAACAGAACGAAAACTTAAAAATTGTCATTACTATAATGGCACTGTTGTACCAAGAATGAGAAAAATAGAAACGACAGTCAGAAACAGCTGGTATCCATTAACTTTAGAGTTTATTCTTTTTTAAGCAAATGTTTATTTCGAGGAAAATTTCGCAACGTTAAAAAAAAAAATTCTTAAATTTTATTATAAAAATATTTTAAAATGTGGAAATTAGAAATAAGATATCAAAACATTTGTATGTGCACTAAAGTAGCACAATAAAAAATAATCCATTCAATTAAATAATAATAATAACAATAAATTCATATTTCTAATACCCTTTTTAAATATAAATAAATTTTCTTATAAATTTATAGACTTTTTTTTTCTTTGCAATTCGTGACACAATAATTTTAATTTTTACTTTCTTACGTATAGAACCGGAACGCATCAAATTATCTTATCAATAAAATGTAACTTACGTTACATTATTCATAAAATATAAACATATCAATGTAGAAATTACAAATAAATCAGAAACACATCGACTATTAATCTATTGTAGCATAATACATATATTTATATCTTCATTTTTTAATTAATTAATTAATTAATTAATTAATATTAATAATATTTAATTATTTGTTAAACTTAAATAATTTCTTTGTTTGTAGACGTACACAGTTTTTAAATTTTATCTTGATTTTTTTTTTTTTTCTATTCTATTGATTTACTTTTTTTCTTTTTATTTTTTCGATTAATAATATCTTAAATTATTTATACTAAAATAAATTTTGCACATCTGTATATAATTATGCAAATATGAAATTTGTCTCACGTTTTTAACTTATAAACTATAAAAGTACTGAGTTAAAAAAATATCGCTCGAAATGTATGATTAATATGAGTTTGAGCAAAAAGTATATTCTCTTTACTGCCAAGAAGGCATTCCAATATACGTTTAATTTTATGCATTCTTCTATTTTATGCACTTTATTTTTTGTAATATAAATTCTACAGACGAATTTTTTTTTTAAACTGTATGTGCAATTTCTTTAAATTCAATAAGAACATGCATAAATAGTAATTTGTATCGATGTAGCATCCATATGTTCTCGAATACAAAATTTTCATTCTGAGAGGCAACAAACGTTGGAGTCGTAAGAGTGCTTATTATGAATGAGTGTTAGACTGTAATTCTATACTGTTGAACATATAAGCAAAATATTTATTTATGATCATTTTACTTTTTTTTTTCGTCTGCTCTAATCTGAATAGATATTTTTTTAGATAAAGCATACTGAATTTAATTGACTACTTATTCAAGAAAAATCGATTTATTATTAGCTTCTGTGTATATGAAAAAATGTATAGAATTTGTGAATTTTTTTTTCCGGTTTACGATGAATTTAAAGATTTGGAGATTTCCTGAACAGGATTCGATCATTTTTAGAAAATCTGCGCGTCTTTTTGCGTTGGAAAAAGTGTACAAATGCTGTACCGCATGAATTAGTGCACTAAATTTAACTAAACTTGGTATTTGGTTGAAAGTTAATTGGAGCTGATTAGATTTTGAGTTATATCACCCAACAGGTGGTGTTGGTACGCTTACATATACTCTCATTTTAGGGAAGACTCCGCAACTGCAGTAAACTTTACTTAGTATAAGAGATAAATAGAATGTAAAAAATTGATGCAATTTGGTACATATCGACCGACAGGTTGTGCTGATATGTTGCTATTTAATTCCATGTTAATTAAGGTTATATAAAAGATATCATAATGTATAAATGTATAAAACTTGGCATATTAAATAGACGTTGGTTAAAATTATGCTGATTCATTTTGTATGCATATAGGTCAGCGTATAGCGCTGTTATTCTGAATATTTTTCCTTTTCGATAAAGCAATATCTCAGTTTCTATGTCTTAAATATGCACCAAACTTGGTAAGATATATATATATATATATATATATAACAAAATAAAATTCTTATTGAAGTTTAGTTTAGTATATAGGCCGAAAAGTGTTGCTGGTATATATATATATATATATCTGCGGTTTCCCAGATGGATATATTTCAGCATTTATTCATGAAAATTGAACAGAATGTCTAAAGTAAAGTATAATTGTGAAAAGAAACATTGATTAAAATGTTATTCACTTTAATGGGTAGGTGACGTTGTTATATAAAATGTTGTAAAATAAAATATCGGATTCGGGAAATGAATATATGCCTGTGTATTTGTACGATTTCTTAGCACTTTTTTTTTTTTTTTATCTCACGATCCAATGGACGGAATTCAAATAAAATTAATATATTATTAGATCTTCATTCAAACTGGTGCAGTATATAATTTTGAGTATGTCGGCCAATAGATGACTCAGATATGCTAAGACTGTCCCGATTTACGTGACTGCTATATCTCAACTTATGTTGTATATAAACGCACCAAACCTGATATATGAGATAGATATTATGTAAAACTATGCTGCTGGATGCATATCAGCCTACATGTGGCGCTGCTCTATTTTAATTTTATTTCGTTTATGGGAAGACAATATCTCATATTAAAAGATATTTAAAAGCTCAAAGCTTGGTATGTAAGTTGGATAACATGTAGAATCATATTAATTCATTTTGGGGAATACATAAAAATAAAAAATAACGGTTCTGCTATTCTGCAATATAATTCAATTTAAAGAAAGGATATATCTCAGATTCTATGTTATATATGTATATAGAAACACGCTATATAAGATATATATTATGAAAAATTATGCAGATTCCTCAGGTAAAAATTCTAAAGTGAGTCCACTTGACTTTTTGAACATTAAGTTTAACAGTTATTGAAATAAATTAAGCGCTATTGCCTTTTCAAATAGTTTGAGTTCATATACCATGACGATAAAGAATTTTCTGTTGTGTCCCTGCAAAGAAAAAAGAAAATATAATTGCTAGATTCACCGAAATTTAGACAGCTCGACGTTGACTTGAAGCATTTGTTGACCTGTAACTTGCAAATAATTTTCAGTGCATTAGAATAAGGCGTTTCGACGGTATCACTATTTTTCGGTGTTTAGACACTTATTTGCTAATTAAATGCCCAGAAGAAGAAATTTATATGTTAGATTTACTGACAAATCGATGGGAAAGCTTATGGTGATTTACAGAGTTATGTAAAAAATAAAATAAATAAATAAATAAACATAAAATAATAAGCTGATTATTTTAATTAATTAATTATTATTATTTTTTAACCCTTTTTTTTAAAATTATTATCTCTTCTATTTACTATGTTTTTAAGAATAAAGTAATTTTTAAGAAAAATTTTTTCATGGAAAATTTTAAATTTCTATATTTATAATTTCTATACTTATTTAAACAAATTTGCCGACTTTCGTCTATTGGGCGATACAAGTAATTTCCCTACAACGAATTAAAATTTTAAACAACATATGTATGTATTATGTTTAATATATTGGTTATCCTGGCGATATTTATAGTTAATAAATGAATAATCATAATTTTTAGAAAATCTCTTTCCGGAAAGTGGATGAAGAAAGACAAAACATTTATAAATTGAATAATTTATGTATATGTATCTACGATTGAAGCATACGTCTTAATAACATTATTTTACTATTTTAAAGGTAGATTTTCTTCTTTCATAAAAATTTATTAATATAATATAAATTTAATATAAAGATATACATATAAATATATAACAGTATAAATAGATAAAAGTTATATAAAATTTAGATGAAGGACGCGATGTGAACCTGAATAACACAGAGTTCATATTTTCATTTGTAGTACGGCTATACACAAAGTCATTAAAAGAAAAAAATGGAGTGTTGTTTAACTTTTTGAAAGTACTGTAGTTGAATTTTTTTTTCAGAACTGTGAGTGAGAATAATCATTGAAAAACATAATTTTCCTCGAAATATGCATGCATTCTTTGTTGATTATCATACTGTGAATGTACATTTACACAATGATTCATATTTATTCTATAATAATAATAAAAAAGAAATACAAAACTCCCATGTAGACTGTAAAAATCAATAATAACATATCACTAAAACACGATTAGAACTATTAAAAGGATTTAAGAAAGCTTGAAAAACCTTTTAATGGTAAAAAAAAAAAAAAAAAAAAAAAAAAAAATCGAATTTACGATTTATTTGTAAATTTAAAATGATGATTTTATTTCAAATAACGCGATATAAATATTTTAACAGATCATAAATATTAGTGGAATACGAGAGAAAATGTAAATATTAATCTCTCTTTTGTGATTTTAAATAATAGCATTTAAATTCCGTTTACCAAACTGAATTGTATTATGCTCGAAAGAGTGATTTTTCAAAATAATATATGATATATGTATAAATGAAAATGTTTACCTAGCTTTTTTGCTAACATAATCAAATCAAACAAAAGAGAGACATGTGGTTTTGTTAAATACGAATAAATATGTACATATAAATTTCAAAAGAATGTCCTACTAATAATAGCAGGAGACTTGGCGTTGGAATATTAAAACAGGAATAAACTACTACGTCAGAAACGCCAAAGAAAAATTATTGAGGTGCATACAGCTGTTTCGGTAGCCTAAAGCGTACCGCCTTCAGTGCAAAAAGAATTCTGAATCTGGAGAAATGCTCGTATATATAGGAGAGGGACCGGATTTAGTTCAACCAATAGGATTACGGAAGAGGTGAGGAGTGTGGCCAATATGAATTAAGGAATGTGTAGCTGTGTAAACAGTAGAAAAATTAAGGAAATGTGGACTGAATGTAAAATTTCCAACAATCAGACAAATAGGGAACAGCGAAATCACAATTTACAAGGTTTTTAAAATTTTTATAAATATGAAAAGCTTCAAAGAAATCGAGTTCATGAATGGATTTAGGTCTGCAAATTATTTTAGCTGAATTAAATTTAAAATTATGATTTTCCTCCCAGCAATGTTTAGAAATAGCCGATTTATTGGTTTCTTGTTTGCGGACGTAATTCATATGTTCTTTTAGACGAAATTTAAGACTGCGTTTAGTTTGGCCAATATATGATAAACCACACTGACAGGAAATACTATAAATGCCCCAAGTATTATGCATATCAATGGGATCTTTTAACTGAGAAAAGGTGAGTTTATTGGAAGAAAGGTGAGTTTATTCCAATAAACTCACCTTTTCTCAGTGTGTGTGTGTGTGTGTTAGCTAAAGCAGTAATTAAAAATATTTGAATAAAAAAATGTCACATATAAGCAGCTCAAATTCGTATACAACAAATAAATAAATAAATAAATAAATAATAATTATATTTAACAATGAATTATGAAAAGAGATTGGATTGTATTAACATAGCATCATACATAAAAACAATGTTAATAAACCATTAAAAAAATACTAATTCAAGTGAAAAATTAATGTCATGCAGTTCAAAATAAAGAATAACCGCAGTTTAAATCCGGGAGAATGTCATAGTCATAGAAAAAAAAAAGCTGTAAGAAGATTAGCTGCGTCTCACCTATTATTATACCTATTTTTAACTTTTGGCACGAATTATCATTTTTTTATTTTTTTATTATTACTAACATTTTTTTAATGTGTGTTGTTATATTAACCCTTTCCCGGTCTTATTTAATTCCCCCCCCCTATGGTCAGTATTGAAAAATTTAAGGACTTTCTGATTAAAAATATACTACTAAATTTTAACTGTAACATTTGCCTAATCACGTCGAGGATTATTCGTCTCTTATATATAAGAACTATCATTCCTCAAAACTATTGGGGATTGTTGAATAAAAGAGGCTCTACATTTTGAAATATTTTTTAGAGAGCTATTTTGCGTAAAGGCCAACAAAGGGTTATTACACTCCACTATCGTCTTTACATAATTCATAATTATATCCGTATAACTTATGAGACTGATTATATTTTCTATTAATAAAATTTATAAATAATTTAATTAACGTTATATGTCAGATGAAATAATTGCCAAGTGGACAATGGGCATTTCCTGACCCACGTTTGCTAATTTTTGAACTTCTGTAATTTGAGTTCTTTTAACGCTAAAAAGAAAAAAAATCATGTTTTTCTCACAATCAAATGATTTGATTTTAACAGATTTTATTTGGTGGATGCATTCTTTTTCTGTATTATATTCGAAAAACTCTAAATCAAAGTAGGATTGGGAAGTGCTATGCAAAAGCGTGGTAAGTGGGGCTGTAACTTCGAGTTCCTTTTAACCGTTGCAAACGGCTTTTTCCTTCACTTAATAGTTGAAATAAGAGGCTAATGTTTCAAATTTTGAAAAAATATGATATTTTTTCCTAGGACATAAGATTACTGAATATCCTATGATTTCAAAAACTAATATGCTTTATTTCTACTTCATTTAGTATTGATTTTATGAGTTATTAAACAGATATGCTAAAAAACCTGACACGGCTAAAGGGAAAGGATTTTCTTACTATGCGGACGCGGAAAGCTTTGAGCTTTTTTTTTTTTGTACAATATGCACTACGGAAAAAATCTGTTTCAATGAATATTTTGTGTACCATTCGGTTACAGAAAGCTTCTGTCTACAATTTTTTTCTCGCAGCATACGGATATTTTTTGGCAACTTTTGCTTCCAGAAATTTACTGTAATATAACTTTTTTTTTTTTTTTTTTTTTACAGTACTTATATAACATACATAAATATAAATATATAGATATTTATTCATTTATATATATTAAATAAGGATATGACAAAGAAGCGCTAATGGTATTTTCTTTATCGCAATCACAAGTAAAATTATCAAAAAAAAAAAAGAACTTTGAAAGTTTATTACATATCATAAAATGCCAAAATAATCTTTATTTAAAAAATAATTATAAAGTGTCAGCTAATTTAATTTTATAAAGTATTTTCTATTCAAAGTTAACTTCTCGGCTTTACCAAAATTGAACTTTGCTTTGTTTAAAAATTTTCATTAATTTTCTTAAAACTATTTTTCTATGTTTGTTTGAATTTGCTTATATATATTATAAACTAAAACTTAAATAATATAATGATTTTTGTTATGTTTACCAATAATTTTTATAAGACTATAAGTGTTTAGTATAATAATATTATAAATATTTTTTGTCCAAACTTAGCAACAAGTAAACAATTTGATAAACAGCTTTGAAATGTTTGTAAAAATCAGAGAAGTATTATATTATTTATTTAAAAATATATAAATTAAAAAAGAAATACAAAATGAGTGCTAATATTGCTTCTTTGATTCAGTATAATGTTTAAACATTTCTAAAAAAATATTATTGTTCTAATTTGTACTAATACTCACGCTTTCTTTCTTTCTTTTTTTTTGTCTGTGTGTGTGTGTGCGTGTGTTTAGTAAACCTATATAGATTTTTCTTTACCACAAATCATTGAAAGCGAATAATATGATATATGGAAACTTGATTATTGTCAACTGCTAAATAAAATTTAGATGTGAAAATACAGAGTTTTAGTCCTTTTACTCTACTCTCGATCTTTCTTTAAGAATATCATTCAATGAATAAATTTTTTTAATTTCAATGAATAAATTTTAAATTGATTTTACCATAATATTTAAAACTAAAATATCTGTATAATATTCATTCATTTTATTAAAAGATAAATAAAATAATAATATTAGTGGTTTTTTCGTAAGTATTTTTTTTTTCTCTTTTAAATGCTTGTTGCCTTTTCAACATAATAAAATAGCTGTAAGTCACAATTGTAAAAATTGTGCTTACAATATTCATTCTAATTTAGCTTATAAGTATTGATACTCTAAAGAATATGCTTTCAATTGTATACATATTTTCCATTTACTATTGTTTGTCCACGGCGGCCCAGTGGTTCTTCGCTAAAAGCTGGTAGACGTGAGGTGCCGGGTTCGATCCCAGGTCAGCCTAGCCTTTCGGAGTTTTCCGTGATTCTCTCTAAAACATGCGTAAATACGTGCTGGGACCCCTTAGAAAGACCCTCGAGGAGAGCAATCTCCCTTAGGCCTAGGACCATCGGCCAGAGTCAACCAGCCCTATTCCCAAAACACAACATAACACGTACTATTGTTTTTAAAGTATCGTTTTAGTTGACGTCTATTCATTCAAAAATGAAAAGTTCTATTTAGGAATCAATAAAGATAAATATTTTTTAAATAAAAATATATTAGTTCTCAGAAGTAAAATTTTATTAATAACTGTAAATGTGATTAAAAATGCATTTTTCATCTCCAATTAAATTAAACGTGTATTAGGTACCGTCAAACGTTTTATATTGTTTCTTTGTTGATTTTTTATTTTAATTTTATCTCTAACTCTCTCTCTCTCTCTTTTTTAAATGAATTTTCATAATAAAAAGTATCATTCAAGTACATTTTGCATGTCACAGAATTTTTTTTTTTTTTAATTAATTTCCCCCTTTTTTACTTCCATTACCGTACTACCGTAGGTAATGGAAGTATTGTATTCGGTCTGAAAATTCGATATCGGGTTTTCACCTGATTTACACGTTTTAAGGTCCCCTGAGTCCAAAAAAGTGGTTTTTGGCAATGTGTCAGTGTGTATGTATGTGTGTGTGTGTGTATGTATGTATGTATGTATGTGTGTATGTGGAGAATCTTCTGGCTATTATAGCTATGAAACTAATAAAGATAGAGCTACGAAACTTTAGAATTGAAATACGTCTGGTGTACAGATGAAATTTCCAAATTTTTGTGAAAATTGAAAAACCGGAATTGGGACATCGGAAACCGTAAGTGGGACCGTAAGTCCGTATCTCAAAAACGGCTGTAACGATTTTCTTCAAACTTGCTATATAAACACTCTATTAGATGTCCTTTCGAATGATATAGTTGGTTAGTCCAGGAAAATTGATAGGCGTCCTGTATAAATAGCTCAATTTCAGGCCTCGCAAAGGCGTTCCTTTAAAAACGGTTGAACGGATTTTTTTCAAACTCGCCATTTTAACTCACTTTTAAATATTCTTTTGTATGTAATTATTGTTTTCCTGTCAATAATTGAGTTTAACCGGAAGTGGGACACCAGAAACCGGAAGTGGACCGTAATTCCGTATCTCAAAAACGGCTCTAACGATTTTCTTCAAATTTGCTATATAAACACTTTATTAGATGTCTTTTCGAATGATATAGTTGGTTAGTTCAGGAAAATTGATAGGCGTCCTGTATAAATAGCTCAATTTCAGGTCTCCCAAGGGCGTTCCTTTAAAAACAGCTGTACGTTATTTTTTTTCAATCTCGCCATATTAACTCACTTTTAAATATCCTTTTGTATGTAATTATTGTTTTCCGGTCAATAATTGATTTTTTTTAAAGTTGATATCTCAAAAACGGCTCTAACGATTTTCTCTTTAGTTCACTTTTATGTTTTCTGATCGCATTATCTCTCAAAAATGTATATAATATGTGTAATAGTGGGTAATGGAAGTCGTGTGGTTGTTTCACACCAGATTTTTTTTCATGTTTCTAATATTTGTTTTGAAATTTTAATAAGAGAATTTAAAACCTTGAAAATACATAGCAATGGAATTGAAAGGTGGGAATTGATTCTAATTCAATAGTAAAATTGTATTTAGTAATTAATAAATTGTTTTATATGCGTTTCGTCTCATTCATCGATAATCGGGATAATAAAAAATTGAAAACGTTATCAATAATTAATAATAGAAATAATAATAATAATATTATTAATAATAATAATAAAATAATAAGATATATATATATATATAATTTAAATACTACGCAAGTATTAGTTTATTCCCAATAAATATATATTTCTCTTCATAACTATATCTTGTAAATTATGTCTCAAAAACTAAAATAGAAATATCTTTACCCAAAATATGAAATGGCATGTTTATGTCACCAAGCATTTATCATCAAAATTCCTGACTAAGTGTTTCCCTGGAGAATGAAAAGAGAAATATATAAGCATTTATGAAAGTGATCTGGAAGTGAACAATTTCCAAGAAATAAAGATGAAAAATATTATTTTTGTTTCCATGATATATTTTCCTTTTCTCTATCTGACTTCTCACTAATAATAATAATAATAACAATAATAATAAATCAGTAGTAAATATTTTAGATTTATAAATATTAAGAAAAACAAAACACAAAATAAAATCGTGATTCTTTATTAAAATGTAATACTTGGTGAATGTTTAAGAGCATTAAAATGATATCGATATATAATAATAACCCTATTTAAATAATACTTCCCCAAAATTATTACATAGGTAATTATATTAAGGTAATTATAAATAGGTAATAATATTAAGAAGGATAATTTTTTATAAATATTTTCGAAGGATAATGACAAGATATTTGGCAGGTACGTCCATAAACTAGAAACGATTAGTTTCAGAAGTGAACGTGTTCTAAGAAATAAAGATGAAAAATATTATATTTGTTTCCTTTATTTATTTTTCTTTTCTCTATCTCACTTCCCATTAATAATAATAATAAATGTTTAAATATTATTATTGCTAAATTACATAAAAAACCAAATCTTAAAACTTTATTAAAATTTAATACATGCTAAATGTTTAAGAGAAAGAAAACTATATTAATGAATAATTTCAAATAATACTTCCACAAAATTATTACACTGTTAATATAAGGAAGTATAATTTTTTATCAGTGTTTTCGAAGAACATTAATAGGTTACTTGGCAGGTACGTCCGTAAACGAGATACCAACAAGTCGGATATTTCGAAGGATTGTTGGAAGAATAATTATAATTTTAAACGGAAGAATAATTATAATTTTCATACGGAGAAATATATATATATATATTTAATAATTATTTTAAGATAATTGTTATTATCTTTTATAAATATTATAATTAAAGTGAATTAAAATATCTGTATTGTACAGTATTATTATTTTTTTTCTTTCATTAAATGCGAAAAATAATAAATGTAATGAATCACACTTACTTGCGTAAAAATGCAATTTTATAAAATATATGCCCAATATAATATTTGATGAATAATAGAAAATTCAAAGCCGGATTTCATTACAATCATCTTTAATTACGAAATGTATGCTTATTAAATAACAGAAACTATAGTATAGAAACCTAATTCTCAAACTAGACATTATAGAATCGAATTTTTTTTTAGATATTCTTTCCACAAACGTATACGGATAAATGCGTGCAAATGAAATTTTACTGTTCCGTTTTACACAGTGATCTTCAAGATATAAATCTACTTATTTTATGGCGAACATTATACGCGTTATTATACACTGTCTACAAATAAGTATTTAAACGCATTCGAATTTAGATGAACTTATTTAAATTCAGCGAAAACTCTATTACCATTGGGCATTGATTTAATCAAAATAAAAATGTGAGTAAAATCCCTTTTAGTTTAACATTTAGTTTGAGAAAAAACTAAAATCTAATTCATTTTTGCGACATCACTTTCACGGATTGTGATATTTTACCAAGCGTTTTGAATATTTGTTAATCAAAAACTTTTTTTTTCTTTTTTTTTTTTAGTTTAATAATCTGGTGTGTCACTCACACTACTTCCTCTTACCCTGAAATTTAATACTATAAATACAGGTTGGAGATTAAGAGGTAAGATAACGAGTACTGTTATGTAAACCCATATTAAACAATTCGAATTAGGCTTTGGAAGAGCTTTATATGATAATTAGTTATGTGTGAGGGGGGGGGGGGCTGCTGAACCCCTCAACCCCCCGTTTCATTAATGTACAAAAAACAAGCGATGAATATTTAGCTTAAAACATACATTATTTACCATATCTCTACGAGGAATTTGTTTCAATTCCCGAACAGCTTTCCTGGAAATGGTAAAATATTAATAGTAAAGCGCATCCACTAACAACAAATAACTAGTATGTAGTGGCCACCACACGACTTCCTTCTATATTTTTCTATACAATTTCACTCATTAAAAAATATGTATATATATATATATTTATTTATTTATTAAAACTATTAAAACTATTAACTATTATTTAAAAGAGTTATCTTCCATGATAAGGCACACGGTTTCCATAGTAGAGAAGTAGTATAACACTAAATATATATATAAAAAAAAAAAAAAAAAAAAAAAGGTGGAATATTACATAAAAAAAAAAAAATAATAATAAAAATCGATAACTTTATTTTAAATTATCGCAGATCGATGGTTAAACGATTAGTTTTAAAGGTATTATCGAGCTCTTTTAAAAGGTACCCATCATGAAAATTTACTCCCTTCGAGGGGAACTTCCACCCAGGGGGGGGGGGGGGGAGCGAGGCTCCTACATTCACAATTTTTTTCCCATTTGACTATCTCTGTTACACAAAATATATATTCATTTCATTTGGTTTAGTGCAGTCTACAGATGTTAAAACTTTACTTACCTGGAATTTCCCCCATAGACTAATGTATTTGTATACTTTTGAGTGTCCCTGTGCACGAACCATTTGCTTCATCTCTACGAAAATCTAAGTGTAGCATCCCCATATAATACACATTTGTAATACCGAGTTTGGGATTTCTGCTATTATTTGTTCTTAAGATAGGCTGATAACAGACGTACAGACAGACACAGCCAAAGACAGACATACACACACACAGAACATTCGCTAAAATCATGATTTTCCTATTCAGGGGACCTCAGAACATGTAAATATAATAAAAACTCATTTTCGAAAATTTGACCTTAAAACAATACATTCTCTTAACAATACTTTCTTCAATTAAGGGTAAGAGAAAGTAATAACTGAGTATCTGAGTTTGATACTGTTAAATAAACATACCCCTGTTATTTGTTACAGTATATACATTTTTTGAAAAACTTATATTAATATAAAAGCAATAGAGCGCAAGCTGCTATATTCATGGGCAAATTTTTATACATGGTATCATTTACCAGGCCTTTGATTATTCTTTAACGTTTAATATTGTTTAAACGATATATAGTAGCAATTAAGTTTTCAGCATTGTAACATAAAAAATTTTCGTTTGATTTTTACATACAATGATGAATTGAAGAACGCACTTATTGTCTGTAATCATTTAAATTCGGTGTAACATTATTTCCACGTGCTGAAATAAAATAACTGAGCACTTTTCCTTAAATACATATCGTGTGTATTCGTTGGAATTTCAAAAAAAAAAAAAAAAAAAAAAAAAACAAGAATCATTTTTTTTTTCATGTAATTATTTTTATTTTTAACTAGCAGGCAACGCCCGCTTCGCTGGTCCCTATTTTAAAATGAATCACTATAATTACTGAATTCTCAATATTGCATTACTTTTTATCACGTGAAAAAAAAAAGAGAAACAAAATTGGTTAGGAAAAATGTCACACCGGGTTTTCACTGTATTCGAAAAAAATTCCCAAAATGCTCTAACTCTTATACCTATTATTTTCCCCCTTCGCCCCACCCTCCCGTCTATCCTAATAATTTTACAAAATCGAAAATATCCGCAATCGATTTGTAAGTATCAAAAACCTCTATGCACCAGTTTTAATGATCTATCTTTCTTTTTATTTTTTTGCCCCTGCGCTCCCCCCTCCTTCCCGCCCTTCCCAATAATTTAAAAAATTCGAAAATATCCGCAATCGATTTGTAGGTATCGAAAAGGTCTATGTACCAATTTTGAATGATCTAACTCTGTTTTACTTTCTTTGCCCCTCCGCCCCCCCCCCCACTCACCACCTTCCCAGCCCTCCTAGTAACTTTACACTTTCGAAAATATCCCCATTCGACTTGCAGGCCTCTAAAATCTATCTGTACCAATTTTGAACGCCCTAACTGTATTTTTATTTGTTTTTGCCCCATAGCCCCCCCTTACCGCCCATCCTAATAATTTTACAAATTCGAAAATATCTGCAATCGATTTGTAGATATCGAAAATCTCTATATACCAATTTTGAACGATCTAACTCTATTTTTATTTTTTGCCCCTCCCCAACCCCCCTTCCTGCCCCTCCTAATAACTTTACACAATCGAAAATATCCTCATTCGACTTGCAGGCCTCTAAAACCTATCTGTACCAATTTTGAACGCACTAACTGTATTTCTATTTGTTTTTGCCCCATAGCTCCCTCCCCTGCTGCCCCACCTGGGGACTGAATTTCTAAAATTCCAGAAATTAGTTTTTAGATACTTGCATTAGCTATATTTTAGAGAAAAAATTTCACGTATATCTATTTTTTTGTTTGAGATATATAGGATTATGCGAAATCACGTTTTACGGATGTGAAATCACGTTTTGCCCCCCCCCCGCCCCCCTTGGGGGCCGAATTTTGCAAATTCCAGAAATTGGTATTTAGATATTTGCATTAGATATATTTTACAGCAAAAATTTCACGTATATCTATTTTTTTGTTTAAGATATATAGGATTATGCTAAATCACGTTTTACACATGTGAAATCACGTTTTGCTCCCCCGCCCCCCCTCGGCGATCGAATTTCGAAAATTCCAGAAATTGTTTTTCAGATATTTGCATTAACTATATTTTAGAGCAAAAATTTCACGTATATCTATTTTTTTGCTTGAGATATATAGGGTTATGCGAAATCACGTTTAACGCATGTGAAATCACGTTTTGCTCCCCCGCCCCCCTTGGGGACCGAATTTCGAAAATTCCAGAAATTGATTTTTAGACATTTGCATTAGCTATATTTTAAAGCAAAAATTTTACGGAATCTCTTTTTTTGTTTGAGATATGAAGGATTTTGTGAAATCACGTTTTGCCCCCCCTCCCCACCTTGGGGGGCGAATTTTGTAAAATCGCTTCTTAGTGGATGCCTACATCATAGAAAGAACATTGTCACGAAATTTCATGCTTCTAGGTCCAGGGGTTTGGTCTGGGCGATGATGAATCACCCCCCCCCCTCCCCTCACTCACTCAGGAAGTACTCTTTTATATATATAGATTAATTAATTATTATAATTATTTGTGTGCGTGTGGGTCTTTTGGTTTTTATGTAGCTATATAGTTAGCATTACACTGAAAAATAAAACAATAAACTGTTCTTCTGTAATACTTATAACTATGTAAAATATAAAATATACTTTTTTGCTTATAAAAAGTGTATATCGTTATTAATTTTGACGGTACGCTTATTATAAAAAAGCACCATAGAACTGGCTTTTTAAGGTAATAATTACAAAACTTTGAATATAACTTTCATTTTATAGTGTTTATTCGAAATTCTGTACTTATTACGGTACGCTTATATTTATGCTTTATGTTATGCTTTTTTAAGATGTTTAATAATAATAAGTTTAATTCTAATAATTAATTAGTATTAAATTTTATAATTTATTCAAATCACATTCAACATGAAGTGCTAAGTTACAAAATTCTCAATGACAAAATTGTTTGTAGTTTGACTAGACTTACATTTATTTTATTTTATTTTTTCAAAAGCTAATTTTAGATATTTTTAAATATAAAACAGTTACTATTAGTTCTTGTGCATAAGTATATAAAGTGTTGTTGAAAACAAAAGTTATAAATAATACAATGTTGTTGAAAAATATTTGTTATATTTGTAATAGAACTAAAAATGTACATGACTGAATATAACAATTATAATTTTTATGACTGTTAAATTAAAATTGAAATTTTATCATTTTCTTATTATCCCTAAAAAGGACTTGATTAAATCTATGCTTAGCAAAAATCCATAAAATAACTAAAAAACAATGCATATCGTATATTAATTGCTAATGAAAATCGTGTATAACTGCATATTTCAGCTCACAAAACAATATTTCGTTACTTGCTGCAAGATTTGTGTAATTAATTGAATCATGTACCAGATAATAAAGCGTGATTTTTGTCATTCAAAAGAAAAGTGACGGTAATTAATAAGTGCTAAATGAGGATTAAATTTTCATTAATGTCTCCCTGCTTTTACACGAATAATTATATCCTCTAGGCAATACTTACATAATAAGTAGCGCGCATAAATTAATTTTTATCTGGGTTATAAATATGACGTGACACGCTAAAGTAACTTACGAAAAATAAATTCTGGGTTTATAAAAGAGTATTATATTTTTCGGACGAATAGATAAAAGATAAAAATAATAAAAATCTCCAAATAATCAACTTTTTTAAAAATTTATTTAAAAGTATTTAAAATATTGATTAATAATTTTAATCTTTTACACACACACACACACACACACACACACACACATATATATATATATATATGTTACTAATATAATTTCAGCCACATATTGTATTTGAGGATATTTTAGAGGGTATGTGTCTTTTAGACTAAATTATATAAAATTATTTAAAATGAACATTGCAGAGATAAGATTTCAGTAAATATTACTTTTACAGAAACTTTCAGTTATCAATTTTCTTTCTTTCTTTTCTTTTCTTTTTTCTTTCTTTCTTTCTTTTTCTTTTACTTTTTTTAATTTTTTTACTACAAGAGCTATAACAATGTTACCGTTTAAGCAGCATGATAAACTAAAGTGAGGAGAACTTGGGAATTAGAAATAATAGTGTAGTGCAATTATTTCCAAATAACTGATATTGTCTGTGTTAGAAATTCACTAAGTTGTACTATAATCTAGTATTGTCGCACTATAATCTAGTACTTTGCCTAGCCCTGTAAACGAACAGTGAATGACTTGCATACCATATTCTACATGAAACATGTTTTTACGCATATAAAAATATATATATTCATTTCATTTTGTTTAGTGCAGTCTATAGATGTTTAAATTCTGGTTACCTGCAATTTCACCCATTGATGTAATTTATTTAAATTCTTGGGTGTCCCTGTATATGAACCGCTTGTTTGTTTTCAACGAAACGTTTAGTGTAGCATCTGTATATGATACATATTTAAAATACCAAGTTAACTTTTGCTATTATTTGTTCTTGAGATATGCTGATAACACATACACAGACATACACACAGACCAACCGCTAAAATTTGATTTTTGGATTCAGAGGACATCAAAACGAGAAATATAACAAAAACTCAATTTTGAAAATTTGACCCAAAAACAATACTTTCTTTACCATATAATATGGATAAGAGAAAGAAAAAAGTTAACTATTTTATATTTGCGAAATATTAAAAACAGTTAAAATTTAAATTTTAAATGTTAAATAAATATATAATTTTGTGTCGCAGTGAATGATATTTACTTTTATTGTGTTTTTATATGTTTTTGGCATTAATTTGTCTTAATTTAGAAATAATTTATATTTTTAAAAATAAATTATAACTTATTTCTTTATAATGAAATATTCTGTACACCGATATGAAATAGCAATAAATAGTATCAGTACCAATGAATGTTAAATATCAATATACTTTAATATTCTTGTTTCGTCGTCTTGTACAGAAAAAAAAAAATCAATATATATTTTTTGTTAGAGTGTTATTTTAAGACATTTTTTTTGTACTTACACTAATTAATGTGTATCTGCCAAAGTTTGTTAAAATATCAATGATATTTTTATTCTTTGCGTATATACGCTTGAATTATTTTCGTAGATTGGCAGAAACTAATAAAGAATATATTTTCTTTACATTACGCTTCTGCATTTAATATTAAATCACTTTATATACATTTTCGGTGACGTTTTGTGCGTCATGTTTTATTCTTTTGATTTATTTAAAAAAAAAAAAAGCCTTTCATAATATGCTCTTTTTAAAATTTGACGATTAAAATGTGTTTTTACAAAATCTAACAAGTTTCATGTAAGTAATTTGATTTTTAACACATAAAATCGTATTTTTATTATTATTATTCTTTTAAAGTGTCTACTAATTTGTATTTTTGCTATCTATTAGGGTTTTATAAATATGCTTTAAAATTTAATACTTTTGAAGAATAATTTTAAAGGATTTGAACTCAATATTAGAAATATATATATATATATATATATATATATATATAACTCAAAATTAATGGACCCTAGAATAAAAAGAATTCAAAGGGGCTCCGGGACACCAAATTTTGGTTTTTATTATTTATTGATGAATTGCTGTAATTAGTTTTTCTGAAATTGAAGCTTTTTTGACGATGAAGTTGAGCAAGAAATAATCTAAATAAATAAATAAATAAATTAATTAATTAATTAATATATTTTTTAATTTAAATAAAATTTTAAAAATTAAAAATTAAAAATTTTGATAAATTAAAAATCTGTTATATCTCATGAACTAATGGTTCAATTTACAAACTTTTTTCACCTTTATATACAGAAAGGATTTATCTTCAATTTGTCTTGATTTCTGATTATAATGATATTTATTTTTAAATATTAATTTTAATTAAAAAAAAGTACTTATTTTATGCATAACTTTTGGATTACCAAACACGTTTTGCTCCTAATTAAAAATTCCGAAGGCAAATTGAAGATAAATCTTTTCTGTATATAAGAGTGAAAAATGTTTGTAAATTGAGAGATAATCATGAGATATAATAAATTTTAAATTTATCAAAAATTTTTAATTTCAAATTTTTAAATTAAAAAAAATTGTTTTTTAAAGATTCTTTCTTGCTTAACTTCATCTTCAAAAAAGCTCCAATTTCAGAAAAAATAATTACAGCAATTCATCAATAAATAACAAAAACAAAAATTTGGTGTCCCAGATCCCCTTAATATAATTATATTTGGAACAAAATATTTTCAGAACTACTAATCTGTTATTCGGATATTTGTTTTTCTAAAGTTCGATGAATGTGTCTCTTTTTTTCTTTTTTTATAAAAATCATGTGTGAGTAATTTTAATAAAAAATATTATCTATCAGTCTATATATTAGGGATATCATGCATTTATTTCCATTCAAAAAATAATTTTACAAGTATATTTTTTTGATTAATAATGTTTAAGTGTAATTGAAGAAAGTTACACATTTTAAAAGACTATTTTTGTTAATAATCACTTACAAAATCCTGTGAAATACGTTTAACGTGAAATCAATTATATCATGACCCTTTTATTTTTAAGGGTAATTTGGTAATTTAATATAAACTAAAAGCTTAAAAATAACAATTATTTTTGCTTTTTATATCCAAACTGCATATGTATCCCGGAAAAATTCAAAATATGAAACAAACATATACGTCGTTAAAAAATATCTTTACCTTTGGACAATATAATTCTTAAATTTCCTGGTATTCTGCATATATTTTATATAAATTGCTATATAGATTTCATAACCAAATATACAACAATATTTTGGAAATTGTTCACAAATTCATAACTAAATATTATTCAAAAGAAATTATATATTTTTTTAAATATAATTATATTTATTTTATGTATTGTTCACTCTAGCTTCTCTTTTTTACACTGAGAAAAAAATATAGCACCTTTCTGTAGAATGAATAAGTGGCCGTTTTCTAAATTCCTTAACTAGAAATATAGATTTCCGAGCTATGCGCATAAGGCACGCCAATAAACTAAATAGACGAAATTATTGACAATTTCTAGTGTAAACATTTCCAGATGGTGAAACAATATTCTAAATACTCTAAATATTCTGAATCATTTGTATTCCGAGAAATTTTCGCTTGTTTTTCTAGAATTTGGTCATTAACGAAGATTATAGTTGCAGAAACCCGCCTCTTGTAGTCAAATTTATTTGCAGTGATTTTTAAATAAATTTGCCCTCGAGAATATAAGCAAATGCTCTAGAATTATAATACGGGCTTCTAGAACTCGCTTTACAAGGGAGCTAGAATTTATAAGGTTGACATGGAGCTATTTTTTCTAGAGCCACAATTTAGATTCTAGATGTCAGTTACAGAATTTTTCTCAGTGTATAAAAAGTTTCATTATATTATGGTAAAAATTCTGCATACTTAAACCCTTTCAGGTGCAAGAAAAAATTTCTCATTTAAAAGTGAAGGCAATCAAAATTCACCAACACTATTGGAAGAAAAGAAATTAATGACGTTTTCCTCAAAATTATAAAAAGGAAAATATTTCAAAAATTCCTAGGACTCGATTTTACAATTAGAAATTAAAATTTCCCTTTTCTCAATGCAAAAGACGCCATCTGACAGTGTTAAAGCAAAAACGATATTTTTTCTCCATAGCTAAAAAAAATAACATTTCTATGTCCATGAATACGCAACCTTTGCTAATAGACATAATCGCAAATAATGTAAAAAGCTATCTTTATTGCACGTTACAGATGTAAAAGTTTTATAGCGTTATTGTTTATAGGCAAATATATATATATATATATATATAAAGGAATTTATAAATGTAGAAATTTATAAACAAATGAATGAAATTAATCCCCAAAAAACACTGAGATCTTCATCAGGGCGGCCCCCTCAGTGTAGGGGTGAACGAGAAGTTTCTGAAAGGACAGTAGCTATAAGCTAATAACTATACTTAGCCCCCAACTTTTCACCAAACAGAAAACCACCAATAACCGAAGAGAAATCAAACATACATATAATGTATAAAACTACTAAAAAATTTTTATAAAATTATCAAATTGTAAAAGTTACAAAATTACATCAATTTATTTAAAAGATATACAATACAATAAAGAATTACTGAAGGTAAACAAGAAAGTATAAAATGAAATAAAAATACAACCCTTCATCTGGAAAACAAACTAACTTCGGCCGACGGGGCTACTCGTCGGTACTTTTGCATTTATGTCAATAGTTTTCTATATATATATATATATATATATATATATATATATATATATATATTTATATATTTGGCAAGTACGATATCTTTGTATATATAAAAATATACACTGAGATACACAACCATCAATATTTTCTTAAAATTTCAGAAGAAGGAGAAGAAACCATATACTGTTTCACAAGATATCCGAAAAAAAAAAAAAAAAGAACCTTACCTGAAAGAAATTTAATTTTTTTTCTTCATATAGTGCGTACTGTTTGAAAAGTTTTATCTTTAGATGGCATTTATTGTTAATACTGTTGTTAATACATTTGTAATTCAATATGAGGGCAAAATTTAACACAAATAAACGAATAAATAAATAAATAAATAAATAATGACTGACGATTATTTGGCGAGGGTGAGTGAGAGCCACCGCACTTTAGAATGAAAAAAAGAAAAAAAAAAAAAAAAGAAAGAAAAAAGGAATCACAAATTTAAAGATAAAGCATGGGATGAAAACGAAAAATACTCATAATTTTAAATGTGAAAAAAAAAAAGGTAACACTGGAAGAAACAAAAGATGAGAATTGACTAGAAAAATCCATCGAAGAGCAGGTCGGAATTTGGGTTTGGCCCCTAAAGATATCGTCGAGGGTTTAATACGACTCGCTTACTATCAAATTAATGACTCAAATTTAACTCAAATTACACTCAGCATCATTACTCAGCATCATTATATGTAATAATAGGAAATATGTGTGTGTGCATGTCCGTCGCTTTGTAGGCAAACGGCTGATCAGAGAGCTACAAACACTCGTCCGTATTCACCTTTTCTGATGCGCCTCAATGCCCGATTTCTGAAATTTTAATTAGTTTTTTTAATTAATTAAAATCTATAAATTTCTAAAATGATCAGCTAAAGAGATAGAAACGTAAGATTAAAATAAATTTCCGTTGCTCATTAGGTCAATTGGATAGAGTGTCGTATTAATAGTGCAAAGGTCATGGGTTCGATCCACCAAGGGACAAACCGTTACTTTTTTCAGATAATTAATAAAAAATGGGTCAATTGATATAAGAAAATAATATAATTCAGTGTATTCAAATTATCCTCAAACGTATGGAAGACGAGAAAGTGACAAAAAATAAAGTTAAAATTAGGGGTGGTCGATTTTTAGGCAATGGATAATCGCAGAGCTACAAAGTTTCCATGGGGACCTGTTTTGACCACACCTAATGCTTCTTGAAGCCGCTATTTCGATATTTTGATTTGTTGTTTTCTTATTTTTTTTTCTTTCAGGTGAGATGGTTTTCTGGTGCTGCCACCTGAACAGGGGAGCACCAGAGCGGTGTTGAGCTATACCAGGACCGAAGTCCAAGTAGGGCTGTCCCGAAGAGAACCCCCTGCACGCAGGAGGAGCATCAGAGCAGTTCCAGCCCTGCCTGACGTTTATTTAAGCAAAAAAGATAATTTACATAGATCGCCAAGAAAACTTTTACGCGACATTAGGGCGATAATGAATGCCGGGCAGAGGCCCCACGCGACAAAGGGCATTCAGCTGGTACAAGGAAGACAGATATATACATTAAGTTAGCATCTGGAGAGTTGCATTTTACAGACTTGAAACATATTGTAGACAAATTGCAGCAGGGTGTTTGTACACTTGGGTCTTTGTACAGATCTGGATGTTGAGACGGCCTAACTGCCGGGACTGAGTCTCATCGCGACACTGGGCAGCTAGCCTGTAACTTCAAAAACCGCCGGGAAAGTTGCCCCCTCGTGACATTGGGCGATGGAAAAGCAATGTTGAAGGGAAAACAATAGCAACCGTGCAGGTAGTCATGTACTGGGAGCTTAATCTGTTAGGTTAGCAATTTCGTTTAAGAGGGAGAAGATATTATTTAGTTTATTGATTAGGCTTTTACGATTTATTATATTGTCCAGCCAATTGGCTGGGCGGGGGGAGGGATTTCTGAGATGATAGTTTCTGGTTAGATTACAATGGTAGTAATAGTGACTGGGAGTTCCCTCTTCGCCGCAGGGGCACAAGGGAGATCGCCGGCAATGAAATTTGAAGAGGGTGCTGCCACCTGTTGTCATAGAGGGAAAATGATAATCTGTTCCAGAAACATTTCTCCGAAAAACGTAATTCTTGAAAAATAGCCGAGCCACTTATCGCAAAGTTAGCACCTAAATTAAAATATCCAGTTAAGGCGAGGAATTTTAATTTACCCGTTTAAATATACAACCTACGTATATATATATATATATATATATATATATATATTTAAAATTTATTCTAAATTGTTCAGACAAACTTATTTCTTATTAAGAATTCCTATAAATAAATACTGCCGTTTTAATGTAAATTAATTCTTAGATCTTTATGGGAAAAATAAGAAAAGGGATTTTAAATGTTTCTTACATATAAAAGACAACTTTCGCAAATACTGCTTTTTGAAACTTACTGCTCAAACTTTTCAAGTAAAACCCTCATTTAATTTTCAAAATACTATATTTGTATTGCTGTGAAAAAATTGTGTATGGATTCTTTCCAATAAAGGACACATTTAAAAAAAAAGTGTAATATTTTACAACAATATTGAAGCAGCTTACCATGTAGTGAAATACCACAACCATGATGAGAAATGTTACCAACTTTACCTGTGTAACCATAGCATAACGTTTAAGGTCATTCAGTTACAGCTGGTAACATTTCTCTGCATAGTTGTGGCAAGAAAGTTACCTCAATAATGTTTTGTAATATAGCAAAAATTTATTTACAGTGTAGACAAATGATAAATTTGAACATTTCATATATATTTAAAATATATAATAATAGCATCTCAAGTACTTTAAGTGGCTTCTCAAATTTTAATCTCGATCAGCACTATCAGAAACCAATTAACTTTATAAAATATACTTGCCAAGAAATATTGAAATCTAAATTGTATTAGAGAAACAGATAGAAAAATTCGCTAATCTACGTTGACACTAACTACAATCTTTAATATTATGTGAAAATATCGTAAATTAAAAAAAAAAAAAAAAAAAAAAAAAAGCTTTTCATTTTCAAAATAAAATAAAATAATTAATTCTTATTTAATATACAGTAGATTTCATTTTATGAGTCACTAATAATTAAATCTGGGTAATTATCATCCTTAAGATAATTTATTGATTTATTACAAATGCCAAGCTTTACTAATCAAGTCATTACCTTTCTAGCCTCCCGATATTTTTGAACAATACAGTTAAAACTTTTAAGTGCAAAACACGTGTCAATATGTAATCTGTGCATTAAGGATCTAGAGCCACACAGACAACAAACCGGAGAGTCCTTTAGTCCAATTCTAAAAAGATGTGCATTGAGAGAATCGTATCCTGTAAAAAGACGGAAAGTGGCAAAAGCAGAACTACGTGGGAGGTCGGGAATAGACGTTCCACTATCACGGAGATGTTCCCAGGCCTTTTCCCTAGCTAATGTATTCAAATCCAATTTAAATCTTTTCTCAAATTCCATTTTGATTAGAAGTTTAGCAGAATGAAACGGCAAGTGAAGATTTGTAAGATTCAGACTGATTTTTATCATATTTATAAATGTTATGGATCACAATATAGTAAATAATTAAAAATGTCATAAATGCGAAGGGATTTATATGTTTAAATGTCATTTGCAAATAGTTATCACTTGAAATATATATATATATATATATTATAAAACACATTATTCAATTACAAAATGTAACGTGAATTACGTGATAAAATGCTGGACATATTATTATAACAGTGTATTGCTAAGCATTTCATAAATCGCATTTCTTTTTGCTTTGGATTCTACTTTCTTATTTTTTCTATGCAAATGACAGTATGGTATGAATTTCTGCTTGTCTAATATAAAATCTTTGGTTTTCTACAGCATAACATAGAAAACATATAATTATTTAAGAAAGACATTGACGTCCAATAGTCGGTCACAGTTTTAAGTTGAAAAATCTAGATTTTTCTCGAGGAAACGTTTGCATTTAAAAAATTTTTTGGGAACTAGAAAATCTCTGGAATCTTCCAGCTATCACCGCTTAATGTTGCCAAACTTGACGTTTAAAACAGAGCAGCCACAGGCGAAATTTCTTTTTTTTTTTTTTTTCGTACTAATATTTCCAAAAATAAAATTCATATTTCTGCAAGTAAATCTGCACGTTTCCTGCATAATTTTATGTAGTCCAGTCAAAATAGGAAAAATAGAGGAAAAAAATCGTGAAGTTTTGAAATTTTGCATACTCATAGCCGAGGGGGTCCTGAACAACATACTAAAAGTCCCCGCCCGTGGGGGTTGAGCGGGGGGCAGGGGGGACATTTAAGGGGGGCAATTTTCAGTTTTTATTAAATATCTTAAAAACTAATATCTTAAAAACTCATTTAGAGAAAAAATGTCAATTACAAAATTAATCTACGTAAAATTTCCTACAAAAATGTATATTACATTTTGTTTGTACGATCATTAGTTTAGAAGATATAGGGAGATGAAATAACTTATTTTCTTGAAAAATTCTTTTTTGCAATAGTAAAATCAACTAAAGTGTGCAATTAAAAGGGTTCTTGTCAAATATTTTCTAATGTAAAAAACAAATATATACAAAGGGAATATGCCAGGATAATACAGCATGTTTTGTAAGTTTTAAATAATTTTAAGGCTAGCAGGCGCAAGTGGCGGTTTGAGTAACACTCTGGATAAGTCCAGTCAAAATAGGAAAAATAGAAAAAGAAAAATCGTGTAGTTTAGAAGTTTTGCACACTCATAGCCGAGAGGGTTCTGAACAACATACTAAAAGTCCCCGCCCGTGGGGGGTGAGCGGGGTTCAGGGGGGCATTTAAGGGGGGAAATTTTCAGTTTTTATTACATATATTAAAAACTATCGCATTTAGAGAAAAAATGTCAATTACAAAATTAATCTACGTAAAATTTCCTACAAAAATGTATATTACATTTTGTTTGTACGATCATTAGTTTAGAAGATATAGGGAGATGAAATAACACATTTTCTTGAAAAATTCTTTTTTGCAATAGTAAAATCAGCTTAATTGTGCAATTAAAAGGGTTCTTGTCAAATATTTTCTAATGTAAAAAACAAATATATACAAAGGGAATATGCAAGGATAATACAGCATGTTTTGTAAGTTTTAAATAATTTTAAGGCTAGCAGGCGCAAGTGGCGCTTTGAGTAAAAATCTAGATAACGAAGACCCAAAACCGATCAACATAAAAAAAAAAAAAAAAAAAAAAAAAATCGTGTAGCTTAGAAATTGAGCACAGTTATAAAGTTAAGTGCCCTGAATAACATACTAAAAGTCCCTAACCATGGGGGAGGGGCATTTAAAGGGGGCACTTTCAGTTTTTATTAAGTATCTTGAAAACTATCGCATTTAGAGAAAAAAATTCTCAATTGCAAAATTAATCTACGTGAAATTTCCTAAAAAAATTGTATATTCTATTTTGTTTGAATGATCAATAGTTTAGAAGATATAGGGGAACAAAATAACACATTTTCTTGATTTTTTTTTTTTTTTTTTTTTTTTTTTTTTCAACAGTAAAATCAACTAAATTGTGGAATTAAAAGGGATCTGATAAAATATTTTCTAATGTACAAAACAAATATATGCATAGGGAATATGTAAGGATAATACAGCATGTTTTGTACGTTTTAAATAATTTTAAGGTTAGTAGGCGCAAGTGGTGTTTAGGTAAAAATCCAGATAACGAAGACCCAAAACCGATCAACATTAAAAAAAAATCTTATAGCTTTGAGATTTTTTTTTTCTCTAAATGCGATAGTTTTCAAGATACTTAATAAAAACTGAAATAAGCCCCCTTTAAATACCCCCACCCCCATGGTTAGGGACTTTTAGTATGTTCTCCAGGGCACACAACTTTATAACTGTGCTCAATTTCTAAGCTACACGATTTTTTTTTTTTTTTTTTTTTTTTATGTTGATCGGTTTTGGGTCTTCGTTATATAGATTTTTACTCAAAGCGCCACTTGCGCCTGCTAGCCTTAAAATTATTTAAAACTTACAAAACATGCTGTATTATCCTTGCATATTCCCTTTGTATATATTTGTTTTTTACATTAGAAAATATTTGACAAGAACCCTTTTAATTGCACATTTAAGTTGATTTTACTATTGCAAAAAAGAATTTTTCAAGAAAATGTGTTATTTCATCTCCCTATATCTTCTAAACTAATGATCGTACAAACAAAATGTAATATACATTTTTGTAGGAAATTTTACGTAGATTAATTTTGTAATTGACATTTTTTCTCTAAATGAGTTTTTAAGATATTAGTTTTTAAGATATTTAATAAAAACTGAAAATTGCCCCCCTTAAATGCCCCCCCTGCCCCCCGCTCAACCCCCACGGGCGGGGACTTTTAGTATGTTGTTCAGAACCCTCTCGGCTATGAGTGTGCAAAACTTCAAAACTACACGATTTTTTTTTTCTATTTTTCCTATTTTGACTGGACTTATCCAGATTTTTACTCAAACCGCCACTTGCGCCTACTAGCCTTAAAATTATTTAAAACTTACAAAACATGCTGTATTATCCTTGCATATTCCCTATGTATATATTTGTTTTTTACATTAGAAAATATTTGACAAGAACCCTTTTAATTGCACACTTTAGTTGATTTTACTATTGCAAAAAAGAATTTTTCAAGAAAATGTGTTATTTCATCTCCCTATATCTTCTAAACTAATGATCGTACAAACAAAATGTAATACACATTGTTGTAGGACATTTTACGTAGATTAATTTTGTAATTGACATGTTTTCTCTAAATGCGATAGTTTTTAAGATATTTAATAAAAACTGAAAATTGACCCCCTTAAATGCCCCCCTGCCCCCCGCTCACCTTCCACGGGCGGGGACTTTTAGTATGTTGTTCAGGACTCTCTCGGCTATGAGTATGTAAAATTTCAAAACTACACGATTTTTTTCCTCTATTCGTCAAATTTTGGCCTTCGTTGCCTGGACTAATGATAAATTTTATGTTATGGAAATAATAATATTAATAATTAATAATAATAATAATAATAATAATAAATGTCGCATGTGACAGCCTTGTAATAACTATTCGCACATGTGTTGCATATGTACAGCACATATGAGTTCCTATTTAATGTGTTAAAAGAAAACAAAATGGAAGTTTTCTTTTCTTTTCTTTTTTCTTTCTTTTTTTTTTTTTTTTTCTTTTTTTTTAAGTAATAGATATAAAATTCTGTTAAGAGCACAATTTAATTTATTACAACAGGACGTTTCCTTAGTCTATTTTCTCACATGAGATAAGTTATATCTGACATTACTTAACAACAGTTACTATATTGATTTCTTTTCTTTCTTTCTTTTTTTTAATGCACAATATTTTTCTCAGTTTTAGTTTATTTTTTTATTTATATTTACTTAATACAAGAAGGAAAAAAGAAAATAGAACATCATATTTTAAGTAATAATAATAATAATAATAATAACAACAATAATAATAATAATAAACTTAAAAATAAATAAATAAAAAATTGAATAACTGATTTTTTCTTTAAAATATGAAGTTATGTCCTTCGCAGCGGTTATAATATTTGAGAAGCAAACATTCAAACCGTCTTTTCTCAAAAAAAAAAAAAAAAAAAAAAAAAAAAGTGGTTTTTCTTTGAATATAACATAAAAATAGTATCTCGACATATCTTCCCAGATATGTCTACATATTTTCCTAGTATCTAGTAATACATTTAAACAAACGGTAATTAGGTTCTAAGTTTACTTATTTTTTAAATTATTAGTTTTTTCATTGTCTGGAAATTTTATCCGATGGAGAAAATACGGCTTGAATGTTTGCTCCTCATTTATTTCCTAATATTTCTTTTGCAGATTTTATCTTAATTTTTACTTAACAATTTTTTAACTTATTACCAAGGTTAAACCATCCTTACACATTGAAGTTTAATCACTTCAAACGAGAAAAGAGAGATTTAAAACTATAGTCGTGTGGTACTAAAAAAAATACGCTTTTTTAAGATGTGATTTTATTTAGTTGATTTTTAGAGAAATTAAATAAGAAGTTTTCATTAAAATAAATAAATAAATAAATATATACTGCATACTGTAATATAAGAATTCCTTTTACAGTACTGAGCATATAATAAAATAATAATATTATAATTTTTATTATATACATTTAAATTAGGATGAAAAGTAAAATTAAGTAATATGTAAAAAAATATATATATATAATAATAATTTACTTACTCCATCAAAAATTCAGATTTTTTTATCTAACCAAGAAGCGCATTATATATACGGCACATAATACAATTATAGAAAATCAATAGTTACACGAGTAGATATACACAAGGTTTTCCGTAATATGTGCATCGATTACAGACGGTTTACTTGGTATATGGTACGAGAGGTACAAAAAAAAAAAAAAAAAAAAAAAACATATTGGACAGTGAAGAAGATATATACATATATAATGATGCAGAATAATTTAATTCGAAAACATATTTTTGATAGATTAAAATAAAATTCATATTCCACATTATATTTTCATTATTTGAAAACATGTTTTAATAATATTTTCACTTATAAAATACTTTATTCATTTGTTAAAAGAAAGACAAATTTTTCTTTAGAACTCTCATTTACGTAATGAGAGAAAATCCAGAAAACTAAAAAAAATATTTATAGTATGGAAAATACAGATAATATACATTTTTCTAGATTTTCTAAATGTATACTATCTAGAAAATCTAGATAATATGCACTTTTCTAGAATAATCTAGAAAAATGTATACTTTTGCTAGACAAGCCAACCTTTTAATTTTTTTTGTTCTGTTAGTAACCGCAAATCTTTCAGGTTACTTTATTTGTAGTGATTTTTTTTTCAATAAATAATCCAGATTAAATAAGAAGAAAAATTCCCTTTCAAGAAAAGTGGTGTAAAAATAGCTCGTGTACAAACAGTGCTACGGAATAAATTAAAATGTTGAAAAATCCGCTATAACTAAATGTAACAATTATGTGCAGGAACATTCCTGTAACATATTAACAATTCTATTTATATTGCCCATAAAACTGCTCTTAACCAACTACTTATAAAATTTGACATCATGAAACTAACTGAAAATAATATTAAAACAAAAATATTTACCATTCTCCATTCTATTCAATTCATTTTGCACAAAATTATTTGTAATTTTTGCTATTATATAAAAATATGTAAAAACTAAATAAACTAACAGAAATTTGTTCCTCTCTTACAAGAAGTACAGAATACTGCGAGAGAGAAGTTTAGAAATAAAAAATAATACTATTATTTAAATTTTATTTTTATATGCTTTTAATGGTTTAACAGATAACAAAAGACATTATATATATTTTTAATGTTCTGAGAAAGCAAATATTACAAATCTGTCACGGCTATTCGGTTAGTTTACCTAAAGACGAAGATAAATAGAAAATTTTTTACTCGGATATTATTGTTAATTATAAATGTTGTGCATTACAAGGGAAAAAAAAAAACATTTTCTCATAATTATTTTCTTTTATATTTCAAACTTATTGACCTTTTCTTTTATGTCCATTTAAAATCACATTGTAAAACAATGAAAATAGAAATTAACGAATTTTTAATTGTTAATCAAACAAATGCTGCCTAAATATTTTTAAATATTTAAGAATAGAACTTCAAAGACACATACATATTTTCATGTCATTTATATTTATATAATCTGATAATCAAACAGGAATAAATTAGTATGCGTTTCATAAAGACAATTTGATAGATTTTGCAATTTAAAAATTTTAAATGTGTGAACTGTGTATGTTGAAGTGGGATAAGTGTAACAATGTTTTTTCTTAATTCGACTTTCACCTCATTTTATCCAGTTTCTATTATAGTTAGATTTCTTAAGATTTTTAGGAATAAACCATACCTAATTGACTTTTTTTAAAAACAAATGAGTTATATATATACATATATACATACATATATATACATATATACATACATATATATACATATATATTGATATAATTTAACAGTGGGCCACTTAAATAAAAAAAAAAAAAAATGAAGGATAGAAATTTTTATTTTCGTGGTTCCAATTTTTCATGGTGCCGGGCTCCTGTAACTACGGCCTACTATAATCATAAATAGTAAATTAAGATATATGAAATTTCCAGATAGTAAAAACCCACAGAAATTTAAGAGCTTCTGAATTTTCAAAATGTCCCAACTCATTATAAAGTTGCGAATTTTTCTATGCGGGTCCAAATAGCACTTTACTCTCTCTATGAAGGATTATACTAATTTCTATACTTATAAAATCACAGAAAAGTAATTTTCTGCATTTGTAAACCTGCTATTTGAATGCTGGTGACTTTGATATGATAAAACAAATAATTTATTTTACTAATTTTAGTATATAATTTCTTTTTATATATAAATTTCATATTTTCAAAGCTGCTTTTTTATTTGTCTTTAACTAAATATTTAATATTAGTAAATTTATTACAGAAAAGAGAAATTTTTTTATCAAATTAAATATCTATTTATGTTTATATAATTTTATTTTACGAAAGTATTTATCTGTATATGAATACTATACATACACACACTATACAAATTTAATGCACAACTACATACTTTGAGCAGTAAGGTTGGATGCAGGAAATGGTGTTTAATTTGTTACGTATTGGGTACTTTCCACGGCTGTTTATAAAATAACATTATGTTAAGATTCTCGATTTTATATATATATATATATTTGGGGAGGAGAGTGTTTAATTTATTTAAAGTTTAATGCTCTTTATTTTTCATGGATAAGAGAAATGTCTTTTCTTTTATTTAAATTTGTCTTTTTGCGTGTGAATTCCTTATACAAATAATTTCATTTCATTATGGAATCAATAAATATTTTACTTTTTTTGAAAAAATTGTTAAAACAAGTTAACAGTCTGAATTTTATAGTTTTTTGTAATTAAAATTTGCTTTAATATAATTATATAACAATGGGTATCATATAAATTAATTTATTATGGTGTACGTCAAAACTGTATGCAAAATTCTTAGAAAATTTATTGTGAAGTTACTAGTATTTCCAAAATTATTATGTACGTATCTACAATTTCTATAAAATTTAAATAAGTTCTCTTGAAGGACTCTATTCATATTTATTTTCATTATATATTTAGCAGTTCGAAAAATAATCCTTAATAAACATTTAGAAAGCATCATTGATTTAATTAGTGTTTGGTTAAGATCTCATTACCGACAGTTAAATCATTTTCAATTTCTAATATATGTACTTCAATTTTCGTTCTTCTCACAACAAAAGGAATGCTTGCTTTTGTTAGAAGAGCTGGGTCGATCTCGATTTCGCTCACTTTTGCTTCCGCTAGGCAATGACGTCAGATGTGAAGTAAAGCATCACAACTGGTCAGCATTTTAGAACATGCCATCCTCTGCAAGTCCTGTAATTGGTTTCTCCCTTGCCATGTAATGTTACTCAAACAAAATGTGTAAAGTTGCTCAAAACAGCAGTGTATTAAAAAAAAAAAAACTTAACTCTTTCCACACGCATATTGAGGGAATTTACACAACGTTCTTGAGGAACGTTAGTAAATCGTTTTACAGTGTAGGGATGGTCCGGAGACAAGCTATCCCAATTTTGATCCTGTACGAAGGGAATATTTTCACCTCGGCAATTTACTGAAGTTTTCACTCATAGATTTGTAAATTTGTTAAGAAAAGTATAGAAATCTCAGAACGGCTTCACCGATTGACCTATACTAAGAACAATACTATAAATTATTATTATTATTATTATTATTGTAAGAATGTTTTTTTTTTTTTTTTTTTTTTTTTTTTTATAAAAAGCATAAGATTTCTCTATAAACATAGGATACTTCGTTATTAATGCAGTGAAACAAGAAAAAATTGCTTCAATAAGCATTTTTTTTTTTTGTTGCTGTTGTTTTGTTTTGTTTTATAATGTATACAAAACATTAATATTAATATATAACACAAAATTTTAAACTGATGACGCTGATTCTTTTATTTTATTTTATATGTATATATATTAATGATATATATATTTTTTTCTCGTAGGAAAAAAGTCGTACATAAATATATATATACAGAAGTAGTAAGGTGCCATAGTTTAACTAATAACGTAACTATAGAATGCCTTAATTTGGTGAAAATATCTTTGCAATATATATATACATATATATATATATATATTAGTTCCAAATCATTCTCACTATAAAGTGTGCCATATTTATTTTTAATGTTATCGAAAGTCCGAAATACTTGCAGTTTTTACGCTGATTTTTATTTATTTATTTTTTTTTTTTTTAATGGAAGATGCTTTACTACTGGATGCACTATTGAAAGATACACTAAAGAATAAATAAATAGCGTTGGAAGTCCAAACTGTCTTATAGCCGAAAAACAACGTTTTTTCTCTTTTTCCCAATGAGGGGGAGGTGTGCCTTGGGGGGGACTCATGTCAAAGTTGTACCTTGGGGGGGACTCATGTCAAAGTTGGGCCTTGGGGGGACTCATGTCAAAGTTGGGCCTGGGGGGGACTCATGTCAAAGTTGTGCTTTGGGGGGACTCATGTCAAAGTTGTACCTTGGGAGAATTTTTTATATTTTTTAAAAATTTGTAACCTTCGTTATGAGTAATCAAATTATCTACAAAATCTTCATTCAATAAATCCCCATTCAATAAACCGACTGAAATAGGCCTCCAGCACTAATAAAAAAACAAACCAAAAAGCAAAAAAAATAAAACATAAATAAATAAATAAATAAATAAATAAAAAATTTTACAGACACGACATTATTTCATTATTTAAAACCTGAAAATCTGACATTGACAGATTTTAATTTAATGCCAGAGGCCTACTGCTAAACTTGTTAATATCGACAAATTCTTCTTTAGTTAATTCGTGACGATCTAAATTCCATGATAAAGTTTCCATTAAATCAAACCAATGTGTTTCAGCTGCAGATATTGTAACAAATAACGTTGGAAGTCCAAACTGTCTTATAGCCGCAAAACAACGTTTTATCTTTTTTTCCCAATGAGGGGGAGGTGTGCCTTGGGGGGGACTCATGTCAAAGGTGTGCCTTGGGGGGGGACTCATGTCAAAGTTGGGCCTTGGGGGGACTCATGTCAAAGTTGGGCCTGGGGGGGGGACTCATGTCAAAGTTGGGCCTTGGGGGGACTCATGTCAAAGTTGTACCTGGGGGGGACTCATGTCAAAGTTGTGCCTTGGGGGGACGTCATTCAATAAATCCCCATTCAATAAACCGACTGAAATAGGCCCTTAGCACTATTAAGAGTGACGTATAAAAATTCGACAACGCTGTACCGACTGAAATAGGGGTACCTTGGGGGGGGGCGCATGTCAAAGTTGGGCCTGGGGGGGACTCATGTCAAAATTTGGCCTTTGGGGGACTTCATTCAATAAATCCCCATTCAATAAACCGACTGAAATAGGCCTCTAGCACTAATTAAGAGTGTATTATAAAAATTCGACAACTGTACCGACTGAAATAGGCTTCTAGCACTAATAAATAAAAGAAATCACAGCGATATTCCTTGATGAAAAGAAGCTCAACATATAGATAATTCTATTTCGAAAATTTTCTTGTTATTAACAGAGCATATACTTTTAATAATCTTTACTATTTGTATTTAGAGTTTTTTTTTTTTTTTTTTTTTACACCTGGAAAAATAAACTTAATATTTTATTCACTATGTAGACTAAAAAACAAATATAACTACAAATGTATTTTCGGAAGGAAGGCCCTTTTCTATGAAATATAAATTAAAGGATATCCGGGCTAAACAACTTTTCTTCAGATGAAAGTAACAAAAAATATAGAATTTTTTAAGCATATATATTTTTTTTTATTTATTCGTTTTTTTAATTCTTATTAAAGACCATTAAATACTGAAAATAACAATAATGCAAATGTTGAAAGTTCGTACAAAAAACAAATAATAATAATAATAATAAATTTTGATATCTAAAAAAATATTTTATGAAAACTATAATAGATATTTTGTGTGTAAATAAAATAAAAATCATTGACCATAATCGTATAAAACAAAGTCTTTTATTCCTTCAATAATGTATAGTTATGCTTCTTTATATATTTAAAAAAAAGTTACTGTCGCTGGCTTACTTTTTTTTTTTTTTTTTTTTTTTTTTTTAAATCTGCGACAGCACCTCCCCACGGAAGGCACTCCTTTCGCGTTACGAGATGTATCAATGTTTGCCGATCACTCTATAGAAGACATTTCAGTTGCTTAGAAATTTCTGTCATCTTGAGTAGCGAAGTTATTAATTAAAAACTTTGGCTTTATGAAGAAAATCTATTTGACATTTATCAAAAAGTTTCTTTTATGTCGTTGTCTTTCAGTCGTGACGTCAGTTTTAACAGGAAACTTAAAATCTAATTCATGATGTAAAAGTAAAAGAAAAGAAAATGAAAGAAAATAAATGTCAATGTTGCTATTAGTAACAAAGAAAGTTTTCGTCTCAAATACATGGCATACGTTATCTTAGATATTTTCAATGAAAAAATGAATTTAGGATTGTATCTTGTCGTCTGCGGATATCTTTTTTTTTTCTTTCTACATCTAGAAAATTGTCTTACTTTCAATGTCTTATGTTGTTTATAATTATATATATATATATATATACAGGGTGAGTTTGACATAATCTGCTAAAAGAAAGGAGGTGATAGAACAGCCCATGGGGAGCATAAAACACCATAGAATTTGATCAATGTCTTATGTTGTTTATACATTTATATATATATATATATATATATATATATATATATATATATATTAATGATAAAATAATGTCGTGTCTGTATAACTAACTACATTTATTGTTGTCTTTAAAGTTTATTAATCTTTTTATCATTATCATTATTATTATTAAAAAATATACTTTGAAATACTTCGGGTATATTTTGGCATGAAAAACATAACCAAATTCAAACTCATTAATAAATCTTCTAATTTTGCACTGATATATATATATATATATATTAACATAACAGAATTAGACATTTCTATGATGCATTAATTATTTCTAATTATGAAAAGAGAAAAAAAAATCATCACCTGAACTTCTCATAGAGAATCGAGTACAGTTTATCCTCCGTTATTTTAAGAAGTAGGTAGGAAAGAATTAAAAATTGAACCTGTAGGGTTTTTTCTAATTCTAATAATAATAATCATAATAAACTGTTTTTTTTTCCTTTTCAGATGTTTCCGGACATTTACAGTTATTGCCTAGCTGTATATTATAAATATATATATAGACTATTATGTACTGGCCTAAATTAACTAAAAATTTCATCAGTAAAAAGTATAGACGTTCGAAATAAATATATATATATATTTTTTTTTTTTTTTTTTTTTTTTTTTTTAACAAGCAATTAAACCAAAAAAATCATAGCTAAAATTTGACAGAAAAAAAAAAATCGCCAAGGTGATAATATGCTGAAGCTGCAACGCGAATTGGTTTAGGTATTACGAATTCTTTTTTATTCTATAAAAAAATACTGATTTTAAGCATAATATTTCACTTTAGAAAATGGTATTAAATATGCATTTTAATTTGGCTTTGAATATGGAGTTTCTTAGAACATTTTTTTTTTTTTTTTTTTTTTTTTTTTTTTGTATTATGCACTATTAATATTTCTATTCAGTGAAAGGGAAAGTGAAAGCAACAAACAGGCGGGCAGAACCCCGCAGGGGTTAATAAGTGAAGTAAGCGGAGGGGAGGCGAAGCCTCTTACGGGGGTTGGCGAGCGGAGTGAGCAGAGGACAAAGCTCACTAGTCTACATATAAAAATGAAATTTTCATAAGTATAGACCAAGACTAATCCTTAAAAAAAGAAAAAAAAAAAAAAAAAAAAGGACGTTTATATTGTAAACAAATACATTATTAGGTTTACGAAAATATATGTATAAATTAAAATTCCTTAAAATAATAAACATAAAATATGTATTTTAAAAAATAATTTTAAAATGATTTTATGATTTTACATTCGAGAAATAAACTTGAAAAGATCAGTTTTAAATTACATGTGCAAACGGAAAAAAAGAGAAGAAGAAGAAAGTTTTTGAAAAACTGGTCATTTTTATGATTAAAATCTTAGCTAAAAATGAAAAAAAAAATCACACCATAAAAGACATAATGGGTATTTTAATTTTTCCCCCTGTGCATCAGATTTACGATATATGGGTGCATTTACAATTCGTACTAATCGTATTTTTATTATTTAATTTCATTCATTTAACCCATTTTATTAATTCAACAATATATAATGCTTTTTTTTTAAATTCATTATTGATATACAGTAATATGCAAGGAAAGTGTGTTTTATATCATTATATCTCCATATTATTATGAAATGCTAGTTGGTTATATTTATGTTATTTATTTATTCATTTAATGGTTTTTGAAGATTATAGTGGCATTCATTATCTGATTTATTGCATTGTTCTACTTTGTTACATCACTTTTGCTTCTCTTACATAATAAAGATTTTTAAAGAATAATGATACGTATACTTTCACTGCAGAAGTGTAAACACTCTTTGTGTGTAACACATTTCATAACAAAGAAATACAAAAAAATTAAAGGTCATGCAACTAACATTTTATTACTAACAAAAGCCCAAAGTTACTTCAAATGCAATACTTAATTTTCTTGAGTGTATATCGCTGTTCAAGTAGCTAATTATGCAGAATCTTGAAAACAATTAACTTATTTTGGATAGATACATTTAAAAGGAATAATGTGAGATAGAAATTTTTTGTTAAAATAATCTTCATTTTAATGAAACAGCTTAACTTTCTTGAGCTGTTAAGTAGGTTAATTAATTGAATTAGTTTGGTTTTAAAATGAAGTTACAACTCTTGATTTCTTCTTACTTTTTTTTTTTTTTTTTTTTTTTGTTAAAGGTTATTTTGTAAAATGATTACTCATAAATTTTATTATTTAAAAAGCAATTTTTTTTAAATGAATCTGCAACATGTCATAAAATGATATTTATTCAATTAATCGCTTTTACTTATAAAACATATTTTAGAAAAATTATGCATAATTTATTTTGATCTGCACATTTACAAAATATTGTGCAACCTATAAAAGGAATGGCGAAATATGCGATATCTGATCACGACAAAATAGCAACTATTTAAATAAACTTAAAGAAAGAGCATACCTGCCAACTATTTAATTAATATTACGGAAGATTGTTAGAACCATCCCCTTTTTACACACCACTTTATTTTAGAGACATTTTTTTCAAATGCAATTACGATTCAATAATAAAAAGAATACTATAAAAAAAATCTGGTGTGAAAAAAGGGGCAGGTACTGAATATCTTGCAGAATTTTAATTATTATGTTGGCATGTATAAGAGAGAATCACATACCATTGTTTTACAAAAATTCGCAGTCTTTAAAATATGTAGTTCGCAGCCTTTAAAATTGCGCTATGATAAAAAAAAAAAGTGAAATTTGTAAAATTAATTATTTGTTTAAAAATAAATAAATAAATAAAATAAAATAAATTAATTTATAAAGGCATTAAACTAAAATGGTATTTTTAAAAGGCTCTAAAAATGAAGCTAATAAGACAAATGTATAAAATTTAATACATGCCACAATACATGACAGGTATAATAAAGACACATTTTCTAGACATGTAAACATGATTATGAAATTTCCAAAATCGTTACGGTACGATTAAATAGATTTTACAAAAAAGCTGCTGCAACTTCATTTCATTTTAAACAAATTAATATTCTAAGCGTCAACATTAGTTAGTTACATAAAAAAAAAAAAAAAAAAAAAAAAAACACGTAGTACATAACATAATAATCTGTTAATAATTATACGATGAATTTTATAAACTGCACATACCTTTAGTTTTGCTATAACCTTACACAAGATCTTAAAAATCTGCATCGTGAGCTTCAAATATGTATAAACATAAATAATAACTTAATGCGTGTACATATTGACTTGATTCTTCCAACAGGTTTCAGTGTGGAAAAAAAATTCATTCTTTATATGTTAGGCGTTTTAACCGGCTTTATATTAACCGGCAATTTAATCTCAAGCACTCTTCAAATCCAGATATTAAAATTTCGAAACATTTAGCCTTTACGAGTGTAATAGACATCATATTTACATATTGTTTAACTTGCTTTGTATATGACTATTTAATGTATTATCGCACATTTACCTTGGTTATTTATATAAAAGGAAAAAAAAATAATTATATTTCATTTATAATATTAAATAATATCGAAACAAACACTGCTGTTAAATAAAAAAAAAAAAAAAAAAGTTGTAAACCTTTTTTTTTTTTTTTTAAACTGTAAGTAGATTTCCAGTATTCACACTCATAACCCCTTAACGCGCGGCGTCCTCGCTGCGAGGACGCAAAATTTAAGATCCAGCTCCAAAAATTCATCCCTGAAATTTTTTAGCAAAAATTTACATTTATAACATATCAGAAAAGGTCAGTTTTTTTCAACCTTAAAATTTAAAATTTCTTTTAGTTTAATTTAGTTTATGAATTCCGGTGGCAGTATAATTTAAATGAACCGAATTGTCTTGCACCGCAAAGGGTTAAAGGTACAGTTTTGTATATTTTTAAAAGTGAAAATACTACAAACTTCACTTGTATTAAATTATGCAGATACTGATTCCCTGTTGAACATACATTTCAGTTTAAATAATAGGATTGTATTAAATACACTACTTTGCAAATCCAATTTTTTTTAATAGTTATTTTTTTTCATTTATTATATGTTATCTTGAATAAATTTCGGTAAAATTTCAGAAAAGTTTTTTTTTTTTTGAAAATGTAACATTCTTGTATATTTTTACTATAGATTTTATTTATGTATTACATGTTCATATATAGTTTAAAATGCAATTTATAATTTATTTAGGAACAAACTATTACTGTTAAAAATGTATAAAAACGTTATAGAACCTTCTTATATCGTACATTTTACATTCACACCGCATCTGATTTCTAAAAATACGCATAACAGATAAATAATGAATATTTTTCGTATTGATACCTGTTGCAAGAATCAAGTCAATATACATGCATTACGTTATTATTATGTTCAACATGTAAATTTTTAAGATCATGTTTAAGATTATGGCAAAACTAAAGGTATGTGAAGGTTATAAAATTTATCGTATAATTATTATCAGTGTATTATGCTATGTACAGTCGGGAAAAAAAAAAAAAAAAAAAAAAAAAAAAAACGCAACACTCAACGTAACTTTGTTGCTAATCGATGTAGAAAAATGTAATAGGTATCATTCGACGGGGAATTGTGAGTAGTTTCAGAAAATGAACTGAAATTTTGAATTGGGGGTCGTCTACATATTAAAACGAGCACCAACTTTGATTTTTTTCAATGGTAATGCCCCATTTTTATTTTATATTTGAATTCCTGGGATCGCGACAACGCAAAAAAGTATATTAGTTGTTTATTTTACTTATTTTTTCACACAGTTATAAGTGTTCAAAGTTTGAAGGTGCTAATGCTAAATTTATATTTCAAACTTTTATTAATATCTTCACAAAAAATAACTTGATCGATATAATGTTTTTTTTTTACGCGATACAGTGAAGAAACCCAAACATAATCGATCATTACTTTTGATTCTGAAAAATATTAATAAATTCATATTCCTAAAAATTATGAGTTATGACCTATATTAATTTTTACATAAAATGAATCCCAATGCTGAAAAATATTGGTATGCAAATTTGCAGCGCATTCCAGTTATTAGTTTTTGAGATATAAATAAATCTTTCTTTTTGAGTGATTTAGGGGGCCGTCTTTTATAAAGTTTTGCATGAGATAACGAATCAAATCTTAAAAAATAACAAAGAAAATTAAACAAAATATTTTTATTTTCTATTTACGGGTCAAATTATATAACAACAACGTCAAACGCAAAGAAATGTAACAAAAATGATGATTTTTAGACATTAGTGTTAGCATCAAGATTTCCTGTTTTCTAAAGAAGACAAGCCCCACCTTCATCGTTCTTCAAAACAAAACAAAACAGAAAAGAAATGTAAATGTGACATTCAGTATTCGTGTAAAACCTCTTATTTTATGTTGTAAAAAATATGCACAAGTGGTATTTACTTCATCGATTAATTGGTGATAAATTTTAAAACTTTTAAACGAACACTAAAAGAAAAAAAAAATAACTAAATAGGCGGGGTTTACTGTTTTAAATAGAAATATAGGTTTAATGTGAAATTGTCAGATATAAAAAACGAATGGAATTCGAATGCAAGACAGACTTGTGAAACTTAACTATCGTTATAGTTAAAAAAGGCTTAATCATTTGCTTTATATATTGCTTTATTTTATTTCATTTATTTACTTATTTATTTATTTTGTAGGGGCGAGGATTATTACTTTAAGGACACTTTAGTCTTTAAAATTTTTTAAATATATTTTAACTTTATACATTTTTAAAAACATACTTTAACTTTTATAAATATATTTTAACACTTTTTGCGACAGCAAGATTTTGACTTTTTGACAGTAAGACCCGCCTAAGGGCGTTATATTCTCAAAATAAAATATTTCAGAACAAATTTTCTGTATTCACAATTATATTACAAATGGATATAGGTTATAATTATATTCTTTCTAATCAATATATTTCTATCCATAGTATATTTTATTGCAAAAATATGAACACTGGGTACACACTTAAGAAATATGTAACACACAAATTACGAAAGAAACGCCCACTTACTGAGTTACAGATTTTCAAATGGCGTGAATCTACGTCAGCAGTCACGAAAGGGTTAATTAAGGAATTATATTTTCATAGAAATTATAAAACGAATCGTACAGTTCCAAAGAGTTCAACTGACCTAAAACTGGTAAGTGCGATTAAAATTGTTTAATATTTACTTCATGAACTATTACAATAATTTATCCGAAAAGATTTATTTTATGAGTTGTTGTATATATATATATATATATATATTATTCATTATTATTTCATTTCGTATATTATGTTACACCTACGAAAGAAAATGTAAGCTTTATTGGTGATCAGTAAAGCCATAATAGACACTTTTACTTGAAAAATATTGCACTTTTTTCAAAGAGTACTATATATATTATTTAATAAATATATGTTAGAATTTATTAAAAAATGTATTCATAAAAAAACTGCTTAATTTTTTTCATATTAAACAGTTAAAATAAAATTATACTGTATTTATATAATACATTTAAATACAGTATATTTAAATGTAAATTAAAACGTTATTATTCATTTAGACAAATAACGTTCTTAAGGAAGAAATGTATCCTAAAACACAAATTATGAACATTTTATTCTTGTTCCCCTAAAAACTTTATAAACGCGTTCCAATCTCACTCTAAAATACCAAGTTGATTTAAAATACATTTTTAATGTAAAGTATTAAAATATAAATAAACAGGTTGAAAAAATATCCAGTTTAAATTTGAAAAAAAAAGAAAGAAAAAGAAAGCAGGTGTAAAAAGTAATCATACAAATTCCTCTAATGGCAACTTGCTCAACGAAACAGCTGGGTCTCATTAATTTTTCCTTTTCCTAATTTTGAACGCAAAATGTGTTTTGATAAAAGTTACGGAATTTTCCAATGATGAAAATAAATATTTAGTTTTATTATTTACTTATACTGAAAGTTGTTTATATTAATATTTGCAGGGAACAAAATTCATGTTTGCGTAAAGTTTTAAAAATTTCACCATTTTACTTAAATATTGGGAACTAATACATTATATATTAATAAGACGTAATTTAATGTTCAGTTTATAAATTATGAAAACTATAAAGTTTTGTACTATAACACTTATTAATAAACTAGCGAACTTAGCTCACTCAGCTGATGACTATATTAGAAAGAATCACTTTTAAACTGGAGTCCAACAACAACACTTTATTAAAATAATCATTTATATATATATATATATATATATATATATATATATATATATATATATATGTAAAAGTTTAAAATAATATAAACTCTGAAGAAAAATTGCTATTAAAATCCGATAGAAACCGGACTTGATTTGTCGCTGCTTTTAGCACCGCCTCCGGCATTTGACTGAATCCAGATGAATAAGTTTTTACTTAAAAACTCGTAAACAAATCCATTAAAATCAGGTAAAAATTCAAGGCAAAGATGTGTTTTATAAAAGAAATGATAATACCTTAATATTAACTATTTAAATCTGGGGGTTTTAATTTTCATTGCGGTAATGTCACAGCCACTTTCCTTATTTTTTCAAAAGTAGGAACAATATTTTGCCGTTTATGGTCCTGTTATTTTCAAGTCAAAGCCTGAAAAAAAAAAAAAAAAAAAAAAAAAAAAATCATTTTCTGCGCTCCCGTGAAAGTTCAAAGATAGCATCTCGGAGATGAAAGAAAAGCATACGACATTGAAAAAGTCTAAAAACGGGAAAATCAATTTAAATAAATATCTAATTGTCAAATTTCTTAAATTGTAACATATTTTATAGATTTTAGGACTGGTAATTGATGGATATTTATGGCTAGTTTCCAACTTTTGTTAAAATTGGCCAAAGATTCTAGAATATACAAAACAACAATTTTTATTCAAAGTAAATAATCACCTAACTTGCAAAGAATGAAATGAGACACTCATATGACTGATCATCCATAAGACATGTATTTAGAATGGTAAGAAATTGCCAAAATTAAATATTTTAATTGTAAAATTTGAACATTTTCATTAAAAAAATTTGATTTCCACAGCGTATTGCAAAGTCGTAAATGTAGCCACATTTTAATTTTTTGCTTTCTTCTACATGTATATATAGAGAAAGTATTGGATTCGTGAAAATTTTCGAACTCCAATTTTCGATGGATTTACATGTTCTGAGATATCCTGGACATGATTTGACTTTTTTTAGAAAATATGTGTTTGTCTGTCAGTCTGTGTGTCTGTGTGTGTGTATCACAAATATTGTGGACGCTGTATCTCACGAACCAATGAACGAAATTTAACTAAACTTGGTATTTAGTTTGACCTTGACAGAAATTGATGCTGATTAGATTTGTGGAACAATGGCTCAACAGGTGGCGCTGTGATCGCATTTTTCTTGAATTTTTAACATGGCAGTTTAGGACAAAATTTCGTATAATTGTACATAATGAGAGTTATTTTAATCGTGTGATTGTAAAATTAATATGATTTATTGATAATAGTAGTAGTTAACAAGGAAAGAAAAATTGTTCATGTGGGGACATCGCTCCCCCCCCCCCACTGGGGGGAAGTAAATTTTCAATTTGGGTATATTTCAAAAGATCTCGTCGATACCTTTAAAACGAATGGTAAGACTATAGATCTGTGATAATTTAAAGCAAAGTTATCGATTTTTTTTTTTTTTAATTTTAACACACACACACACAAAAAAAAAAAAAAAAAAAAAATGTAAAAAAGTTCTTTTGATTTGGAAAAAAATGACATCTTTCGGCATTTAGTGATAATATAATTCTGTCAGAAAAATCGTCCGCATTTTTAATGGACAATAATTTGATAATTTAATAAATAATTTGTATTGAATAAATTTTGTGTAAAATTATATAGAAGAAAATCATGTGGTGGCCACATCATACTAGTTTATAAGGAAACTGCAGCAGTATTTCGATGTTTACGGCCCTTTTGTATACTTTATAAATATGAGGAAGTTGCGCCCGCTACTTTTCAGAGCTCTTCCAAGCAAAGATATTTTCATTTGAACTACATTGAACTACATTGTGTATAGATAAATACAGATAAATGTAGTGTGTTCTGAAAAATGTTTACTTATTATTTAATTATTTGAACTTTACTTATGTATAATGCGCTTTAATAATGGGTGAAAAATAAATAAATAAATGAAATTTTATGAAATCAGTTCTTTCATTTTTTATTGACGTTGTAATGTTATTTTTATCTCACATGCATTCCTTTGCTTTCAGAAATTCGTACAGCGTTCTTGAATTCTATTACCTTATGTTGGTTAAAAAAAAAAAAAAAAAGCTATTAAGGAACTTGTCGTATTGTTATATATGTATTTTTTGAAACGACTATTGTATTTTTTTTTCCCTTATTAAAACCTTTCTTTAACCATCGGTAGTTCACATAATACACGTAACTATGTTTTGCTTAATTTTAAGAGAAAGCAACAAGGCATTTTGGAAAATTAATAAAAGACTTGTCCGTGCATATAAATACTATTAAATAAAATCTTCTATTGATTTTTTTTTTTTTTTTTTTACACACAAAACTGTTTTGTCATTATAGAAAAAAAGTTCTTAAATGAAAACTTAAGATTCCAGTGATTTTACTACAATATTTAATAATAATAGTAATAATTAAAGTAATTTACACTACTATGAGCAAATATTTTAACAAGAAAATTTTAAAAAGTAATTTTTTTTTGTTACAGTGGAAACAGAATTATAAAGATAAGCTTCATATGGTCAATTTAGCTAGTTACGAAGTATAATTCAACTGATGTTTGTTACACGTATAAAACTTTTACAAAATATCTAAAAAATATATATGACATTTCCTTGGGGAATTAATTGCTTATTGTTGAGTAAATCATTATTGAAAAATCACAACAAGGTAAGACTTTAAAGAAAAATAATAAGTTCTTCACTTACCTTGTATTTAGTAGTGCAGTAGGAGCTTCTGTCTCCGGCAATTAATATTGTAGTCCAAAAAAGGGTCATCTTCAAACTGGTGAATTAATCCTAATTTCATTTGTAACTTATTATTCTAACGAGGTTTGACTAATAATGAAAAGAATGTTCATTCAAATTAGCTAAAATAATACTGCAAATAATTTGATCTATAAATGTCTTTTTATTTGGATAAAGTTTAAGGGATGCATTTTTATGCATCCTTACTAGTTGAGGAAATGTTACAGACTGCAAGAAGAATTTTTAAATTACAATTTTTAAGTATATCATTATGGATCATAAATTGTTATATTATATTATATTATGACATTTGAAAGGAAAAATTAATATCTTATTTTGTTTATACTATCATTAAATTACATTGTTGAAATAAATAAAACAGTAATTTAGAATAACATGATTTCCCATAAAGTTTGAATTTAATAGTTCTGTAAAATAAATAATGGTTTGAAAATGTTTATTTAGAGAAGAGAAAGTCATTATGAGTCTATAAATCTTTCACTCGCGGTGTTCAAGGTCAAATTTAATTATAGTTGATATTACTTTGTTTATAGTTCTGAAATAAATGACAGTAAATAAATGAAAAGTTTATGGAGATGATAATACATCTATCAATTCCCCCTTCAGCTCCATAAATCTTTTAAGTTCCACTAATCAGTTTCAATTTCTCTCGGTGTTTTTCGTGAATCTGTCTTGGAAGTGCCTTGGTGAAGATATCACCAGTCATTTTGTCACTTGGACAATATTCGGGTTCTATCACACCTTTTTCTTTTAAATCCTTTAAGTAGTTGAATTGCAGGTCAACATGTTTCAGTTTTCCAGTAAAACCGATGTCTATCAGTTTTATACACGAAATATTGTCTTGAAAAACTTTGATAGGTAACTCTTGAGGCAAGTGCAAGTCTTTTAATAATTTTAGTATCCACATGATTTCTTTCGCAGCAGTCGTGGCAGAAATAAATTCGGCCTCAGCCGACGAAAGAGCGACACAATTTTGCCGTTTTGTGATCCATTGAATAGGATTATCTCCTATCATGAAAACACTGCCTGATGTTGATTTTCTGTTGGACTTGTCTCCTCCCCAGTCCGCATCTGCGTAAACTACCAGTTTAGGTTTTTCATTGGCACTGATAACGAAATTTAGATTTTTTGTTGTATTTAAATACCTGACAACTCTTTTTACTGTTTCCCAGTCCTTTTTTCTTGGACTTTCATTTCTCCTACTTAATATGTTTACGGCAGCTAATATGTCAGGACGGCTAACTGTAGCCAAATATAGCAAGCTTCCTATTGTTTGTCGGTATTTAGTGTTGTTTTCTAATGGGTTATCATTATCATCAAATTTTAAGTAATTTGTTTCCATTGGTGTATATGTTGGTTTAGAGATTTCTAAATTTAATTTACGTACTAACTCTTCGATTTTGAGTTTTTGATTTATTTCGAAATCCCCTCTATCATTTCTAGTTATTTTCATGCCCAAATAGAAACTAACCTCTCCTAAATCCTTAACTTCGAATTCTTTGCTTAATTTCCTTATTATTTCATTAATTTGCCCGTTATTTCCGGCAATTAATATGTCATCGACATATACTATAATAAATGAAATGTTGTCTGACGTATTGTTTACATAGAGGCATGAATCAGCTTTGCTCTCGACATAATTTAGGGTTTTTAGGAAACTCCCAATTTTTAAGTACCAAGCTCTAGCAGCTTGTTTAAGCCCATAAATTGATTTGTTCAACCTACACACTTTATTTTCTTCCCCTGGATTAATAAAACCGTCGGGTTGTTGCATATACAGTTCTTCGTTTAAGTCACCGTGTAGGAATGCTGTTTTAATGTCTATGTGTCTTACATTTAATTTGTGGTAAGCTGCAGAGTTTAGGAAAGAACGTATTGTAGTATAGGACACCACCGGTGCAAATGTTTCATCATAATCTTCCCCAAATTTTTGGAGAAATCCCTGAGCTACCAGTCGTGCTTTAAATTTTTGTATTTTCCCGGAGTCATCATATTTTGTTTTAAAGGTCCACTTTGAACCGATAATTTTCTTTCCTTGTGGTGGATCTACTAATGTCCACGTGTTGTGTTCTTTTAACGATGATATTTCATCCTCTGCTGCTTTTATCCAATTATTTTTCTCAACGGGATTTGTGAGATTTTGAACTTCCGCCCAACTTTGCGGTTCATGTATTGGATCATGTTTTACCATGTAAATTAGTCGATCTGGAGGTACACCGATATTAGATCTCGAGGATCTTCTAGGTTCATTGTTTATTTCAAGTGTTTGTTCGGTGTTATTTTCAGGTGTGTCATTAAGTTCTACATTTACAGTTTCCTTTTGACTAATATCATTTTCTGGTTTTTCTTGTGATGAGAGTTTAGAGTTTTGATTTTCTATAAATTTAACCGTTCTTGCGATAATAATACCTTTTCCTCCCGTGTAAATCCTGTATCCCTTTGATCTATAGTCATAACCTACGAAGATTCCCTCTTGCGCTTTATTGTCTAATTTTCTTCTTATTTGTTTATTTATGTACGCAAAAGCTTTACACCCGAATACTCTCAAATGAGATAAATCAGGTTTAATTCCATTCCATAATTCGTAGGGACTTTTATTATTTCCTTTTGTGGGGAGTCTATTAATAATATAGTTTGCTGTGTTGACAGCTTCCCCCCAAAATTGCTTATCTAGATTTGCTTCTGATAGCATACTTCTCACCATTTCTACCAGTGTTCTGTTTTTCCTTTCAGCCACTCCGTTTTGTGCTGGGCAATAAGGAACTGTAAGTTCGTGTTTAATTCCCATTTGATTTAGGTAATTTTCTATTTCACTTCCCACATATTCTCTCCCGTTATCAGATCTGACTCTTTCAGGTAATTTACCAAACTTATTTTTGACTAATGCTATATATTGTTTGAGCATGGTTAATACCTCGCTTCTATGTTTCAAGAGATAAATCATGCAGAATCTGGTGTAATCATCGATGAACGTTAAAAAATATGTTTTCCCCCCTATGGTGGGTGTTTGAAATGGCCCACAGATGTCTGTATGTATTAATTCAAGTACTCTATTAGTCCTGTATTTAGATTGCTGTGGATATGGTAAATCTGTCAGTTTTTCTTTAATGCATGATTCGCATGTTTTGTCATGTTTGCAGAAATTTATATTAATTCCCACTGCTAGTTCCTTATCCATAATGTGTTTTATGTCAGCATAATTTCTATGACCGAGCCGCTTGTGCCAAAGCGTGATACAATTCTTATTGTTACATTCGTGAGTTAAATTAATATGTTCATTTGAACTGTTTTGGGGTTGTTTTACTTCATATAAGTTACCCTTTAGTTCCCCCTCAAGGAAGGTTTTTCCGAATTTTTGTAGTATACATTTATCATTTTTGAAAATTAACGTGCAGCCATTTTTGATGGCTTTACTAACAGAAATTAAATTTGTTTCGAGGTCTGGTACAAAAAGTACGTCGAGTAACTTTATTTTGTTTATTTCCCCCTCAGATGTTTCGGTAGTAATAACTACATCACCTGAGCCCTGTGATGTTAAAATATTTCCGTTTGCTATGACAACATTTGAATTGTCATAATTTTTTATTTCACTAAATAAATTTTTGTTATTTGTGATATGCGAGGAGGAGCCGCTATCTACGATCCAATTGTTTTTGTTTTCTTTACAGGCGATGAATGCTAAATTTTTTAATTTATTTCTTGTATGAGTTTCATCGTCGGATGCATTTGATTCATCCCTGTCATGTTTCATTTTTGGTTCACTATTTTCAAAACATAAAGATGAATTAAAGTTTTTATTTTTATTGTTATAGCCACTTGATGAATAGTTTTGTTTTTTGTCTTTGTCTTTTCTGTACCAACAGTCGTTGGTATTATGATTTTTCATCTTGCAGTATGTGCAGAATTTATTCACTTGTTTTTTCGGAAAGTTTTGTTTGTGTCTTTTAATTTGATAAGCTACGGCATTATCATCAACTTGCAACGCTTTGTTATTACAAGATCTTCTGTTATATTCATCCATCAGCTTACTTTGAATATAACTAGGTGTAAGATCCTCTTCAGATTTTGCTTCTAAAGCAGTAATAAGAGGATCATATGACGGAGGTAGCGAACACAGTAAAAGTGCTGATAGATGAGAATCATTTATATTTTCGCCGATGGCAGTAAGTTTCTCTTTGATTTCTAAAATGTTTGTGATGTGTTTAATCATGTTGCCTCCTTCGGCTAATTTGCAGCTATACAAGTTTTTTAGTAAGTATAACTTGCTTGAAAGGTTTGTACGTTCGTGTAAATTTTTTAGTTTGACCCATGTCTCTTTTGACGTGGACAAACCCTTTACATGTACTATCTGATCATCACTAATAAATAGGTTTATCATGGCTTTGGCTTTTTTGTCTTTTTTGGACCAATCTGAAGTGATAGGCTCTGGTGGAGTTTCAGTTATGGCGTCAAAAAGATCTTCTTTTATCAATAACATTTCTAGCTTAAAAGACCACGTAGCATAATTAGAAGCATTGAGCTTCTCAATAATTGCATTGTCTTTATAAGACGCCATTGTTAATTTTAATTTAATTTACAGTAATAACTTCCACCACTAATAGCCTATGTAATATGAATTTAATTATTGTATGCCAGAGATTTTTAAGTCGGTCTTCATAATCAATGTTGAGTAAATCATTATTGAAAAATCACAACAAGGTAAGACTTTAAAGAAAAATAATAAGTTCTTCACTTACCTTGTATTTAGTAGTGCAGTAGGAGCTTCTGTCTCCGGCAATTAATATTGTAGTCCAAAAAAGGGTCATCTTCAAACTGGTGAATTAATCCTAATTTCATTTGTAACTTATTATTCTAACGAGGTTTGACTAATAATGAAAAGAATGTTCATTCAAATTAGCTAAAATAATACTGCAAATAATTTGATCTATAAATGTCTTTTTATTTGGATAAAGTTTAAGGGATGCATTTTTATGCATCCTTACTAGTTGAGGAAATGTTACAGACTGCAAGAAGAATTTTTAAATTACAATTTTTAAGTATATCATTATGGATCATAAATTGTTATATTATATTATATTATGACATTTGAAAGGAAAAATTAATATCTTATTTTGTTTATACTATCATTAAATTACATTGTTGAAATAAATAAAACAGTAATTTAGAATAACATGATTTCCCATAAAGTTTGAATTTAATAGTTCTGTAAAATAAATAATGGTTTGAAAATGTTTATTTAGAGAAGAGAAAGTCATTATGAGTCTATAAATCTTTCACTCGCGGTGTTCAAGGTCAAATTTAATTATAGTTGATATTACTTTGTTTATAGTTCTGAAATAAATGACAGTAAATAAATGAAAAGTTTATGGAGATGATAATACATCTATCACTTATAATGAGAACAACCCTTAAATAAATGGAATAAAAAGTATAGGGCTAATTTCAGATAACGGAACAACAAATCTATGATAAATTTAACATAGCCATAGTAATAATAATAATAATAATAAAAATATTTTATGGAAAGTTTGACTTAGAACATATAATCAAGAATCACGACTATGATCCTAAAGACACTCGTTGTAAGAAATTTGCATTTTGCATAAAATAAATTTCAGAAATATTTCCTGAAATTATATGTATATATATCAATAGCATATATATTGATATTATTGATATATACGATGTTACAGTAAAATTCAAGTGTATATCTCAGATTTATTTATTCAATCTTCGAATAACGTTCTTTTTTGCTTATAAAGATCCTGTCTTATTTACTTTACACATACAACAATTATAGAAAATCGATAGCTACACCAAATAACATAAGAAAGGTCATCAAAAGTTCGTAACTATTAGCAAAGTTTTGTTTCGTAATTTATGTTCAGAAAGAGAAAAATGTGATTTACATTAAGAAAGAAGAAATAACATTTTTACTCGAATACATTTAACTGTTTGCATCACTCAATTAATACTGATGATGAAAATTAAAAATAAACTCTCTCCAACAAAGTTGAAAAGTGTTTATGACTTCGGTTCGTCATTTCGTCCGTCTGTCCGTCTGACTATCCACTCTAAATCTCTCGTAAATAATTAATAGATTTCTTGAAACTGATTTTATATTATTCGTGTCCACTATCGAATGTTCTTTATTGAAATGGAGTAAATACCAAAACTGCCGGGTGTATAGGATCACTCCAACGTATTCGAAAGCATTGCGTTCTATGAGAGGTATTAATATAAACCCTATTTCAATAATTTTACACAAATCTTATTGAAATTGATATATGTTATTCATTTATTCAAAAGATTGTTTCCTATAGTATAATACAACTAGCATTAAAATTTACAGCCCCCACCAAAAATATTCATGTATATTAAGGGGTATGCAAGAAGTAGCTAGAATTGCATTTTCATTTCCATTAAGTATTTTAACACTTTCAACAGATATTTAAGATTGAATATGATTTTAAATCTATCTGCTTCACTGTTCTGTCAGTCTGTTTGACTATCAGCCCGCTTTGAGCATTTGAAAATATTTTCAGGATTTCTACAAAATTATACATGATATTCACTAGAAAATCGTTTCTTTTTTTAAATTACCTTAATAGGTCCTGTACAACTGGTAGGAGTACAGGGACTCCAAAGAAAATGAAGAAATGTGAGAATTTTTTTTTTTTTTTTTTTTTTTTTTTTTAAATCACTTTTAAATATTTTTCTACTGAAAAAATTATAATGAAATTGACATTCGCTTTTAATACGTTAAAAAACGTTTGTATAAAATATGATATGATTTTCATTCAAATTTATAGGACTACACTAAAATATTCACATACATTGAGGGCTATAACTGAAAACTCCTGGAATAGCATTTTTGCTTTTATTAAGCGTTTTAATATTTTCCGAAAATATTTAAGAATGATTATTAATTCAATTAGTCCATTTGTCTGCTTTTTTTTTCCCCATCTTTCTGTCCTTCGGTTTTCCCGTTGTGTAATAATGTAATCAAAGAACATTGGAAATTAAAGAATACAATGAATGTATACAGTTGTAAAGTGTTAATAACCTATGCGAACAAAACGATTTTTTCTTGTTCTGTTTTATTTAGGTAGGGAATTATTTTACCCGATTGCATTATATTATTAAACATACGTATATATATATATATATATATATATATATATATATTATAATTTACTTGTAATTTATAACTTCTTTCAGCAAGTAACTCTCCCATTTAACAAAATTTATTAAAATATATATATTATGTCAACGGTGTTTGTATATATTGTGTATAATTAAGCTTTTCTAAAACTTTGTCTATACGTTTTTGTTCATATAAACGATTATGAATAGTCACATATCTCTATATTTTGTTGTTTAGCTGAAAATCGAATTAAAATGAATTTTTGCTGTGATTTCTTGGTATTCAAAATAACAAGTTTGATAATTTATTTATCTAATGCGTAGATAATGTCATAAATAATTTCCGTATTCAAATTTCAATATATGTATTAATTTTGGACAACTAGACGCATAAAAAACGTACTTATTCATTTATTTTAATAAATTTTTATTACCTTTTAAAAAAATATCAGTTGTAGCGAATTATAGGCAGAAAATGAATGGATTTGCTCAATTTGTTTTTAAATATAAATTGTGTGTAAAAGAATATGTTAATGAAATGAACATTTTACAGTAAACATGAAATAAGTATTTTAAAAATACCAATTATAAAAGTAACGAATTAAAAGAAAATATATCCAGAAAGATGGTAATTTTAAATGCTTAAATATACTTAAATATGCCTAATTGATTTATTATCACTTACACTTCCAGCCAATGTTCCTGAATAAAAAACGTATACGATTTTTTTAATTTTTAAATATTAAGTTTTGATTTGAAATATAGATTTAAAGTATTTTAGTTGATTAGAAAATACTGCTACAGATAAACAAAAAGCGTTTCTTAATTGACGGCTTAATCATTAATGAGTGGTAAAGTACAACTGAGAATCCACAAAACACCATGAGTCTATCGGTCGGAAAACATATGGTAAATCAACTCATGCTGAGACTTCCTGATTCATAAAATAGTTAGAAAGAAGACAGCATAAAAGTCACCATTAAACTTAAACAAGTTTAAAAAAAATACATATTAGATATAAATTCAGTTAATATGTGACATCTATTTCAGAAACACTTTTAAAAGAATATAAAAATATATTTACAGAAATCCGTTTTATCGTATTATATTTCTAAACGAAAGATATTTGATAAAATATAAATGCTATCTTCAGCTTTTTTTCTGATTTTTTTTTTTTTTTTTTTTTTTTTATAGAAATTTTATACAGAATATTTCAAAAGGAAAAATATTAGTCTCGTTTTCAATACTTTTTCTGCATCATACAAACAAAGAAAAAAAATGTCTTTATAGCTGTGATATTAAGAAAGAGAATACGTTTTAAAAGTACAATTTGTGCTTATTAAAAGAATGTGAGTAGCTATATATATATATATATATATATATGTATATATATATATATATATATATATATATATATATATATATATATATATATATATATATATATATATATATATATATATAATAAAAAAAATACAGGAAAAAAAAAAAACTTTTGTTTGTTTATTTATTTTATTTGAGTCTCTCGGAAGCTAATTCCTTTAAGTCCTATTTGTTTAAAACTAAAACTGAAAAAAAAAATATATATTTTTTTTTTTAAGTTTATTATCTTTATCAGAAAATTTCATAAAAATAAAAAAAACGAAGCAATGAATAAATCCTTTAATACCTAAAAATAATCATTAAATAATATTTTAAAAATCAAAATATATCCAGAATTGCTTTTAAGGGGTGGTAGACTTTTAAAATCAGTCTTTAAAAGTACTGTCTAATAATTATGAAAATACTCATACATGTGCACTGAAATGTTTTAGTAATCAATGTTATAAAAATTCTCGTAAACTAATAAAATTAAAAAAAAAAAAAATTAAATTTAAAACTGTATTTTATTTTATTTTATTTTTAATTTTCCATACAACAGAAATATTAAATTTTTCCGTTGATTTCCGATTACCGTAATTTATCAATATGTTCTTAACATATCTGTGCATTAATGTCTAAATTGATTGAAATGCTAACTTTTAAAGGATATTCTCATGTTTGAATGCTGAAATTTCATGGAAAATTTTAACATTCAAACATAAAGCAATATATTTTTTAAAGCAACTTATCAATCAATTCATTTATTAATGCACGAAATGTTTAGAATATATTTGTCATTTGTAATAATGTAAATTCCAGGGGAGTTTTTAAAAACTAATTCGCATGAAAACCTTAAAAATATTTCGAAAAATTTAAATTTTTGACGTCCAATGTTTTTATCTTTAAGATTTTTCGAGAAATCTACTACCTTACTATGGATACATTTCAATGCACATTTGCGTAAACTTTACGAAATGCGAAAACAAACTTTAAGAAAGATACTCACATACAAATTAAATAAGAATTTTTAATTCCTATTAAAATATAATCAAAATACATATGTATCATTGCTTATAGGTTTAACTTTACAGGAAAGAAAATCGATGTTGACTGACCAAATCTCTTAAGAAGTATTCCTACATTCTGTTGCATAGCATTATGTAATTAACACCATGTATCAACATAAATTGGTACGTACAGTTAGTTTTTAAGACAAAGAAAAGACCTATTATTAAGTTGTTAGTGAGTTGTTTGTTATCAGTGAATAATAATCATTTTAAAATTAGCAAATGTTGTTATTGTACACTATTATTGTTTAAAGGCTTTATTTACCTTTTTTTTTTTTTTTTTTTTTTTAGATTTGTCTCTATTACAATGCGTGCATAGGGGAATTTTTAAGCAGATAATTATTATAAAAGTTTAAATCATATTTATAGCTGTACTTCAGCACGATACAGCTGCGAACAATTTTTTGTTCGTTTTTTCTCTATCTCTGTTTCTTTTACCGTAAATTATAATGCATTTTAAATAAAAATGTTTAAAATTATTTCTTATATTAATTAAGAAAAAAATATTATTAATCAATCACAAGTCATGCCAATTTTTCATGAACGGTAATTAAAAGTATGTGATCAAGATAATCTAAAATATTAATAATTTCTCAAACTTGTATTATATATATATATCTGAAATAATGTTAAAAATTTTACCTAATTGTTTATAATAAATATATTCTTTTTTTTTTTTTTTTTTTTTGTAAATTGAAAAAGGATATTAAACAAATTATAAGTTTTCAAGTAAAAAAAAAAAAAAAAAAAAAAAAAAAAATGCATTGCTGCTTTGCCAGAAAATTAATTTCATACTGTGTTTAATTATGTAACACATTAACGTAATACGTTAAAAGAAAGCTTTAGAATTAGTTAAAACAAAGTTTACGCGCGCACTGTGAGTTTACGCTTAAGCTGTTACTGCTTTCTTTTGAGCTCACTGAAACAATGTATAATTAATTGATTTCTAAACCAGATAATAAGGTGTAATTTATCAATTGAAAAAAAAGCGTGACTTTAAATAATTATTACTGAATGGGGATTAAATTTTCATTAATGGCTCTTTTGTTTTAATTAACAGTGTTTCTAGTCAGTACTTAACAATAAATTCATAAATACATTTTTATTTAGAGTATAAATAAACACGGTAATATTGATTAAAAATTACATTTTTCGATTTTAAATATGATCTTTTTAATAAACATACAAAATTCAATTTGTTTTTGAAGTTATGGAAATTGATTTTCTATATATTCAAACTTCCATATATTATCCTTTAAAGAAACAAATTTACATTAATTCTTTTACAAAAGGAATTTTAAATTTAAATTGTTGTCAGTAATGTCATCTGAAGTGTTTAAAAATATATTTCTAATGAGAAAAAATAATATATATATATATATATATATATATATATAACATTACTGTGGATAAATAAAATATGACATATTCTTTTGAAATTTATTAATTAAATATAGCCTTTCGTCATATTCTTTTGAAATTTAGTAACTAAGTGCACAGTTTTTTGACAGAATAATTGATTTGAATATAATAAGTATTTTTCATGGATTTTATGGAGAGAAAAAATACAAAAAATCACCAAATACGGATTTCTTAAACAAATTGTATGTCCAGAGTTGCAAAATCCCAAGATTTAAAAACGCCAATATTTTTTTAATAGAGTGAGTGGTTTTTGCTTTGAACTAGAGCTATGCTATGGGCAGTTGAAATTTTTGATATAAATATATTGTTATTTAACCCTTTCACGATGGGAGTCGCAAACGCACGCCTAGGATACTGGCACAAAAGTGTGACGGCCGAGTGTGAACGAGAAAAAGCTTTGGCTCACAGGCGTTTCTTGTTGACACGTAAGCATGACAGTCGACGCGAAATGTTTAATAGTAGAAACCATGTGACTAAATAAGGCAAAGGAAACTTTACAAAAATAGTGGTTTAAAAATTAAGATATTTTGACACTTCTTTATATCTTATTTTAAAACAATCGTTAAATAATCTGAATATATATATATATATATATATATATAATAAAACTTTTATATGATATATATATATATATATATAGAGAGAGAGAGAGAGAGAGAGAGAGAGAGAGAAAAAGAGAGAGAGATTTCTGATTGTAGGTTTTAAGCAACTGAACAAATGAACATAAAATCTGTCTAAAGTATTTGTTAAATATCACTAATTTAAATTTATGTAACTTTAACTTGGAAAATGAGGAAACTTTAGGATGAAAATAGTGATTTTTTTTTTTTTTTTTGAATTGATTTTTATAATTATAGAAAGAGTAGAAAATATTATAGACATTTTCTTCTCAAAAAAGTGAATTTGTATACACAGAATTAAGGGTATATTTAACATCCACTACATTGCTGATGATCGGAGACTTTTTTTTTTTTTTTTGACGCATTAAATAGAAGCCTTACAACATTTCTTTCGAAAATCGGAAATACGCACACTTATTTTTTTGTAGATTTAAAAAGGTGTTAATATTTTCTTAATTGGATCCTAAACAAACTTTCTTATAAAGAGCGCATTTACACATTTTGTCGTGACTGAAATGTGCTCTGTATGCTACTTTTTTAACAGAGTAGATTTTAACAAATTTTTAAGTTTTCTATGTATATGAAACAATCGAGATAGGAAACAGTATTATTTTAAGAAAGAGTTGCTACCTAATATAATACTATAATCTTAACTGAAAATATTGAGAATAAGTTTTGGATCCTTGTTTTTGTAATCTTCGTATCAATGTTACATTCTTCATAACATATGAAACTAGGACAAATCAAACAATTTCTTAAAGTGCTGTCAATGAAAAAGGTTTTTCAAATATTTTATCTAAAGGTAACAAGCTTATTCGAAACGCAGTTGAAGATAAATGGGTTTAACCTTCATTCAATTATAAAAAAGGTTCAGAAAAAGACAAAATTTTTGAAAAAAAAAACTAAAATGACAAACAAGCCCAATAAACAACTTTTTTTCGTGACTGAGTTACTAGTAAACAGAAGTTACCAGTAAAAAACAAAAACTATGAATAGACTGTCCGAAGACTATGAGGAATCGAAATTTGGCCTATATTAAAAACTTAAATGTACATTTTCTACATACACTTGCACTAAATTGAGGAATGACCTTGTTAAGGTTAATTTAGAGCAGGTTTAGGGATTTTAACAACAAATCAATGGAATTAAAAGGTTGTACAGTTGGAATAACCAAATTATTGAATGCTACTCTTGGATGGTTATAAAATAACGATCTTCGACAAGTTTACTAAAGATAAATTGACAAAAGGCGTATTGTGGGAAAGAGAAAATGTACTTGGAAGAATTTTACTCATTTACTCATTTTTCTAATATTTGTTATAAATTAAAGAAAAATCGATTTGTTTGTAGCTTTTATATTATTGCAATAAAAATAAAATATACTTATTTTGAAATGCTAAATTACGAATTACTGTAGAATGTGAACGGATTTTAAATGCTCATTTTAACTAAGCCTTCCTTCAAGAGGATTTGCTCAAACGATTATTTTTAGAAAATTATTGGTTTATTAATAAATAAGATAAATAAAAAAAAATAGGAAGTACAATATAATATTAATTAATTATAAAACTACAAATCTAAGTATTAAACTCATGTATAATAAAATTGGTATTAACTTACTCAAAATTCATTTTGGAGATCTTTATATCACTTTTTAAACCTTTTAATAAATTATTTTACTTATAAATCTATACACTGAGATACGAAATTTTTCTCTCAAACAGAATCCGCTTTCTATCCGCTCTTTCCTATATAGTTCAATTTTATTCAAGTAGATGTTATTACGCTTACTTGCAATAAAGGGAGATATATTTTATCCTTAAAAAGGCTTTATAATTTTAATAATTTTTACTAATTATCCTTTGCGTCTGGCGCAGATAATAATAATAATAATAATAATAATAATAATAATAATAATAATAAGCTCTGTCTTCTAATGCTACTCTAAAACGTTTCTGTATCTAGCAAAATATTTCTTTTTCGCATTTGTCTCAGTTATTTAATTCTTCTTACCTGTAATCAGTACAGTAAATTTTGGTTTTCTTTCACATCAACGAGATGAGCAGCAAGATTTTGTTCCAAATATGTAGTTAAACTAAGGCAACCTAAAATAATAATTAATGCCTTACCTGTCGAGAAAAACGTACGAGATTCACTTCTCAGTGCCATTACTTTTCATACAGACGCACATAGTTTTGCGGTGTATTGGAGGAAAAGAAAACGCACGCTTTTCAATCAAAATTTGTGTGTTTTTCACAAAATAAGAAAACGAAAATATAAAATTAAAAGTGTAGTGTGACACTATAATAAATAATTACAAGATAAAAAGATCTTTTTATATACCATGTTTTTAAATTTTCTGTTGAATCATATAAAAGCTACCGAAGGCAGCGGGAACCCGGAGCAATTGGATAAAAGTGTTAAAAAAATTCATTGCTCTAGTGTTTTGAGCTATTATAAAAGTTTCAAATGACTATGTAGCCGGGAAGTTAGTTAAAATTGATTGCAAGTTTTGTACTGGTAACGCTGCCGAAGGCAGCTGGGTCCCGAAGCAAATGGTTAAAAATATTTAAAAATGCATTTTCACCGTATTCTGAACTATTCTGAAAGTTTCAAATGTCTAGCTAGTCGGGAAGTTAGTTAAATAAATTTTCTGTTGAATCATATAAACGCTTCCGAATACTGTAGGGACCAGAAGCAGTTGACTAAAAGTATTAAAAAAATGTATTGTCACTGTGTTCTGACCTGTCCTGAAAGTTTCAAATGTCTAGCTAGTCGGTAAGTTAGTGAAAAATCGATTGCAAGCTTTGTACTAGTAACGCTGCCGAAGGCAGCAGGATTCCTAAGCAGTTGGTTAAAAATATTTAAAAAATACATTTTCATCGTGTTCTGAACTATTCGGAAAGTTTCAAATGTCTAGCTAGTCGGGATATTAGTTAAATAAATTTTCTGTTGAATCATATAAACGCTGCCGAAGGCAGTGGGGACGTGAAACAGTTGACTAAAAGTATCAGAAAAATGTATTGTCACTGTATTCTGAGCTATCCTGAAAGTTTCAAATGTCTAGATAGTCGAGAAGTTAGTGAAAAATCGATTACAAGCTTTGTACTGGTAACGCAGCCGAAGGCAGCAGGAACCCGGAGCAGTTGGTTAAAAATATTTTAAAAATGCATTTTCACCGTGTTCTGAACTATTCGGAAAGTTTCAAATGTCTAGCTTGTCGGGAAGTTAGTTAAATAAATTTTCTGCTGAATCATATAAACGCTGCCGAAGGCAGTGGGGACCTGAAACAGTTGACTAAAAGTATTAAAAAAATTTATTGTCACCGTGTTTTGAGCTATCCTGAAAGTTTCAAATGTCTAGCTAGTCGGAAAGTTAGGGAAAAATCGATTGAAATCTTTGTACTGATAACGCTGCCGAAGGCAGCGGGAACAGTTGGCTAAAGGTATTAAAAAAATGCATTTTAACCTTATTCTGAACTATTCTCAAAGTTTCAAATGTCTAGCTAGTCGGCAAGTTAGTTAAATAAATTTTTTGTCGAATCATATAAACGCTGCCGAAGGCAGCGGGACCTGAAGCAGTTGACTAAAAGCATTAAAAAATTGTATTGTTACCGTGTTCTGAGCTGTCCTGAAAGTTTCAAATATGTAGCTAGTCGGAAAGTTAGTTAAAAATCGATTGCAAGATTTGTCCCTGACAAACACACAAACAAGCAAACAAGAATCGAAGTTAATAAAAGCATGGTAAAATAATGTTGGAACTTTATAGTCGCGGGATGTATTCTGATCCTGAAACATAGTTGGACACAAACACCATCATCTCATTCAGTGCATTTATAACCAGATTCTCTGCGGCGAATTTTCTTTCCTTGAACAAACATCACGTTTCTTTAATGCATTTTTCTTAGAAGAGGTTGATGGTACTCAATACGCAAAGTGTCTTGCAGTAAGTCGTAAATGAGAGTCAATTTGAACCTTTTATGCTTTGGTGGATCATTTTGCAGTGGCATGGATTTTTTCAATTATACATTCAACCAAATTCATACGGAAATTTTCATTATCAGTTCTTGTAAGTTGTTTTTTGTTTAAGATGAAGGCATTTAAAATAGTCATTTTCTGAGTGATGGCGAAATACTGTAATACCTCTTCTATCTCATTCGAGTTGTCGCATAAAAAACAAATGCCTGATCTATTCTATCTATGAATAGAATGATCCATGAATGGAATGATCTATTCATTCCATCTATTCTATCGATCCACCCATGGTCGAATTGTACATTTTAACAACATCTGGCTTTAACTCATTTTTTATCAGTTTCAGAGCAGTGTACTTTATGGATAGATCTAAGAAGCGAAACCTACTCTTTGTCACGTCATGCATTTTGTCACACAAGTAATAACTGCACAGCTGTGACTTTCACCGTTGCAGAAACATTTTCTTTCCGATACCTCCAACTTCACCTGTTCTTTGAAATGCGTAAATACTTCGAAAAACTATCAAGATCACTTTCAAGAAATATCATACGTCGGAAAAGCGTATATTTACCCTCTGGGAAGTTAAGAGGCTTAATAAGGTTAAAATAAATTAAAATAAGTAATAATTTAAAAATGTTAATAATAGTATGTGCAATAATTAACTTAATACATTTTAAATTCCTTTTTATATGCATATATTTATTATTTTATTGTGAATGGCACTACTGAGCACGTCATTCATGATTTATACTGAACAAGAAAATCTCAAAATTTTCGATCTTCATATATAGCAGAGTCAGTGGGACACGTCTGAATTGTGAGTCGGCAAATGCCTTCGTTAGCGTGGCAGGCATCAAAGGGTTAATAAAAGTGCAGAATAATTACAATAGAAAGATTTTAGAATTTTTCTTTTTTAAGTAAACTTGTGGTGTTTGTTAAAAGTATTCTCTGCATTTTTTTTTTTTTTTTTTGAAAAAAATTGTTCTTTTTCTGATAATTGTTTGCTAAAAATAGTATGAACTCATATAGTTTTTGTTTTTACTGGTTTAAACATTGAAAAATACGTGTATAAAGTTTTGAGTGGTACAATGGTCTTTATTTATAGTTTCTTTTTTTTTTTTTTTTTTTTTTTTTAACAAGGTTTGGAAAATGAAGTATACAAGGAATATAACTTTTGCTTATTATTTTTTTTAATCTTCTTGTAAGGAATCAAAGAATCTATAATCTTCCAATGATACTGAGATAGTTATTGCTGTGCATTTAAATTTGATGTATTTATCGATTCCACAACGAGAACTAGTTCAGAAACCCAGTAAGTTTTAAAAAAAATTATTTTACTTTAATAATTTTGTATAAATTCATTTTAAAAGCAAAAAAGTAAAGTTAAAAATGTCCTCTTGAAAACATGTATAATAATAAAATAATTTTGTTTTAAAATCTCTCTCTCTATATATATATAATAATCTTATAAATGCTAATGATTTTTTTTAAATTAAAATTCAATTTGGTTGACTGACGTAATTTTCATTAACTCATTTATTCGTGATTAGTAAATATGCCTGCTTTCAGATTACCAGCGGTAATTTGCCAGACATTACATCTTTGAAAATTCGATAAATATTGTCAAATTAAACAATGCTCTCTGAATCTCAGGTTACTACTCACTATCACAGGAAACCTGACATACTTTATTTTTTATTTTTTTCTGAAAAGTTTTATTCCCACATAAACGATATTTTTGAAACATCATTTTGTGAAAAATCATGCAAATATCCCTACTTTTACAAGCGTCCTTATTAGTAAAGAAGTATATATTTCGACATGAATTTTTCTTTAAAAGTTTTTAAGGATATTCATTTTCATTAAAATGGAATTTTTTTCATACATAAAAAAAAAAAAAATTGTTTTTAATGAACTATAATTTTCAAAACAAAACTTGCTAATTTAATAATTAGTTATTCTTAAATCTTAGTATTTTTCTTTTCTTCAAAGATAATTAAAGTTTTTTTTTTTCTTTTGTTTTAGTTTCGAGAAAAATTATATTCTACAAAAAAAAGGTAAATGTTAAGAAAAGTTTCTGTAACAAAATAACAATTTTATTAAGAATTGTTATTTTGTTACAGATTAACTTTTAAACATTATTATTATTATATATTTTTATTATTATTTTTTTTATGAACCTTTAACTTATCTGGATTTGCATTTAATAATATTTATACTTCGTTTACGTCATTAGTTAATGCTTATTAAAAAACAAAATTTAAGTAAAAATTACAAATTAACATCTTAGTTGTTTTTAGTGTGACCTTAAAAGATTGCAATAAAAATGTTTACCTTTATTTCCCCCACTACAGGAAATATAGAATTGTTATTTCGAGAAAAGTTTAAATAACAAAGAAATATAATTATATTAAAAGTCAGAAATTGTAAGGCTGACAATTTATTCTTGACAAAGCACCAAAGTAATTTCAAATAAAATGTTTAAATTTTCTTAAGTGTGTATTGCTGTTCAAGTAGATAATTATACAGAAACTATTGTCCTGTTTTAGCGAGATGCATCTGAAAGGAATAATGAGAGACGGAGAATCTTTTCGATTAGCATTAATCTTCGTTTTAATCAAGTAGTTTACTTTTTTCAGATATTAAATGGGTTAATTTATTTGTGCAAGTAAAGACATTTTCTGAGTAAAAAAATTATGGGAGGCTGTACTAGTTTCTTTTAAATTATTTTTATATATTTTAAATTCATTTAGAGAATAATTTCCAATGTTAAAACAAAATAATTTATAAATTTTAAAATAATGTGAACAATCCGTTTTAGATACAAAATATTATATATATGATTTAGACACATTAAAAATTAACATTTTAGTTGTTTTGGGGGTAAGATTAGGAGATTGCAATACAAATGATTACCTTTACTTCCCCCACTACACGAAATATAGAATTATGAGAGACGCAGAAATTTTTCGATTAGCATTAATTTTCGTTTTAATCAAGTAGTTTACTTTCTTTAGATGTTAGGTGGGTTAATTTATTTGTCCAAGTAAAGGAATTTTCAGAGTAAAAATTTTATGTAAGGCTGTACTAGTTTCTTCGTATATATATCTATGTATTTTTAATTTATTTATAGAACAAGTGTCAATGTTAAAAACAAACAATTTATGGATTTAAAACAATATCATCAATCAATTTATAATATAAAGAAAATACATATATATGTAAATTAGACTACAAAGTAAAAAAAAAATATATATATATATATATATATATATATATATATATATAATATATATAAATATATATATGCCTTTATAATTATTCAAAACTATCTTCATTTAAACACAAGGCATTTTAAATGGAGAATGATATTATTATTTCCTATGAGGAACTTTACAGTTAAAATTACGTTATTAAACAAAAATTTCAAACCGAATAAGTATTTTATGATAAGCACATTTTTATATTTACGCAGTAAAAATGTTCTAATTTAAATTATGAACTATTTTTATATTATAGGATATATTTCAATGATATTGAATTAAAATATTTTATCCATACAAGTGCTAAATGAATCTAGTTTAGTAGTGTGTAGATGTGAGGCACTAATCACTCCATTTCTATATGCTTAAAGGTTAATTAATAAAATCTTATCATTTTACATGGTGAAAGTAAAATGCTTTTATCTCAGCTTAATATTGAACCTTATTACATATATAATTTCAGCTAAGTCATGCAATTTTGGTAAAATGCAAAATCTACATTGACTATGTTAAATTAAAGTTATTCTGTTAATAGTTAACACACCCTTTTATTATGATATCTAATTTCATAATTTGAATTTAAAACATATATGCACATATTATATTATCCATTTTATTTAAGATGAATATAGACATGGATGCATCTATATGATTAGCAGTAAAATACGTCATTAATAAACAGGAAAAAATATGGTTTAAAAATTACCTAATATGTGAATTTTATTATGGAGTAATTTGTAAAAGTTTCAAATAATTCTTTTTCAAAAACTGACTGAGATGGTAAACATTGAAACTGATAATGAATAAGCTAGTTTAATTAAAGTTATTTTGAAGAAATAGCTGATTAATAGAGAAATACTCGACTTCCATTTATTTAGATTGCTGAAAGTTTATTTCTTTAAAATCGTTGTATGGAAATCTTTGTTTTCACTTAAAAGATTTGAATGTTTAAAATTTCTTGAGTTTTCATATCTCATTGAAAACCAGTGTCATATTTCTGTCGTTTTTTCGACTGTTCCACCACATATTTCGTCTATGGCACATATTGAGCAATATTTAAATCGGAAAAGTGATATATCTGCAGTATAGATCTGTATATGTTCTCGATATTTTTTCCTTTTGTATAATCTTCTCAATAGCATGAGATTTTTATTACTTTGCATTGTTTTTCATAAAATAAAATTTGCATGTAAAACATCCCAGAACAAACGCATATCAGGTAAGTTGGGGGAAGATACCATACATAAGGATATTTTGCATAGTAGAGGCAAAAATCGATATGATATGACCATGGAAGAAATACACTATGCTCTTCAATATTTTATTAATAGTTTATGCATACAAATTCCTTTCCCAGAATACTAAAATTGATAAATTTATGTTAAATAAATTTGTGTAATTGTGGCATCTTCCCCCATATATACAGGGAAGATGCTAGAAATTCGTTCAGTTTTCTTGAATTCCATTTATCTTATGTTGGTTTAAAAAGAATTCGAAAGGATAATGCCATTAATGGATTTGTCGTTTTGTTTCACATGCGTTTATTAAAAAGGACTTATTGCATTTATTTTCCCAATTAAAATATTTCTTCAAATATTGGTAGTGCAATGAGACATGTAAATATCCATGTTTTCTCAACTTTAAGAGAAAACAAAAAGGCATTTTAGAAAATTACATGAAAAGCATCTAGATTCTGAGAAAATAAAATTTGTGCCTTTAATCAAAGACTTGATTGTTGATTGATTCTATTGATTGTTTGTTAAAAATTTCCACACAAAATTGTTTCGTCATTGTAGAAAAAAAGTCCCCAAATTAAAACATGGAATTTAAGAGATTTTACTACGATATTAAAATAATAATAAATATTAAATTAAATTAAAATAATTTACTCTACTATCAGGAAATTTTGAGTAGCAAATTTTGAAAAGTAAAACTTATTGTTAGAGTCAAAACATATTAATAAAGGTAAGCTTCATATGGAAAATTTATCTAGTTACAAAATATGTTTCAACTGACGCTCGCTATACGAATAAACCCTTTAACAAAATATCTAAAAAAATTACGACTTTATACGAATAACGTTTAAATAAATGGAATAAAAAATATAGGGTTAATTTTGGATAACGGAACAACAAATCTAGGATAAGTTTAACATAGTCATGATACATGTATATATATATATATATATATGAAAAATTCGATTTAGAACTTATAATTAAGGATCACGACTATGACACTAAAGACAGTCATTATAAGAAATTTATACTTTGCATTACAAAAAAATGATTTTCAGAATCATTTTCTAAAATTCTGAATGACCTTGTGTATTATTACTCTTTTTGAAATTGCGTTTATTTTATTTTCTAATATTATATACACTTACACTTAAACAGATATATATATATATATATATATATATGTGTGTGTGTGTGTGTTACCATTAAAGCTCGAAAGCCGTTAATATGCCGATTACCTAGCTTATCTGCAGATTAACTAGGGTGATCCGTTAAAGTGCGTTTATAAACTTGGTACTAAAACTTGCATTTTAAAACAACTGCATGCGAGAACTGAATTCAATGTTAGCAAAGAGAGATATTTAACGAAAAAGATGTCCCTGCTGTAGAAACATCTTTATGTCAAACAGCAATAAACAATCTTTTCGTACCGGGCAGGGTTTAAAAAAATGTGACTTCAAATTTAAACATACCACAAATAGGTGCGCTTGTCGCAAGTACTATGCAATTGAAAGTATCACCAATCTTTAGATTGCACTAATAAGTAAGCATAATTTTACCATATGTTTCGCAAATTCATTTAATTAATTGTAATAATATGTTAAACCGTGTGATCCTTTGTATTATAGTTTTTCAATTACTTGCTGATTGCTTATATCAACTAATCTGTTGTTTGCTGGATTGTATGAAAGTGATTCTTTAGATATCGAAAAATAAATAAATAACATTATGCCAGTTTACTTAATTGCAATAATATTTTAAACCGTTTGGTTCTTTGTACTGTAGTTTTTAAATGGATTGATGATTGATTCTATCAATTAATATGTTGATTGTTCGATTGTATTGATTCTTTAGCTTTCAAAGAATAAAAAAAAGAAAGAAAAAACATTTTATTTAAACGTTCAGAAATGTAGCTGTTGGTCCACCAAAGATCTTATTTTAACTTATACGAGTGTCTAGTAGGTAATGTGCAGATCAACGAGTGTCTAGTAGGTAACGTGCAGATTATCTAGGTAATTCGCAGATTGCCTAAGTAATTTGAGGAATGAAACAACATTCCGAACTTTAAAGGATCACCCTAGTTAATGAATAAATTACCTAGCTAATCTGCAGATTAACTGATTTCTCCACTTTATCGGTAACATATATATATCAATAATACATATTGATGTTATTGATATATACGATATTACAGTAAAGTTCAAGTATATATCGCTGATTTATTGATTCTATCGTCGAATAATCTTCTTTTTTCCTTAAAAAGATCCAGTGTCATTTACTTCACACATACAGCAATTATAGAAAATCTATACTTACACCAAATAACATACGAAAAGTCGTCAAAAGTTCGTAACTATTAGCAAAGTTTTATTTCGTAATTTATATTCAGAGACGTAAAAGTATGATTCATATTAAGAAAGAAGAAATCGCATTTTTATTCGAAGACTTTTAACTGTTTACACGATTGTATTAATACTGATAATGAAAATTAAAATTAAAAATAAGTCTTTTTAACACTTTCCAGTAAAAGTGAAAAATATATATATGTCTTCGATTCGTCACTTCGCCCGTCTGTCCACCTGACTATCCGCGCTCTAGACTCGTAAGTATTGATGGAATGTCTTGAAACTGATTTATGTTATTCAAGTCCAGTATCGGATGTTCCTATTGAAAAGGGAGTAAATACCTCAACCGTGTTGTGTACAGGAACACTCGAATGTATTCCAAAGCAATAAGAGGTATTTATATAAACTGTATTTCAATAACTTTACATAAGTATTAATGAAATTAATATATATGTCATTAATACACTCAAAGATTACTTTCTATAGTATATAGTACAATTAGCATTAACATTCACAAGTCCCTCAAATATAATAACATATATTAACGGGTATATAATAAGCACCTGGAATAGTATTTTGAATCTATAAATTATTTTTTCACTTTCGAAGGATGTTTAAGACTGAATATGATTTGAATAATTACTCGAATAATCTCTTAGACAGTCTGTCCGTCTATCTGACCCTCTTCCTGCATTAAGCGTCCGTACATATTTACAGAATTTCCGCAAAATGATACATGTTATCCATGTCTACTATGGAATATTTTCTTTTTAATTTGAGATTAATTTTCCAGTATAACTGTTTTGTGTACAGGGACACCAAAGAAGATTCTAATGCATTCCATTTTGTACAAAGCATTTTTTTTTTTTTTAATCTCTTTAAATAACACTTAACTGCAAAAGATATAACGAAATTGACATTTAATTTTAATATGCTAAAAAAATGTTTATATATATTATGATATGTTTTTTATTCAGATTAATAGAGCTACACTGAAATATTCAGATGCATTAAGGGATACAACTGCAAATTGCTGGAACTGCATTTCTGTTTTTATTAAGCATTTTAATTATATTGGAAAATATTTAGGAATGATTATTAATTCAATTTGTCTATTTGTATGTTTTTTTTTTCTCTCTCTCTTTCTGTATTTTCTCTGTCCGTTTTGCAATAACATATTCAAAGGACATTGAAAGTTAAACTGCGCAACGAACGCGTACAGTTGGAAATAGGTAATAATCAATGCGAGCGGTATGATTTTTATCTTTTTTCTGTTTTACTTAGGTGAGGAATTAATATATATATATATATATATATATATATATATATATTATTTACTTGTGATGCCGCGGTAGCCTGGTCGGTAAGAGCAGCGAGTTCGTGATCGAAAGATTGCGGGTTCGGTCCTCGAGCCGGCCGAAGACCGTGTACGCTAATGGCGACTGGTGCACATTAAACTGCGTCGTGGTCGCAAAGTCCTCCAAGTTCCCATCAAAAATTATACCTCTGGGGGTACCGGAACATGGGTTTAACTCGCTCTGTTCCGGATCAAAATTCGAGTTCCTGTTGTTTGACTGGTGCTGCCATCTTTCACCAGCTTCTGGAGCTAAAGTCGTACTTCCTCCCTATGAGGCGCTCCTAAATAACAGAAGACGCACCCCTTATGCCTTAAAAAAAATCCGGTCAGTTCCACTGCCGGGACTCGGAACTTCCGAGTGGCATACGACAACAACAACAACAACATCATTTACTTGTGATTTAAAACTTCTTCAAGCATGTTACTCTATTATCTAACAAGTTTATAATAATAAAATATATATTATCTTTACTGCGTTTGTATATATTGAGCATAATTAAGCTTCTCTATTTTTTTTTTTTTATATACACGATTATGACTACTCACATATCACTCTCTTTTAATTTTCAGCTGAATACTGAATTAAAATGAATTTCTACTGTGCTGATTTGCTAGGTAAAATTATGTACTAGATAGTTTCTCTAATGCGTCGATTATCGTAAATATAATAATTTTCTGTATTAAAATTTTAATGTATATATTAATTTGATCAACTAGACGCATAATAAACATACTTATTTATTTATTTTTAATAGAAATTTATTACTTTAATAAAAATATCAGTTGCCGCTAATTATAGGCAGAAAATGTGTGTATTTGTTCAATTTTGTTTTTAAATATAAATTTAGTAAAAGAATATGTTAGTAAAATGAAAAATTTACACTAAAATTGAAATAAGTATTTTAAAAATATCAAACGTAAAACTAACAAGCTAAAAGAAAATGTTTTCCAAAAGACGGGGATTTTTAAATACTTAAATATCCCTAATTTATTTATTATCACTTAAATTTCCAACCATAAAAAATATTTTCCAATTTTTAAATATTAAGTTTTGATTTCAAATATAGTTTTAAAGTATTTCAGTTGATTATAGAAAATACTGCTACAGATAAACACTGCTACACTCTTAATTGATGGCTCAGATAATAATGGGTGGTAAAGTATAACTGAGAACATACAAAACACCATAAATACAACGGTTGGAACACATATGGTGAATCAACTGAGGATGAGACTTTCTGAATCATAAAATGGTGAGAAAGAAAACAGCAACACATGAAAGTCACCATTAAACTTAAAAACAAGCGCATACTTGCCAACCATCTCATTATGAACCGTACAATTTTTAGTACGCGCCTTTTTTTTCACACCAATAATTTTTTAGAGTAATTTTATTCTTATTTAATCGTAACAACATTTGGAGCGAATTACTCAAAAAAGATAGTGGTGTGAGAAAAGGGGCGTTTTTTCAGGGGGCGTTAACAATTGTACGGTTATTAATGAGATGGTTGGGAAGTATGCAAGTGTTTTTTATTTTTTGTTTTTTCTTTTTTTTTAACATACTGAATATAAATTGTATTAATATGATTTCTATTTCTGAAATATTTTTCGAAGAATACAAAAATATGTTGACAGAAATTCATTCTATCGTATTATATATATTACTAATCGAGAAATATTTGATAAAATATAAATGCTATCTTCAGCTTATTATTATTTTTTTTCTTATATTTTTATAGAAACTTTAGTCGAAATATTTCAAAATAGAAAAATATTAGTCTCTTTTTCAATTTCTATAAAGGCTTTTATGGCTTCGGTATTAAGAAACAGAATGAATTTAAAAAATAAATTTTGTTTTTCTTAAAAATACGTATATATGTAATTAAAAACCTATATACGAAAAAAATTTTTTTTTTCATTTTATTCGAGTCTCTCAATAACTAATACTTTAAGTCCCGACAGCTAAAATTGAAAAAAAAAAAAAAAAAAAAAAAAAATGATTTTTCAGTATTTTCTTTATTTTTTAGCTTATCAATTAAATCAGAAAATAGTTAAAATTTAAAAAACGAAGCAATAAATAAATCCTACTATAACTAAAAATATTATATTTTTTCTTTTTAATACTTTAAATATCAAAATATATTAAGAAATGGATAGAAGGGTGTGGGGTACGTTAAAAATTTCCATGCATGTGCATTGAAATGTATCAATATTTAATGTAATAAAAATTCTCGAAAACTATTAAAATTTTATAAAAGGAGAAATTTATTTATTTTTATTTATTTATTTATTTTTTTTTATTTATTGAAAGTTTTTTAAATGTTCCATGCGACTGACTTTTTAAAATTTTACCTCGACTTCAGATTATCATAATTTATCAATATGTTCTAAACATACCTGTGCATTAATTTGTGGATTAATAGAAAAGTTTCTTAAAAAAAAAAAAAAAAAAAAAAAAAAAAAAAATTATGTTTCAATGGTGAAATTTCGTGAAAAATTTAACATTCAAACGCGAAAATATTAGAAAAAGTAACGTATCAATCAATCCATTAATTAATGCACAAAAATGTTTAGAATCTATTCGTAAACTATAATAATATAAAATCGGGAAGAAATTTTTAAAACACATTCACATGGAGCATTTAAAAAAAAAAAAAAAAAAAAAAAAAAAAAAAAAAAACTGCAATTTTGATTTTTTAATTTATTTTATTTTAAGAGTTTTCGAGAAAAATTAATACTTTTAATATCGATACATCTCAATACTCATGCGTGCAAACTTTAATTTTTTAAAGAAAAAAAAAACTTTAACCCCTTAACGCGCGGCGTCCTCGCTGCGAGGACGCAAAGTTTTAGATCCAGCTGCAAAAATTCATCCCGGAAATTTTTTAGCAAAAATTTACGTTTATAACATACTAGAAAAAGCAGGTTTTTTTAACCTTAAAATTTAAAATTTCTTTTAGTTTAATTTAGTTTATGAATTCCGGTGGCAGTATGATTTTAATGATCCCCATTGTCTTGCGCTGCAAAGGGTTAAGAAATATAACACATACACAAATTAACAATTTCGCGACCACATGTTTTCGTCTTTTTGACGGTAAGGTCCGCTTGTGGGAATTATTCTCCCAAGTTTAAATATTTCAGAACAAAATTTTTCCATATTCAGATTCATATTACAAATAGATAGACATTATAATTATACTCTTTCTAACCAAAGTTTTTATATCCATATTATATTGATTGTACAAATATGAATATTCTGAATATTTTTAAGAAATAAATGACATACAAATTGCAAAAAAAAAAAAAAAAAAAAACGCCTACTGGCGGAGTCACAGATTTCCAAATCACGTGAATATACGTCAGCGGTCGCGAAAGCTTTAAATATTTCTTTTTATTTTCTATTGAAATATGATTAAAATACAGATGTATCGTCGCTTACAGGTTCAATATCACAGAAAGGAAAATCAATGTTGACCGACCAAATCTCTTAAAAAGTATTGCTACATTCAGTTACTTAACATTTTGTAATTAACACAATGTATCAGCACGTATTGCTGCGTACAGTTAGTTTTAGAGGCAATGGAAAAGACCTATCGTTAAATTGTTAGTGAGTTGTTAGTTGTCAGTGAATAACAATGATTTTACAGTTAGCAAATGTTGTACGCTGTGATTATTTAACGTCTGTTTCATTTACTTTTCTTTTCTTTTTGCTTTGATTTCTTTCTTCCTTTTTTTTTTTGAGACTTGTCTAAAACACATTGCGGTCGTAGATGCTTTTTTATGGAAATAATATTTATAAATATTTAAATTATATTTGTAGCTGTATTTCAACATGATAGAACAGCGAAGAATTTTTTGTTCTCTCTCTCTCTCTCTCTCTCTCTCTCTCTTTTAGCGTGAATTATAATACAATTTAAGTAAAATTTTTTAAAATTATTTCTTATATTAACTAAGAAAAACTATTATTAATCAATTAAAAAGCACACGAATTCTTCTTGGACAGTAATTAAAAATATATGATCAAGATAATCAAAAATATTAATTATTTACCTGTAAATAGAGTTATATATAGCTGAAATAATGTAAAAAAAAATTTTACGTAGTTGTTTATAATAAATGTTTTTACTTTTTTATAAATTGAAAAAGAAGGTTAAACAAAATATTTGTTTTCAAAATTATAAAAGAAAAGTTTGCATTATTGCTTCGTCAGAAAACTAATTTCATGCTGTGTTTAATTACGTAACCCATGAACGTAATGCGATAAAAGAAAGCCTCAGAATTAGTTATAACAAAATTTACGCGCACACTGTGAGTTTACGCTTCAGCTGTCACACTGCTTTCTTTTGAAGCACACTGAAACAATGTATAATTAATTGATTCCTAAACCAGATAATAAGGTGCAATTTATCAACTGAAAGAAAAGCGTGACTTTAAATAATTATTACTGAATAGGGATTAAATTTTCATTAATGACTCTTTTGTTTTATTTAACAGTGTTTCTAGTCATTGCTTAAATAATAAATTCATAAATACATTTTTATTTAGAGTATAAATAAACGCAGTAATATTGATTAAAAATTACATTTTTCAATTTTAAATATGATCTTTTTCATAAACATACAAAATTCAATTTGTTTTTGAAGTTATGTAAATTGATTTTCTATATATTCAAACTCCCATATATTATCTTTTAAAGAAATCCAGTTACATGTATTCTTTTACAAAAAGAATTATAAATTTAAATTGTTAATTATAATATTATTTCAAGTATTAAAAAATCTATTTATAATGAGGAAAATAATTTTTATTTTAACATAACTAAAGTTAAATGAAATATGTCATATTATTTTGAAATTTAATAATTAAATAAACTGTCTTGTGACAGAAAAAATGTTTGCAGTATAATAAGTTTTTTTTTTCATAGATTTTAAGGTGCTGCATTCAGTGAAAATATATAAAAAATCACCATACATAGATTTCTTTTACAAATAGTATGTCCAGAGTTACCAACTCTCAAGATTTAAAAATCCCAGTATGATTTAATAGAGTGAGTGGGTTTTACGTTGAATTCATGCTATGATATGGCCAGTTGGAACTGTTGATATAAATATTCCCGTTATTTAACCCTTTCGCGACGTAAGCCGCAGACGCACGCTTAGAATATTGGCACAAATGTGTGACTGCACAGATGACCGAGAAGCCGGCGTGTTGACCGGGCATCCCTTTCTTGTGCATGATGCTTTTTTTGTGTGCACGGGAGACGGCGTGAAAGGGTTAATAGTAAAAATCATGTGCTTAAATATGACAAAGGAAACTTTACGAAAATAGTGGTAATAAAAATTAAGGATGGTTGACAACTCTGTGTAACTTATACTACAATAATTATTAAGTAACAATGCGCTGCAAAAAATAAAATAAAATAAAATAAAATAAATAAATAAATAAAAATAAAATAAAATAAATAAAAATAAATTTCTGATACTATTATTGCTGGTTCTTATGTAAAATGACCTCCTGAATCCGAATATGACTCCTATTTTGCCCAGTCACCCACCGTTTTCTAGGGACACCACCCCTCCACCAATTTTCATGAATGTTCGACAATTTTATGACTATGAATTAGATTTGGAAATGGAAAAAAAAATTAGCACCTAAAATAATAATAATAATAGTGATAATAGTAATGGTTAATAAATGACATTTATAATAGATTAAAAAAAATATAAGAAATGTAATACATAATTTCACTGGCAAATCCACCCCCCCCCCCCCCGCCCTTCTAAATTTACCCCTTGCCGCAAATGTTGATATTTTAGATTTTTCCATCTCTGTAGCCTCTCAGAAGATATTTAACACTGAAAATAATCCATCCCCTCCTAAAACTCAAATTTATAGCCATACAGTCACCAAAAAGTGATACAAAATATGGGGCAGTCCCTAAAAAACGGTGGATGGACCTCATATTCGGAAACAGGAGGACAATTTACATAAGAATTTGCAAAAATAGTATTGGAGGCAATTTTCATGCCGAGAAGTGTAATCTAAAAATATACGTTGTAATGCTTACTTAATGTGTTTGAATTAAAATCATTCTAAATATTCTTTGGGTTTAAAAAGAGCAATGCAGTTATTGAAATATTTGTAGTGATTTGATAAAATGAATATTTCATACGAGAGTTAAACGCCAGTGTTGTGCGGTTGAGACTCCACTAACTTCCAAAAATGAAATAGCAACTTTTTTTATGTTTTTTTTTTTTTTCTTATTATTATAGGTTTTAAGCAGCTGAATAAATGATCGTAAAATCTGCCTAAAATATTTATTATTAAATTACTAACTGACATTTATGTAGTTTTAACTAGGAAAATAATGCAATTTCAGGATGAAGATAGTAATTAATCCCTTAAATGTCACGGATGTATAATACTTTTTTCAAAGTACGACTTTTCGTACTGTACTGCTACCAGTTAAAATACTGACAAAGTGCGACAGAGCGATAAAATAAACTTCAATGTTACCTTGACAGTGCTACTCATTTCAGAGTACAGGAAAACACTCTCGTAAATTTCCTTGGCAGTTTAGGGGTTAAAAGGAGAAGAAAAAAAAATATTTTGAAACTAATTTTTATAAATATAGAAACAGCAATTATATTGTAGACATTTATAAATATTTATTCTTAAATAATCTGGTGTGTCACTCACACGACTTTATCTTACCCTGAAATTTAATACTATAAATACAGGTTGCTGATTAATAGGTAAGATAACGAGTACTGTTATGCAAACCAATGTTAAACAATTCATATTAGGCTTCTGAAGAGTTTTATATGATAATTAGTTCTGTGTGAGGGGGAGGGGCCGTTTCATTTATGCACCTACATTTATATAGAATTTAATTCGGTTATTAAAAAAAAAATATCTTTTTAAAAAATAATTTATTAAAATTATTATTTAAAAAAAATATCTTTTATGATAAGGCAGACGATTTCCTTATTAGAGAAATAGTATAACACAGGTAGCACAGGTCGAATTTATTCTCAATATTAAAAAAAAAAAAAAAAAAAAAAAAAAAAAGTACGATTTTTTTTCTAAGTTTTTTTTCGTTGAATGTAAAAAAAAAAAAAAAAAAAAAATCGATAACTTAGTTTTAAATTATCTCAGATCAATAGTTCAACCATTCGTTTTAAATGTATTGGCGAGCTCTTTTGAAAGATACACATCATGAAAATTTACTCTCCTCGAGTAGGGACTTCCCCCCTGGGGGGGGGAGGCGAGGCTCCTACATACACAAAAAACAATTTCCCAGTTAACTATCTCTATAACAAAAAATATATATTCGTTTCATTTGGTTTAGTGCAGTCTATATACGTTAAACTCTACTTTCCTGCAATTTTCCCCATAGACATAATGTATTAGAATTCTCTTGATTGTCCCTGTACACGAACCATTTGCTTGATCTTAACGAAAAGCTTACTGTAGCATCCCTTAATGATACACATTTAGAATACCAAGTTTGAACTTTCTGCTATAATTTGTTTTTGAGATATGCTGATAACAGGCAGACACACAGACACACAGACACACAGACATGCACACAGACCATTTGCTAAAAACATGATTTTCGTATTCAGGGGACCTCAAAACGTGTAAATATAACAAAATCTCGTGTTCGAAAATTTGACCCAAAAACAATGCTTTCTCTACCTTATGTGTAAGAGAAAGTAAAAAGGGAGTTTGTACACACAGAATAAGGGGTATAAATAACATGAACATAATATTTATTATTATTATTATTGTTATTATTTGATTCATTAGAAATAAACCTTACAGCTTTTTATTCAAATAGCGCAAATACGCACCTTTCTTTACTTTATAGTGCTTTCTGTTGATTTAAAAGAGTATTAATATCCTATTAATTGGATCCTAAGCAAACTTTCTTATAAAGAGCACCTTTCCACACTTTGTTCTGATTTTATTTTGTTTTCGATTTTATAGGCGAAAACATTGAAAAATACGTATGTAAAGTACTGACTAGTACAATGGTCTATATTAGTATTTTTTCTTTATTTTTTAAAAAGGAAGGTTCGAAAAATTAATTATGAGAAAAATTTAATTTTTCCTTATTATTTTTATTATCTCATGTAAGAAATGAAGAAATCTATAATCGTTTAATGGTTGTGGGATACTTAATGCTGTGCATTTAAATTTCATGTACTAATCTATTCCTCACCGAGAACTAATCAGAGAACTCAGTACACAAAAAATAAATAATTAATTAATTAAAATAAATAAACAAATAAAATAAAATAAAATTAGAAATTCTAACTTCTAAACTTTTATTAAATGATTTATTTTAATTTATAATTGTTGCCAAAAAAATTTACGAGTTAATTTATTTTTCTACATATAATAAAATATATTTTCACGCGAATAATAATATAAACTTTCATTAAATTATTTATTTTAATTTATAATTGTTGCCAAGAAAATTAAACTTTAAATTTTACATCTACTTTTTAAAATAGCATGCGATCGTGTTTTATATAAAAATCAAATCATTAAATTCATTTTTTTTTTTTTTTACTTATTTTTATTTCATACTATTGCACGCGTACTTATCATTTACTAATTCAAAATTAAAAAAAAAAAAAAAATCGATATCGTTTGTAACAATACTGTATAATTTTTCTTTTCTTTTTCTTAAAAAAAAATGATTTTGATGAAATTCTGGCAAAAGCAGAATTTAGTTTAGGACGGAGGACTATTAGTTTTTTTTTCTTCCCAATTATAACATCGCTTTCAAATTATTCAATTATATTTCCGATAAATGTCAACTATCGAAAAATGATTTCGCGTACTTATCATTTCCTAATTAAAAATTAAAAAAAAAAAAAAAAAAAAAAAAAAATCGATATCGTTTGTAACAATACTGTATAATTTTTCTTTTCTTTTTCTTAAAAAAAAAAAAAAAAAAGATTTTGATGAAATTCTGGCAAAGGCAGAATTTAGTTTAGGACGGAGGACTATTAGTTTTTTTTTCTTCCCAATTATAACATCGCTTTCAAATTATTCAATTATATTTTCGATAAATGTCAACTATCGAAACATGATTTCGACAAATGTCCAACTATCGAAAACGACAACGCAAAAAACGCTGTCCGAGAATAATTGGCCCTCAGTCCTAAAAACCTAATAAGTTCAAAGAAATATTTTATAATTTTATTATGATAATTTTGTCTAAACCAAAAAAGTAAAGTTAAAGTTGTTTTCTTAAGAACAGGTAAATTAATAAAATATTTTTCTTTGAAAATCTCAAAACGTTACAAATAAAAGTGATCTCATAAATGTTAATGAATATTAATTCAACTTGGTTGAATGACATAATCATCTGTATTAATGCAATTATTCGTGATTCGCAAATATGCCTGTTTTCAGATTGCCAGTTGTGAATTCTCCGTCTTGATATCTCTGAGAATTCGATAAATATTACAAGTTAAACAATGCCCTGTGAATCTCAGTTTACCCACTATGGCAGTAAGTCTGACATGCATTCTTTTCTAAAAAGCTTTATCCATGAATAAACGATGTTTTTGAAGCATCATTTCTTGAAAAAAAAAAAATATATATATATATATATTATCATAATTTTTTAATACTTTTAGTTAAGCTTTTGTTGTTATTATAGTTTTAATGCAATCTCTATTTAATTTAACTTTCTTTTAAATGATAACTTTTAAGTAAAAAAAAAAAAAATACCTTTGATTTCAACTTGAAAACCTAACGTACAGAAGGTTTCCTAGGTTTTAAATAATAATAATATAAACATAAATATAATCAATTCCTTAATAATCAAATATTAAAATTTACAAAAATTAGCTTTTACATAGTTACTTAAAAACTGAACCACTGATCGTATAGTACAAAAAAAAACAAATAATCTATCATCGCGTTGTGTTCTTTAGAAATTATCTTTTACTTATTAAATTTCTTGTCGCAATAACACAAGTTTAGATAAATGGGTAAAACAATACCCGTAGACAGGAGTAAATAAAAATTTCATGTTTCCCTAGATAAGAAATTCAAAAGGGGTACACTCATAAAAAAAAAAAAAAAAAAAAAACAGATACTAAAATTTGCTTTTAAAATATACAAATTTTAATTAAACTAAAGCATAATTACATTACAATCCTTAAATTATGCTCAACAGATTTGATGTACTCATTCATTATATTTCTAGCCAAGACAATGAGCATATATATCTATTTACCAGAATTACAAATCAGCTGTTATTGCACTGGACGGTCTGTCCGTACACACAAACAAAGAGTTATTTTCTGTGAAAAGGAAACAATATACAAGTAGCAGGAATGTTAAAGACATGAATATAAATTGTGACTTACATAACATAGGTTTCTTCAGCGGTGCCAGTACAGTCGAGAGGGGAGGGGTCAGTTTCCAAAATCCTCAAGTACTTCCGTAGCCAAATATCATCCCGGAAAAGAGCCACAAGCAGCTCTTTACACCTTATTGAGTCACCCACTAGTCAAGATTATCCGGATGGATTACTTCCGCAGTCACACATTAGCTCGGGTACTCGCACATTTCCTTCTTTGTTAAAACCCGGGCAGTTTTGTCCATTTTAGAAACCAAACGTTTTGTCACTCGGCTACGCATTTATTTATCAAACTTCCTTTCCCTCTTCTTACTTTTTCAGCCTCCCAGCTATGTCGACGTTAACTCACGTCTCCACACTGCTATTCACACCCGACGTCTCGTCTCTCCATCAGCAAAACAACCAGAGAACGAAAATCAGATTCTACTACTTCCCAAACGAACAAGATAAGATCTACCGCAAAAGTGAATTCTCCTCTTTTTTTACCAAACCAGGAGAGAAAACAGACGCCACGCCTTCCTCCCCCCTTGCTACGTCAGCCAACGTTCTACGTCCAATCGCCACCTGTCTATCCCATGAGGTACTATTCGCAAACCGCGCCCCTCTACACTCATATGGTAATTCCAGTATTGACGTCACAGAACAGGGTGAAACTAGTAACCCACCCCAACAACAGCTGATCAGTCAACTGTTTTTCCGCGAATTTCCTTCTCGCTTTATTCAGATAACAGACAAAAAAGAGAAAGGGGAAAAGAAAGCTTTTGAATGCTAGTTTTCCACTGACTGGATTAAATAGGCATTCCATAGATATCGCTGCTATTTTACAGCTGTTTTTCATGGAAAGTTCCAACTCTTTTCTTTGTGAATTAGATCTGCTTACTCTCCCTTCATGGATTAAGCATTATCAAATATGCATTACAATGATAAAATAGAATGTTTTTAGAAAAAGGAATGCTTTACTTTATGAAAATACACAAAGAATCTCCTATATCCTATTCACTGGTTGTCCCGTTCCCACACTCTGAATTTTTGAAGGGAAATATTTCTACCTATTTTCCAGAATAATTCTATTTACACAAATCCCAAATGGAATTCTTATCTCGATTACCAATCCTGTACACAAAGGATGCATTCACACTAGGATTACAGAACTATTCTTATTATTTTACCTAGCACTCCTTACATCTACATTTTTATCCCCCACCTGTTAAACTATTTGTTTAATTGGAGAAGAAAAATTCTTGAAAAAGAAAAAGTTAATCCCAGCTCAAAAGATTAATTATATCTGTTAAACTATTTATTTAATTGTGAGAGATAATTTCTTGAAAAACTAAAAAGTTCATCACAGCACAAAAGACTAAATATACGCTGGGATTATATATATATATATATATATATATATATATATATATATATATGTATGTATGTATCTACTTTTACAAGTGACATGACCAATAAAGAAGAATATAGTACGACATTTTTCTTTAAAAATTCCTTTAAAGATATTCTTTTGCATTAAAATTGAAGTTTTAATATATATATATATATATATATATATATATATATATAATTTGAATTATTTAGTTCCATTGTAACACTCAGCAGACAAAAGATAGATGAAGATACCAACATAAAATAAATTTTAATTGAGATTCATTTAGATTAAAATTAGTCACGGTATTAAATTAATTTTAGTACCAATGATTATTAAAACAAGTTAAAGTACTTGCGCAGAAGAGAAATGACACTAACATAACACATAAACCTAACGATGAGAGAATTTACAAAAACTAGGAATTATTACTAACAGACAACATTTGAGAGAAAAGAGAAAGGATAAAATCACCAAAGAGTTCCGTTAAAAGGAAAAATAAAATAAAAATAAAAAATTGAATTCATGAATTGAAAATTGGAAATTTAAATGCTGAGAAATAGGAATGTACTCATCAGGAAACTTGCATTTCTATCAGCATATGCAAGATTTCCTAAAACTGTATAGCTAATTTCAGCAAATATACAGCTCAAGTCTCTATCTCGCAACAAAACAAAAAATAAGTTCTTTATTAATTGTCTATTTCATAACAAAACTTAGTAGTTTAATAATTATTATTTTTTTTTTTTTAACTTAGTAATTTTCTTCACAGATAATTAGAATTTTATTTAATTTATTTATTTATTTATTATTATAATTATTTTTTTTCGAATTTCCTAAAAAAATTATACTCTGTACAAACAAGGGGAAACGTTGAAAAAAGATATTAGTTTTGTTAAAATATAATGTTTTCTAACAGATTAATTTTTAAACATTTTTTCTTAGGTGAATATTAGTTTTAAAGCATATGGATTTTCCTTTAGTAAAATTTGTACTCTGTTTACGTTATTTTTAAATGCTTATACAAAATCAAAACTAAAAGAAATTTTAAATTAAAATCTTTGTTGTTTCTGACGTAAGATTAGGAGATTGTAATATAAATGTTTACCTTTATTTCCCCGCTACACGAAATATTTAATTATTATTTCGAGAAAAGTTTCCATAACAGAGAAATGTAATTACATTAAATGTCTTATAACTGAAAATTTATTCTTGACAAAGCATCAAAGTCATTTCAAATGAAACGTTTAATTTTCTTAAGTGTGTATTGCTGTTAAAGTGGATAATTATACAGAATCGTTAAAACTATTATCTTGTTTTAGCGAGATACATCTGAAGGGAATAATGAGAGACGGAGAAATTTTTCGATTAGCATTAATCTTCGTTTTAATCAAGTAGTTTACTTTCTTCAGATGCTAAGTGGGTTAATTTATTGATGCAAGTAGAGGCATTTTCCGGGTAAAAAATTTATGCGAGGCTGTACTAGTTTCTTTAAAACTGTTTGTGTATATTTTAAATCCATTTAGGGAATAATTTTCAATGTTAAAACAAAACAATTTATAAATTTTAAAACAGTGTGAAAAATCAGTTTTAGATAAAAAAAATATAATGTATATGATTTAATCTGCAAAGTTAAATAAATAAATAAATATATATATATATATATATATATATATATATATATATGCTTTTATAAATATTCGTAAACTATCTTTAATTAAAATATATTTATACAATCGAACCTCGTTAACGTGAATTACATTTAACATGAACTGTTTCCAAAATCCCCGTGAAAAAGGAGATTTGTTTAGTTATATGAAAATTAGTTTTCTGATAGCATGTACTACTGATATCACGAACAATATTTTTATCCCCCTGGAGATTCACGATTCACGTTAACGAGTTTCCACTGTATAGGGAATTTTATTATTTTATATTGGGGACTTTACAGTTAAAACCAGTTTAATATGATAAGAACATTTTTAGATTTACGAAATACAAAAATTGTTAATTAAATTATGTAATATTTTGATATAATTGGACATTATCATTGATAATTGGACATTTCAATGATATGCAATTAAAATATTTTTTTCGTACATGTATTGAATGAATCTAGTTTAGTATTTGTTAGTTGTAGGAATAATGCTCCTTTTCTAAATACTTAAAGGATAATTAATAAAATCGAAATATTTTGCATGGTGAGAGTAATATTATTTTCCGTGAATATAATTTTGACCGTTAATTCTTATAAATTCAGATGATAAGTCGTGTAATTTTGGTAAAATGACAAAAATGACATTTATTATGTTAAATTAAAATGACTCTGTTAGTAGTTACCATGTCATTTTTTTATGAATTTGCAGAATTTACAGAATTTTTTTACAGAATTTAAAATACACACACACACACACACAGAAAAACATATATATTAAATTATCCGTTTGTTTTAACCCTTTAACGTTCACTACTTAATTAATTTTAAAATTTACTAAACGAATTGCAAAAATGACTTTTAGACGCATAGCTGATCATAAATATTTAAAAACAAAATATCATAGTTCCTTTTCGATAAATTTTTGTTTGAAACATCTATAAGCTAACCTTATTGAATCAAAATAATATTCAATTTAATAAATAAAACACTTTGTAAATAAACATTATCGACTACAAAAACGCGTAAAAGTTGTTTCCGATGAAAATAATAGTCCAGCTCTTCATTAAATGAAGAAAATTAGACATGAGTGCATCATCAAACCAGCAATTTGCACTCGCGCACACTAAGAAACTTCAAGTGACTTATGCATTTAACTTTTTTGAAGCACTACCCAAGCAGCACCGAAACGTTCTCTGAACGTTCAAAAATTGTTCTGCAAACACGTTCTAAGAACGTTCCCTTTGAACGTGCTATAGACGTCTATTTGTCCATCTTGAAGATGGACAATAGTACGGTTCAGGGAACGTTCAATGAACGTGTAGCTATCACCATCGGTGTTATAGAAGCGTTCAGAGAACGTTCTATATATACGGTCTCAGGACGTTCTAAACGTTTTTAGAACGTTTTCAAAACGTTATACACCTTTTCAGAACGTTCTAGAAAACGTACTGTAAACATTCTAAAATAGTGTAGAAATGTTCTGACAACGTTCTATACACACGTTCTCACAACGTTATGTAAACAATTTTTGAACGTTCTTTGAACGTGCTAAAAATTTGTTTCATGTATAATAAAATAGAAGAACTCGCAACAGTTGTTCTGGGTCGAAAGAAGACACGACCCTTAGTCAGACGAACATAATAGACACGAGTGCTGCAAATACAAGAGCTACGTTGGAGATTTTTTGCAGTACTCGTGCCTACTTTGTTCGGTTGATGAAGGGTTGTGTCTTTTCTCGACCCGGAACAATTGCTTCGAGTTCTTGAATATTATAGTGTGTGTTCAAAGTTTTGTATTTGTTATTTACTTCTTTTTTTTTTCCTTCATTTTCTTATTTATCTTTGCTTTTCTTTTTTCCTTTTTGTATAGGCTATTATGAGATTTTACATAAATAATTGTCTTAATATTCTAAAATTTTACATACATGCATTGAAATATGGTATAACAACAGATCAAGTATTTTGAATATTCTAGATAAATATTTGAATTAAAAAACAAATAAATAAATAAATTCAAGTTCTGGAATAATTTGAAAAAATTTAAAATAATATGCCCCCTGCTAACTGATTATTATTCCCCCCCCCCCTAGATTTTGCATCATCATAATTTAACAATAGAATATAACCATATTTGGATATTAATTTTAATAAGTTAACGGCCCTCTTCACTTACCGTCGCCGGTAGCCCGAGTCAATGTTATTCTATGGGGAAATTTTCTTTACAAATAACTTATTAACTAATACATATTTTTAAATTCTGTTTTCACATTCAGAAAATTCCCAACTGTTAAATTGACGGACTTTTTTGAAAAAGTATTTTTCTATTTTTTAACATTTTATTTTGAAATTGCAAAATGAAAAAAAATTCACATATTGAAAATTCGTATTTTGCAGCTTCGAAGTAAAATATAAAAAATTAAAAAAAATATTTTTAAAAAAAGTTCCGTCAATTTAACAGCTAGGAATTTTCATAATGTGAAAACAGAATTTTAAAATATGTATTACTTAATAAGTTATTTGTAAAGAAAAAATTCCCATTGAATAACATTAGCTTCGGCTTCCAGCGGCGGTGAGTGAAGAGGGCCCTTAAGCAAAAAAATTTAAAAATATTTATGTCTAAATTTTGAAACTTACTGCAAACTTTTAGCATTCAAACACAAAAGTATTTTATTAAATTTTAAATTATCAATGAAATCTCAAATTAATCCCCAGATATGCTCCATATTCTATTTTTAAACTATAATAATGCACAATCAATGGAAAACAAAAAATAAAAATTTGTTAAAAGAAGTACACAAGTGTACAAAATTTAAACAATAAACTGTTTTATCGTTTCCTTTTTTTTTTTTTTTTTTTTTTTTTTTTTACCCACATAATTCAAACAAATAAACACAGAAGTATAAAATTTGGATAGTATGTTTTTTAAAATACCATAAATCGAATTTTATATAACTTTAGCATAAGTAATAATTTTTAAACTAAATATCAGTAAATTTTTCTCAAAAGTAAACATTGAAAAAATGAAAAAATTCAGCAATTTTAGAAAAGAAAACTTTATGAAAAATGGTCATGAAGATGCATTACAGATAGGTTAAAGATGTACGCGCATGCATGCGTTAGATTAAAACCGTATATTTCTTCGTGTAGCCACTTTTTTGTTTCTTCTTTTTTTTCTTCATTTTTTCGCGTTTGAATATTTTTTTTTTAATTTTACATAGAAACGTGAAAATCGGATAAGGCGTTCATTATTAAATTATTTATCGACGTTTTTATTATTCTGGTGATGATCACAGTTTATACAAATTAGTAATTATTATTATTTATTTATTATTTTTTTTTTTAATTCCGTTATTAAAGTAAAAGAAAAGTGAACACAGAAAGTAAAACCTGGATTTTGTTTAACATTTGAGGGCTGTGCGTCTTCACTTGTTTATAATGCATCATTAACACAATTTTTTATTAAGTTTTCTTTGCTAAAATTGTTGACATTTTTCATTTTTTCCAAAGCTTACTTTTGAGAAAAATTAATAATTTATAGTTTAAAAGTATTACTTATTCTAAAGTTATGTAAAATTCGATTAATGATATGATAACGAACATGACATCCAAATTTTATGTCCATGTGTTTATTTGTTTAAAAGTTATGCATAAAAGAAGAAAATGGGAAAGCAGGTTTGTTCCTTTAATTTTGATTAGCGGTGTATTTTAAATACGTATTAAAATATGAAAAAAAATTATTATTATGATTTTGTTTTTTTATTTAAATATATTACGTGAAATTTACTTAATATTTTCATATTTCAAATCATGCGTATGCGAAATTTATTTAAATTATTGATTTTGAGTTTATAAATTTTACATACACATGCAGTGAAATATAACAGTATAAAATGTGGTGAAACATTTTGGAAAAAAAAATAAAAAAAATAATTAAAAGTATATTCTGTAAACAAATAAATAAATAAAAATAAAATAAATAAACTTCAAAATTTAAAACATTTAGCAATATTAAGATTCACCTTAGTAACTATTTCTTTTTTAGAGTGATTCCATCTCACCTCAGGCAGGGCATGTCCGGTCACCATCATAGATTATTTTGGAAAAAAATAGAGTATTAAGAACTAAGTGATATATGAAATAACCCACAATAATTTTCCTCAAAAAATTTTTTTTTCTCTGTTTACAGCGCAGTAAAACTTACACTAAAATTGAGCTTTTTTGGAAAATTAAAAAAAATCTTTATTTTCAAATGAGCGCTGTTTAAAAAATATTTAACTTTTTCAATCAAATTTTTTTCTACAAGTAGCTCTTAAGCTGACTTTAAATTTAGTTTAATTTTGAAAATTCTATTTGCCTTATGAATTAAGAAAAAAAAATTCGTTTGGCTGTTAAAAAAAATTATTTTTACCGATTTTCGGAATTTTTTTTCCTAATAAAAATTTTACTTGAAACTAAAATAAAAGCTGGGAATATGAAGACCTTTTATGCTAACTTCACAGCAAATTTTATTTTAATCATAGCATATACGCAATGTTTAAAATTAATTTTTTAATTTTGAAATTTTTAAAAATATGACTATCTTTGAAGTGCAATTACTCAAAAACACCATTTTTAAAAAATCTGAAAGTTTGCTAGTTTGAAGCTTTATCTGTGCTTAATAAATAGATTATAACCAAATATTCTATTTTTGCCTAAAAGATTTTACATTATTTTTTGAAAATAACATGAATTGCATTTTTTCTTTCACAAGACTAGAAATTTAATTTTTTACTAATTATACTCATTACATGTGGAAATTAATTTTTACTTTAATAAAATTTAGAATAATGCCACAGAATTATAAATGTTGAGAAATATTTAACCTAAAGTAATAATAATAATAAATAACAAAAAGCATTAAAAGAATTTATACAACGATTTTTTTCTTTTTTTCAGCTCTTCTTTATATACTTATTATTCTAAAAAAATTTAAAGGATTAATTTACTGAAAATCAAAATTATTAATCCTAACTAATCATAATTAAAGTGAATTTCAAAAGCAAGTTTGAATTTTTTTCACTAAAAGATCATTTTATTTGTGTAAAATTTCCAATTTTATTTTCTAATATATAGTGCAGAATTTAGGATATTTTCTTTAATAAATCAGTGGTTCAAAGTAAATCTTTAAACAAACTGGGATTTGATTGTGCCTGCATAAATAGATTCTTGTGGTTTATGAAGGAAGGGGAAGAGACAGCTGCTCATTTTTCTTTATAAACAAATGTGCCTTTTCCAGCATCAATTAAACAATATTCGAACACTACATTTTATTCATTTCTTTGTAAAATGAAGTTCTGCTTTTATATATTAGGCAGCTAAATATGCGTATTTACTATTAGTTTAATAAGTGATTTTTTTAGTTTACAGAGTTAAAATTATAAAAAAAAAATAACTTTATTGCTTTAAGTGAATTTTAATATGTATAATTATGTCTGACCTTTATAGTTCTCAAAGAGTTCTGTGCACTGACTATGTTAAGAGACATAAAAAAGTTGTGTATGAAACAAAGTCTGCTAAGTTTCGCACTATTGGTGATTTAGCTGATGAAATTAAAAAAGTTGTTGGCCCTTCTATTTCTGTTAATCGAGATGACACATTATGTTCTAACTGTTTTGTGTTTTATAAAAAGAAAATTTTAGAACTTGAACACAAATCTGAAGAAGAAATATTAGTTTCTGAGGAACCATTTATTCCTGAAAATGATATTGTGGATGCTTTAAATATTAGTATTAAAACCCTTGATGCAGATATGTCTCCATTGAAATACCCTTCAGAAATTAGATCAGACAGAAGAGAAAGTTATGTAAAGAAAAAAAAAAGATAAAACTGGAGAGCACATTAATAACTTCAGCTGTTGACAAATTAGAAGCTGCATATGAGGTCAATATTTCACGGCAGTCATCATCTTTTCAAGATACTAACTGCTCCGATTGCGATGAATGGTTTTGTAATATCAAAAAAGCCTTATATAGCTGTGATTACAACGAAAAAATACGATTACTTACATTGTTGCCACATAATTTTAGTAAGGGAATAGTGCAAGAGAAACTACCTGGTATAACAAAATATATGATTGATAAGTCTCGAAAGATCAAAAGAGAAAAAGGAGTTTATGCACAAAGTGATCCTTATATTGGACATCCTTTATCAGCAGAAACACTGGATGTAGCCCTTTCCTATTACTTAGAAGATAGTAAAGATTGCAGTAAAAATAGCCCAAACAAAAGTGATGTTATTAATATTAAAAATGACTATGGTGAGAAAATTAAAAGAGTAAAACGTTTTATGACAAGATCTATTAAAGAAACATATAACTTAATGAAAAAAGAAAATCCATCAATGAAAATAGGCATCTCAAAATTTTATTCATTGCATCCAAAATTTGTGAAAGTTCAGCCAATACAAGCAGTATGTTGTTGTATTTACTGCAGTAATTTGAAATTAATTTGCATAGCTCTAAAGAATCTTACAGACATCTTAATTGATGAAGAAAATCTTCTAATGAAATGCTTATGCCATATAAGCAATGAAAAATGTTGGCTAGAAGAGTGTCCAGAGTGCCCCGGTACTGAAATTCTTACAGCAGAAACATGTGACTTGGATGAAGAGGAAGATGTACTATATGCAATATGGGAAGTTGGAGACTTAATAAAGAAATCTGTACTTTTAAGAAAATTTTTAGAAGACATAAAGTACTGGGTTAAAAAGGGTATTTCGCATAAATATATTAAAAAAGTTCAAGGAGAAGGAATTGCAGAGGCAAAGTTAATGACAAAAGCAGATTCTATACTAACAATGCATTTCGATTTCGCTGAAAACTGGTCCATAATTTTGCCAGATGAAATTCAGAGTTATCACTGGCAAAATACACAAATATCTCTATTTACATGCATTGCATACATTCAGGATGAGACAAGAAGTTTCATTGCTATTTCTGACGACACAACCCATGATACAGCTCATGCTCTTTGTGCTATAAAGGCAGTGAAAAATGAAATATTTCATTTGTACGACTTGAAAAAAATAAAATCTTTGGTATATATATCGGATGGTGCAGCAGTACATTTTAAAAACAAGTACCAGTTTCATGAATTTTTAATAAATCATGAAGTTTAAGAAAGAAAGTTGATTTTTTCAGCTACTGGTCATGGAAAAAGTGCATGTGATGCTATTGGTGGCTTGTGCAAACACCACACAACAAAATATAATCTCCAAAAGGAACCAGTAAAAGCCATTCAAGACTATGCTTCATTTGTTAATGCACTCTCTAGTGTAGTACCAAACATAACATTAATACACATTGACAGCAAAACTATTAAAGATTACAGATTGAAAAAACGAAATGAATGGGCTAATGTTAAACCTATTACAGGAATACAATCAAAGCATTATTGGTTGTTTCAAAATAACGAATCCTATATGGGACGCACAGTTAAGCATTCAATAACAAAAGTGGAATCTTGCAAATAGGTAAAGAAAAAATATTTAAATTATTTCAAAATGTAAATCTTAATACTGCTAATGCTATACTTTCTAAAATTTATTTTAATGTTTATTATTATTATTTATTTATAGAAAACTTAATATTATCATTTTATCATATTATTTCTTAACTGTAATAGCTATCTACCATTATTTTATATTTTGTTAAAATAAAAATTAGTTTTCTCATGTATTTAGTTAGTAAAAGTACAAATATTTTTAATTTCTAGGCTTCTGAAAAAAATGCAATTCATGTTATTTTTAAAAAATCACATAAAATTGTCTGGGCAAAAAAAAAAAATATTTGGCTATAATATATGTATTAAGTACAGATAGGGCTTCAAATTAGCAAACTTTCAGATTTTTTAAAAATGGTGTTTTTGAGTAATTGCACTTCAAATGTGGTCATATTTTTAAAAATTGCAAAATTTAAAAATTAATTTTAAAGATTGCATACATGCTATGATTAAAATAAAATTTGCTGTGAAGTTAGCATAAAAGGTCTTCAGATTCCCAACTTTTATTTTAGTTTTAAATAAAATTTTTATTAGGAAAAAAAATTCCAAAAATCGGTAAATATCAAATTTTTTTTCAGCAAAACGAATTTTTTTTCTTAATTCATAAGGCCAACAGATTTTTCAAAATTAAACTAAATTTAAATTCAGCTTAAGAGCTACTTGTAAAAAAAAAATTTAACTGAAAAAGTTAAATATTTTTTAAACAGCGCTCATTTGAAAATGAAGTTTTTTTTGTAATTTTTCGAAAAAGCTCAATTTTAGACTAAGTTTTACTGCGCTGTAAACAGAGAAAAAAAATTTTTTTGAGAAAAATTATTGTGGGATACTTCGTATTTCACTTAGTTCTTAATACTCTATTTTTTTTAAAAATAATCTGTGATGGTCATATGACACATTTTGTTACTGCCTGCCTGAATTGAGATGGAATGACTCTTTAACACTTCTCCCTGCTTTTACATTTCTACAGTGTATTGTAAAATGTAAACATACATGATGAAATCTATCTATATATTTCTTTAACGTGGATCAGTTGCAATTAATTTTTGCCGAAACGATATAGTAGTGTAATTCTTGAAATACGCGAGGATAAAAAAAAAAAAAAATGTATATATATATATATATATATATATTTAAAAATGAACAATATTTAAGCATGCGGACTCAACTAAATGAACTAATAAGAAAAAATTAAGACATTTGTCTGATTACATTATTTTATGGAAAACTGTATTTTTAAAAATTGCTTATTCAATCTTTATAAGCGTCATTTTAAACATAGAAATACTTTAAAGATTATACAGAATATGAATAATTGTCATAAATTGACTAAAAATCATAAACATAAAAATATAATCAAAATAAGAATTATTATTATTATTATTTTTACAAAATAGTACACCAAAATAAATAAAAAAGTCATCACCAACATCGCGACAAAAATTTAAAAGGCATCATGGAAATCCTATACTATAACTGTTCTGCCTGCGAAAGTATGAAACTGGGCCTTCAACCATGAATGTTATTTTGAAACCTTTCTTTGAGTGATCTTGGTCTCACTATTGCACAATATTAATTTGGTACTAATAATAATTTGGCTTCTGGTAAATTAAAATTTTAATTAGATGGGAATTTCTGTATAATATTTATGAGTTTCAAATTTAAAAGTAAATAAGAAACTAAAAGTGCGAAAAATTCGCATGGGTTTGCTAGTAGACTACATCGTTGAACTGTAATAATAAAATATCGAACGAAATAAATTTAGGAGTTAGCGTAAAAGATGTAAAAAATTTAAAATTTTCAAATTTAATTTAAAAATATTATATATGTTTTTTTGATAAATTTTAATAAACTAAATTTTGTAAAATATAAATGCACACGTATGCAAAATTTTACAAAAAGGAAAAGTAAGTGAAAGAACTTATCTGTATTCTTTGAAGCTGAATATATCCGAATGTTAAATTCAAACAAATCTGAATCTGAATGTAACAGTAAATACAAAAATTGATGAGTAAGGAAGCAGTAGTCTGAACTTTGTACCACGGGCCACGCCAAGAAATATCAGCTTCCTGTGCACACTGCAAACGCACGCGCACAAAAATAACACACTTAAGAACACATTTTGTCCTCAAATTAACAACACTTTTTGGTGTTCTGAGCTAGAACACTTCATAAGAAACATAATTGCAACACTTTATTGTGTTGTGGTAAGTGTTTTCAATATGTTAAAAAAGTGTTGTAATTTAAAAATGTGTTCTAAAAAAAGTGTTGTAAATGTGTTCTGAGAAAATGTGTTCTTAACAATAGTGTTTTGTAGTGAAACACTTTGTCCCCAAATTAACAACACATTTCAAACATCACACACAATTTAAAACACTATAAATTAACACATTTAAAACACTTTACACAATTTACTTGTTATTTTAATGGTAATAGGGAAGAATGTAAAAAAAAAAAAAAAACACAAATTGAATACAAACCTGTATTTAGCGTTAACACAATACATTCATCTTTATCTTTATTGCTGACTCTAGGCTAATTTGGCAGGGTGCTATACCCTGCTGCCCTTTCAAACTCCTTTTAGCAACCAACGGCCCTTTTTCAACCCATTTTAGCACCCAGCAGCTCTTCTAAAAACATTTTGGTACAAAGTAGCCTTTTCTAATATTTTAAATGTTCAGAGGCCTTTAGATACTTTTCAACTTTCTAGCTATAGTTCTACAGCATTCCTGAAGAGCTTATATATATATATATATTACACATAAAATTATCAATTAAAATAAAATTATAGTTTCAATTTTTTTTAACCACAATTAACAGGAGTGAATATACATTAACACATTGTGTAAATATATGTTGAAAAATATTGGGCATTTTTGCAAATTGATTAAAAAAAAAAATGGTATCAGTTATAAAATTACACTAAGTTTATTCACTTCATAAGGTTCAATACTTGGGTAGGACTTTTTTTTTAAATATAATTATTCAACTTTCAATTAAAATTTTAATATTCTTCAAGTCAAAGTGAAAAATATTATTCTTAGTTTAAAAAATTACAACTTTTCAGAGGTGGAAAATTGATATGTTACCAGTATTTAAAACTATAAATTTTTGTCAAATACTTTCCTGGTAGTGGTCACATGTTGATCATTTCTTCACCCATTTTCCATCATGTGACTCTATCCAATTCTCCTTGAAATTACAATTACTCACTGTATCTGATCTTGGTCATTTGTCCTATAGTATAGTCAAATTGTAACTAACAGCAGATTGCATCTCTACATCTGAAATTAGCTGATTGGACTGAAGTGTGACTTGTTGCAGGGGCTATATTTCCCTCTTAGTAGTTTTCAAAAAGTAAGGGGAAGCTTTAAGTATAAAAAATTTCTTGACCAATATTTAACTGGCCAAAATTAAGCAAAGCATTTATGATTTTAATATTAAAGGAACTTATTCCTTTTTATTGCTCGTTTATTATTGACTGTATTAATATATTTAAAAAAAAATTTCAATGAAGAATTTCTTAAATTATTTGTGTTGAAAGGAGCAACTCAAAGAGTGAATGTGAAATAAATTAAATATTAATAATTATGAGACTTTTAATTCTAATTATGTTTCTCTACTATGTAACATTATTAAATTTACAATTTATAAGAATTTGCTGAAAAATTAAGTTTCATAAAGAATGGGTTTTTAATTTTTTTTTTAAATTTTTTATGTGTGTTTAAATCTGTATTTCTATGAAAAAATAACAATAATAATCAAAATTTAGAAAAATTTTAACTTTTTCTTTTTTAGCAAATAAATATTAACGCATTAAGTGCCACATTAATCATCAGTGAATGACGCTGAACTTTCCATCCAGGTCGCTTCAATCACTGATGACAGACACAACTTTCTGTCCCAGCCACAACAGTTTCTGGTGACTAAATGTAAAATGCAAAAAATATATATCTAAACAAATTTTTAAATGAACTTCAGTTTGGGTGCCCACTGTCTTCGATGTGTACCAGAGCAGTGTGAAGACTTACAAAGGCATGCTGTTTGTTTGAGGGTTTTTTATTACCCTAAAGAAAGAAACATCTCCAGAAGTAAACTGCAATTCAGAGTGCCCACACTGCCTTTGACAGCACTAAACTCAGGCATGCTGTACAGACAAAAAAAAAAAAAAAAAAAAAAAAAAAAAAATTCTCATGAAAAAAAAAAAAAAAAAATGTAAATGAATTTTAGTTTTGGCAGTTTATCTCAGTACACTGCATGCATAAATTTATTTTATTTATTTATTTTTAACTTGAGAAGCATTTGTAAACAGATCTCTCTATTGAAATATACTCATTTTAATAAAAAGTGCAATATTTAAATAAAATACCTATAAGTTTCAGTACAAATATTTTTAGATATATTAGTCACAATTTACAATGTGCCTTTTAATATATTAGAATTTAAGAATATTTAAAGCATTTTTTTTTTTTTTCAAGAAATTTGAAATGCAATGATTTTATATATACATATGCATTAATAATAGAGAAAGTTGAAAGGAAAAAAATACATAGCACTTAAAAAAAAAATATTTGTTTGACATAAGCACTTTTAAGACCTTAGAGGTACAACATGACTGTTTTAATAAATTACTTTTTAACTAAGGAAAAAAAAATTAATCTCAGAATATTTTTATTAAACATTCAGAATTTATACAAAACAGATGTTACAGGTTAGATATTAATCAACTTTTTCACTGTGATTTCAAATTGCATAATTTTTGATACAGTCTTTTTATTTTTGTTCTTTGCCCTCTTAGATGACCTGGAGCACAATGAGGGTTTTTCAGGATGGATTCAAAAGCATATCCTCTGTTAAAAAAATAAAACAATAGTCATATTATATAAACATTATATATATAAACAACAGTTAAAGAATTTGTAATTAATAAAACATTTAGAAAATAAATTAAAGAATTAATTAGGTCGCTATCAGTGAATTAGTGGGAGGTAGAATCATTTAAGTTTGAGAAATGAAGCTTTAATTTTAAGGGGGGCTTTTATATATACTTCATATAAATCTTGGCTTTCTTGGAAATTGCTGTAACGATTTTGATGAAAGATTGCTGGCAACGAATGCTGGCACCACATTAAAATCTGCAGCAATTTGAGGAAGGGTTGTATATCGGTTAAATTTAACGATTCTTGTCACTCCTGATTAGTTATATATTTTAACATTCTCCTCCTGGTAGCAGCAATGTTGAAGACATTATATTTCACCGGATTCATGATACTTGTGGGTATCATATGAGGGTAAGGTGAAAAGTTCTCGGCCTGACAATGAAAGACTGTGATTTTCAGTTAATTTATATATATATATACACTCTGTCACAAAGAAATATATGCACCCAGAAGAAATCGAACCACATTTACGAAACTCTGTACAAACATAGTCTGGTAAGAGATATGGAAATGATTAAAATTTCAACGCCAATGAGACAAGGATAAGCACGTTATGAGCATCTGAACTGCGCAGCTGGGCGAGTTTAAAAGCATGATTTCTCGCGCCGTAGAGCTATTCAAATGAATGTGTCGACTTTAATGGAAGGTATTGTGACTTGAGATGCCTTTGAGACGTAACCGGCTGCAGTACAGACAATTGTCGGATAGTGAGAGGGGCCGTAGAGAAGGCCTCAGAGAAGCAGTTTGGTCGTTCAGACATATCAGCCGCCACCTCGTTCGAAGCGATATGGTAGTTGCTCGGGATTGGTAACAGTGGGTCGCGGAAGGGAGAATCAACCACTGTGGAGGGTCAAGACTTCCCAGTAGCGCAAATGAACACGAGGATCGCACAATCATAAGAGCGACCACGTCCGCACCAACAGCGTCATTAGCCTCGATTCAATGTCATTTACCACATTCTAGGCATCCAGTAATATCAAGGGAAACCATTCTGAGAGGACTGGCCGACGCTGGTATAAACAGCCGACGTCCATTAAGACGCCTACCCCTCACCCCACATCATAAGCAGTATCAACTGGATTTTTGTCGACCCAAAGCAAGCTGGAGTGTGACCGGCCTAACGTGTGATCGTCCGTGGTGATCTCATGTGGATAAACTGTAAGATAGAGATGTGATGCTTTTCTTTCATGCTGGGGCACTTCATATGCACTTTTCAATGGCATGTTCAAAACTGCTATTTTGTGTTATATTTTTTGCCAGATATGGATGTGATCTTTGTTTGATCTCTTGAAGTTTCCTAGACGGCACCATCATGTGAATTATGTACGCTCTTTCTTAACTCAACTTTTGAAATATATTTCATTATACTGTTATTGATAATGTCAATTTTTGTTAAATATTATTAATTGTTATGATTAATGTAACTAATAATTTTCTTTAATGTTACTTGAAACTAGATAAATATATATATATATATATTTTCATTTAACGGCCCCCTCTTCACTTACCGTCGCGGGAAACCCGAGCCAATGTTATTCCGAGGGAATTTTTTTTACTTATAACTCATTAACTAATACATATTTTTAAATTCTGTATTCACATTCAGAAAATTCCCAACTTTTAAACTGACGCACCTTTTTTAAAAACATATTTTTTTAATTTTTAATATTTTATTTTGAAATTGCAATATGAAAAATTTCACTTGTTGAAAATTCGTATTTTGCAGCTTCAAAATAAAATATAAAAAATTAAAAATACATTTTTAAAAAAGGTCCGTCAATTTAACAGTTGAGAATTTTCCAAATGTGAAAACAGTAAATTATATTAATTAAAGAAACGAAGTGAATTTACTAAATTAAATAAATTAAAAAACCTTTACTACCTCGTTGTTGGCCGTTAAATCTTTCGGTCGGGATCCCGACTCTCATCAGACGGCTTCTCTGTGAGAGATTTGGATTGTTCTGCTGGTTTCTGCTTTTTCAAAATATGGCACCACCTTCTATCTGGAGCTACTGCGCTGCTGTCATTACAAGCGTTTTCATTGGTGGTTATTTCGATCGACTCGCGGAACATGGCGTAGTTGTATTCTTCATAATTAGCTATTTTAGTGGTTTGTCCGGAATTTATATCTATGTTTTTTTTATCTAATATCTTTATATATATAATAAATTTATATCTAACAAGAGTAAAAGAACATATGAGAGATATTAAAACTGGAAATCAAAATACAGCGTTAGCCAAAACTTTTTACCGGGAAAACATAGATATAAATTTCGAACAAACCACTAAAATAGCTAATTATGAAGAATACAACTACGCCATGTTCCACGAGTCGATCGAAATAACCACCAATGAAAACGCTTGTAATGACAGCAACGCAGTAGCTCCAGATAGAAGGTGGCGCCATATTTTGAAAAAGCAGAAACCAGCAGAACAATCCAAATCACTCACAGAGAAGCCGTCTGATGAGAGTCGGGATACCGATCGAAAGATTTAACAGCCAACAATGAGGTAGTAAAGGTTTTTTAATTTATTTAATTTTGTGAAAACAGTATTTATATGTATTAGTTAATGAGTAAAGAAAATTTCCCATAGAATAACATTAACTTTCATTCATATAATCTATTTCTGAATTACTCTGAAAAATCTTAATTCAATGACAATTAAAAATAGCAGAATTTTCTTAAATAATAACAATAATAATAATAAAAAGAATTTAAATATGTTCTAACAAGCTGAATAATTTGATATTCGGCCAAACCCAATATTCGGCAATATGGTCGAATACCGAATTAGATACCAAATATTCGGTACATCCCTATTCTGTACCCCCCCCCCCCTTTTTTTTTTTTCTTTGGCACTTCAGTTATACAGGCATGTAGAAATTAAGAAAATTACATCACTAGTCTGCAAGACCAGTAATTTTAAGATTTTACTGGCTCGCACATATTTCCACTGGTCTGTTTATCCAATCTATTATATTTTTAAAAATATTTAAAATATTATTACATTTTAGTAATTGTAATGTAAAATAAAATTACATGGCCAATATATATACATATATATATTATAAATAGATTAAAAAATACAATACAAATCAAGTCTTATACATATAAAAAATTTATGCTTTAACAAACAAGCTAAATAAAATGACACATTATTTACTATATAGTACAGTAGAACCTCGATCCATCGTTTTTTACGGGGTAAGTGAAAAAAAAAAAAAAAAAAAACAATGAAAGCGGGAAAACGACGAATGCAAGTAAAAATCAAAATATGAAGAAAGCAATGTTTATGAATTATTAAACACAATGTATACAGCAGGGCCCGAAATTTCAGTTCAGATTACACTCGCCGAAAAAAAGGTTTTACTCGCCACCGAATAGGATTGTCATTTTTTTTTTTTTTTTTTTTTTTAGCATTTTGGTTTTTTTTTTTTTTTTTTTTCCTAACTATTTGAAATGCTTTTATAAATATGCCTAAAATTATATATATCAAAAGTGTGTTGTATATCATCATGTCTCATAATCATCAATGAACAAAAATCATTATAATGTATTGTATTTGAGATTTGAAAAAGATTAAAACATCTATAATATGCTAAGAGTCTTTAAAGAATAATAATAATTAAAAAAAAAACTTTGTCAAACAATATCCTGTGAAAACCTTTCTACTATGAAAGATTAAGCTTCCTTATTTACTTAACTTTTTACATCAGAAATGTCTTTTTTGTCTATTTTATTTTTATATTCACACGGAATGTCGATGTGTATATCTTGTTCATTGTTGTCATTTCAAATAGCCATTTTGGAATTACTTTTTCGATAAAATCGTTGCTTACAAATCATAACAAGCGCAAATTCTTGGCGTTTCAGCAAAAAACTGGAAAATGTTAACTGTTTTTTGATCATTATTCAACAAAATAAACATAGGCAGTATCTTTAAAAGGGCTCGGGCTAATTTTCATGCGCCAATATCGCATAGACAAACTTTCGCATTTTCTTTTCTCGGACAGTGGGTGATGGGCAAAGAGGATCTCTGCTCGTCTATTCTCAGTCTGCTTGAAGAAATCACAGTGGGAAAAACGAAACTGCCAAAGAGATTATAACTTTTATGCATGTATATACTAAGCATTTTTCCTTTCCTAGGTTGGGGCGATCGTCGGGTAATGCGCACACAAACTCGGCACTCCGAGAAGAGAAAAAGGAGAAGTTAAATATGAGGTTATATCTATGATGGCAAGATTTTGCCATATTTAAATCTATAAAAAGAATGTTTTCTGTCACCATATCATGTAAGAATTCTCTCTATAAATAGACCAAATTTTTACTCGCCACAGTAACTACTCGCCAATGGCGAGGTGGCGAGCGGAAATTTTGCACCCTGGTATACAGTATACTAATAATAAAAACTAATTTTTTACTTTCCAAATTGTCAAAATAATAAATCAATGTTGTAGAACATTAAGTAAAATTTATTTTTACAAATCAATAATTTTATGTTGGGTTTTTCATTCATTTCATAAATTAAACAGGAATTTTTCCAGATTTACAACATTTTTCTGGTTCTTTTCTGTAATTTCTTGTGCTTATATAAAAGTTCTTGCATTTTCAAACGCTATAATTACGTCATCGGCGGAAATATTATCCTCTGTTTCTTTGCCATTATTTTCATTTTTTTAAATCACACATTTCTTCTATGCTTTAGGATACTGTGTGTCGCAACGTCTTGATTGATGCAAATTACCACTAAATTTTGTACCAGACGCATAGCTTCTGCTACACACAATCCTTTCTTCATCTGCATTATCACCATTTTCTTGCCCTTCTGTTTGGTGTTCTTCATTTTTTCGCGCATAACCACATTTCACGAAACAATTTTCTAGATTACTGAAGAGGTTACTTCCTGCCACTCTGAAATTATAAAATGAATAGATGGTATGGAGACATGGAACATCAATGGAAATGGGTAAAAAAGTTATTTTAGGATGAAAGCAGTAATTCCACTCACTATGCCACATAGAACTGTTTGACATTCAGGAAAATCTTTTTACAAGGTCAGAAGAAAAATTTTACAATGATGAATGCGGGAAATCGACTTTTTGAAGCACGATACATACAGGTTTCATTCACATTATTTCAATACAATTGGTACAGGGTAGCAGGGACCATAGAAATAAAACGATGCATGCGGAAACGATAGATAGGGGTTGCACTGTATTACATTACATATTAAAAGTTTTAAAAAGTTATTAATGTGAAATTAAAATTACAGAGGATAGGCTATGTTATATTAACAATTTTAAAGAAAAGTAAAAAATAAAAATATTAGAAAGCTTCATTGATCCCTTATACAGTCATGCATTAAATCAGGCACTCTCGAGCTACCTGCTGCAAGTCGAGTGTAGTTATTTCTTCTAAGAATTTATTTTTTTATTTATTTATTTTTTTTTTTGTTTAGGAATCTAACCTTCACATATATACTTGCAATCTTTAATGTAGCATGTAATTTTCTGAAAGATCTGTTCAGCAATATTACATAAATTTTAACAATACTTTAATGTGGGTCACAGGTAAAATGCTAGTGAGTTCGGGTCGAATCCCAAGACTCCAGTCTGGTGGACCACTAGAATTTATATTTTGCTGGTCCATTGAATATTTTCATGGTTCCTCACCAACAGACTATAGTTGATTTCGAGCCCTGGTATTTATGTATGGGAACATTCTAAAGAACAATTCACAATTTCAAACATTATAGGCTAATTATCAAACATACCTTTGAATAGGACATCTGAATTATTACAAATTGAGGCCTCATAGCAGATCTTACACTACAAGTGATGCACTTTTGATACTTAATTCTTGAAGTATTTTCTATAACAGCAAAAAGAAAAGAATAATAATTAGAATTACACCAAATAGTGTTTTTGGCCGAATACCGAATATTCAGTCAAAATTTTGGCAGAATATTTGGTATTTGGTCGAATACTTAAATTTCAATTCAAGTATTTTTTCATACCCAGAATAGTTTAAATATTTTTTAATTTACTGCATATAAAAAAGAATGCAGTGTGCATTAAAAAATATCAGCATAAAATCTAAGCATTAACCCGACGTTTCTCACGTTAATCGTACATACACAAATGCTCGAGGCAGGCCTGTGAAGCCCATTCATAGATTTATATTTTATGCAGGTTATTAAACAACATATTAAGCATTTACCAACAGTATAATTTAAAACAATTTTTAGAGCTCAAATTTTATTCATACGTAATAGAATTTTAAAAAAAAGTACCAAGTTCGCGCTATGCCGCGGAAGCCCGGTGTGAATAATGCCAGTTTAAAAAAAATTGACTGTGAAAATAGTAATAAAATATATCATATTAAAAAAAAAAAAAATCCCTTTCCCCTGTAAAGTTTTGAATTTTAGTAAATAAACTAAAAAGTCCAAATACATTAAATAAAAATAAATAAAAATTTTTCTCTTCTGAATTTTCATAAATTTGTACCTTGTACTTACTATTGGTAAATACAGTTTAAAATATGCTGTCACAATTTCCCCATCATTTAACTGCTAGCATCAGTTTTTATTTTTAAATTTATCATATTTGAATACAAATTCTCTTTTAATTTAGATTATAATATAATGTGATAAAACCCAGCGGCAGAAATACTGCAACACGGCGACATAGTCGCGGGCACAGAAAAACGGCTTGCAGACAGATTTTGTCTGCACTAATAAAAAAAATTGCCTGCGACTTTCACACAGTTTTTGTCTGCAGTCATAAAAAATTGTCTGCAATTTACGGACATTTTTCGCCCACGACAATGCACTACCGATATATGACGTCTTAGACGCTCTCTGGTAGGAACACGCAAAACAGTGCAGCGTTATGCGTGTATTCGTTTCTCCTGTTACCTGTTACTGAGATTCTACGGGAACATAGAAAAGTGCTAATTTCATTTTAAACTGTTCCAAAACTTCTCCTCTACTTCAAAATTCACTTATAAAAATTTCAGTATCAATCAAAACTAAAACTTTTATTATTTATAATTTTTTTTTTTTTTTTTTTTTTTTTTGTGTTGTGTAAAACATTACTAAAAAATATTTAATTGAATGAGTTAATCTTATTATTTTACAATTATATACTATATTGTTCTGTAGTAAAATTGTATTGTGTATTGTTGCACGAGATCACCATAGCTGTTAACACCCCCCCCCCCCCCTAGATTGCTACTATCATCTTTCAGGCTCTTTGAGTGTAAGCCATTTTCACCCCTGACTACATGCAAATTTCACAGACAGATTATGAAATTTTAAAAACCTGTCGCAGACATCTACAAAATTTTCTGTCACTGGGTGATAAAAACTTTATTAGATTGGTATATAATATTTATTTATTTAATATTCTTTGACATCATAACATTGATGATTAAAGAAATCAATTTAAATTTCATATAATAAAAAATATTTTTATCAATTTCAATATTTCAACTTAATACAAATACGACATCATCAATTGTTCACAATTCACGGAGCATACATATCAGGCTATGGACTGTGGCAGCACAAATTTTTATACATTTACTGAATCATGCATTACGAATTTGAGGCATCCAGTGATTTTTTCTTTTTTTCTGTTTTAATGCTTGCAAAGCGAGCATACATTGGGATACTGACTGCGGCAGCACAAATTTTCATACATTTACTGATTCATGTGCCATAAATTTGGAGTAATGAAGTTTTTCTTGGTTTTAAAGCTTTCAAAGTGAGCATACATCGGAATACTGACCACGGCAGTACAAATTTTCATACAAGGCGAATCAGGGTTATCCAGTGATTTTTTTTATCTTTTGCTTTGTTTTAATTTTTAAAAAAATGCTTGCAATGCATATCGGAGTATCGACTTATGCAATTTATAAAATTTTTCTTTTTAAAAATATATTTTTGTGCTACTTTTATTATAATGAATATGACTTTTGTTGCCGTGATCCACATTAGCTCATTATAGTGCTTTACATTTTAAAAATAGCAATTGTTGCTGTTTTTTTAATTTAAAATTCTAGCAATGAACGAATTTTTCAGTTAAATTTGTCTGTGAAAACAATCATCGACGTCAATAGTTGCCATGTTGGAAAGTTAATCTTGCCTATGAGCTGGCGGCAGGGTTGGGTTTTTGACATCAAAAAGTGGTTTTCAACATGACGTCCCCTGTTGCAGAATTTTTTCTTGCTTTTTGTGACGCACCTCACTAAAGCTAATTTCTTTCTGCAAGACAATATCATTCAATAATAAAACTACCAATAAGACTAGCTTCGCATCATTTAGCAAATTAGATAATGTACGTATGCGATAAATTCTCCGTCCGACTGTACCTGTCCGAAGTCTGTGCGACCATTAGCGGACAAGCTTTAGCTGCTTCAAGCCGTTTCTCACAGATAGACAGACGCACACACACATACGCGTACAGATTTTAATAACATAAGAGATATTAAGCATTATATAGAGTAACTGCTAAGCTAAACAGTTTTAATTTTTCTTTTTTTCTCCCTGTAAAAATATTTATTTTTTACAAAATAAAGTACTAAAATAAATTGCTGTTCATGCTATCTCGTACTTTGTTTTGAAAACTTTAAGTTTCATTGTAAATTTCTAGAATTTGCAAGTTTAAGAAATGTGGGTTTTGGGAGTAGACATAGACTGTATATTTTGAAAAGTATTTTTTTTCAGAATGAATATAACAATAATAATAATAGATAACAGAAAATTTATCTTTTTTTCCTGATTTGTAAAAAATACACAGAATCAAATTTAAAACATTGTGGTCATTACTACCGTTTACCATTAGATTATTGGCCCATACAAGCACTGAAAAAAATGTATTGGTAGAAATTACAGTTTAAATTAGAGTAGAAGTAGTAAGTACTTATAATATTTTTAATTACTACATATTTAATTAACAATAAATGCAAAAAATAAATATCGTACATCGAAAAAAGAAATTTCAAGGACTTTTATTATGAAATAAGTAATTTCGAATTATACTTAATATATGTTTTAAAAACACTTTAACGCTACTTATATATATAATACATACATTCAGACAACAGAAAAGAATAATAATGCTAACCCTTTTAAAGACGACTTTGAAAACATACCAATAATTTTAACTGTTTTCATATTTAAAACAACTATGACCACAATGTATTTGAACTAATTTTCAATACAAGCGCTGTTCGAATAAATTTTTGAAAAGATTACCTCTAAATTTAAAACAACAAGAATGAAAAACATTTTAAATGTAAAAAGTATTTTATTTATGAACTTACCTTGATAATTATCCACTTAGACAGCATCTCCGAATTCACTTTCGGAACACCATGCTCACATCAGCATGCAGGTACGGGAGCTTCCATCTTGGAATATCGGTTTGGTTTGGTTTGGTTTGGTTTGGTTTGATGAGTACTGAGATTTTTTGCTTGCCTCGAAGGCCGCTTATATCTCGAAATATCCACACCACAAGGGTTCACAAGTTTTTATTTAATACACAGTAACAAGTACACAATATCTTGAAGACATAAGACAACACAAACATCCATGCCCGCACCAGGATTCGAACCCGGGACCAATGGATTAGGAAGGCAGCGTCCTACCAACCGAACCACCTGGCCGGCTTGGAATATCTTCTCGATGACTCGATGTCGTAAACAAACACAGCAGCGTTGCCATACCTGTTTTTCAAAACTTTGCGATCTGCTAGATTTGCCGTAACAGGAAATTGTTTGAGGTTGAGATTGAGTGGGTTTTACGGGTTTTACATCGCGCAAGTGCTACAGGACAAATGCGGAAAATCTTTTAATTAAATTAGAGAAACAACAGCTTGATAAACAATTAATATTTATATAAGGGTATATTTAAAAAATCTGGTGTGAAAGTAAAACAACCACACGAATTTCAATACCCACTATTACACATATTATATGCATTTTTGAGAGATAATGTCATCAAAAAACATAAAAGTTACCTAAAGAAGTAGAAACCTAAAATTTTTCCGGTGAGAGAAACTTATAAAGACATTATAAAAAAAGAAGCTTACATATAGCGAGGTAAAAAATAAGAGAAAAAAAGGGTAGAGTTATATTTTTAAACACAAATTTCCGAGATTTGAAGATGACCTACCTAAGCAGGAAGATTATTAATTTCCCTCTAATAACCACGTAATACACGAGAAAGAAATGGATTTATATAAGAAGTTTCAAGAAAATCGTTAGAGCCGTTTTTGAGATACCAACTTAAAAAAAAAAAAAATATTGACCGGAAAACAATAATTACATACAAAAGGATATTTCAAAGTGAGTTAATAGGGCGAGTTTGAAAAAAAATCCGTACAGCCGTTTTTAAAGGAACGCGCTTGCGAGACCTGAAATTGAGCTATTTATACAGGACGCCTATCAATTTTCCTGAACTAACCAATTATATCATTCGAAAGGACATCTAATAGAGTGTTTATATAGCAAATTTGAAGAAAATCGTTAGAGCCGTTTTTGAGATACAGACTTCCGGTCCCACTTCCGGTCTCCGATGTCCCACTTCCGGTTTTTCAATTTTCACCAAAATTTGGAAAATTTGTCTGTACACCAGGCTTGTCTTAATTCTGAAGTTTTGTAGTTATATCTTTATTGGTTTCGGAGATATGATAGCCAGAAGATTCCACACATACAAAAGTCTCCGAACACTAGCAAAAATTCCTATGTAAGAAAAGTACACCTATAACAGTAAACCTATAAGTAAACCTATTACAGGAATACAATCAAAGCATTATTGGTTGTTTCAAAATAACGAATCCTATATGGGACGCACAGTTAAGCATTCAATAACAAAAGTGGAATCTTGCAAATAGGTAAAGAAAAAATATTTAAATTATTTCAAAATGTAAATCTTAATACTGCTAATGCTATACTTTCTAAAATTTATTTTAATGTTTATTATTATTATTTATTTATAGAAAACTTAATATTATCATTTTATCATATTATTTCTTAACTGTAATAGCTATCTACCATTATTTTATATTTTGTTAAAATAAAAATTAGTTTTCTCATGTATTTAGTTAGTAAAAGTACAAATATTTTTAATTTCTAGGCTTCTGAAAAAAATGCAATTCATGTTATTTTTAAAAAATCACATAAAATTGTCTGGGCAAAAAAAAAAAATATTTGGCTATAATATATGTATTAAGTACAGATAGGGCTTCAAATTAGCAAACTTTCAGATTTTTTAAAAATGGTGTTTTTGAGTAATTGCACTTCAAATGTGGTCATATTTTTAAAAATTGCAAAATTTAAAAATTAATTTTAAAGATTGCATACATGCTATGATTAAAATAAAATTTGCTGTGAAGTTAGCATAAAAGGTCTTCAGATTCCCAACTTTTATTTTAGTTTTAAATAAAATTTTTATTAGGAAAAAAAATTCCAAAAATCGGTAAATATCAAATTTTTTTTCAGCAAAACGAATTTTTTTTCTTAATTCATAAGGCCAACAGATTTTTCAAAATTAAACTAAATTTAAATTCAGCTTAAGAGCTACTTGTAAAAAAAAATTTAACTGAAAAAGTTAAATATTTTTTAAACAGCGCTCATTTGAAAATGAAGTTTTTTTTGTAATTTTTCGAAAAAGCTCAATTTTAGACTAAGTTTTACTGCGCTGTAAACAGAGAAAAAAAATTTTTTTGAGAAAAATTATTGTGGGATACTTCGTATTTCACTTAGTTCTTAATACTCTATTTTTTTTAAAAATAATCTGTGATGGTCATATGACACATTTTGTTACTGCCTGCCTGAATTGAGATGGAATGACTCTTTAACACTTCTCCCTGCTTTTACATTTCTACAGTGTATTGTAAAATGTAAACATACATGATGAAATCTATCTATATATTTCTTTAACGTGGATCAGTTGCAATTAATTTTTGCCGAAACGATATAGTAGTGTAATTCTTGAAATACGCGAGGATAAAAAAAAAAAAATATGTATATATATATATATATATATATATATATTTAAAAATGAACAATATTTAAGCATGCGGACTCAACTAAATGAACTAATAAGAAAAAATTAAGACATTTGTCTGATTACATTATTTTATGGAAAACTGTATTTTTAAAAATTGCTTATTCAATCTTTATAAGCGTCATTTTAAACATAGAAATACTTTAAAGATTATACAGAATATGAATAATTGTCATAAATTGACTAAAAATCATAAACATAAAAATATAATCAAAATAAGAATTATTATTATTATTATTTTTACAAAATAGTACACCAAAATAAATAAAAAAGTCATCACCAACATCGCGACAAAAATTTAAAAGGCATCATGGAAATCCTATACTATAACTGTTCTGCCTGCGAAAGTATGAAACTGGGCCTTCAACCATGAATTTTATTTTGAAACCTTTCTTTGAGTGATCTTGGTCTCACTATTGCACAATATTAATTTGGTACTAATAATAATTTGGCTTCTGGTAAATTAAAATTTTAATTAGATGGGAATTTCTGTATAATATTTATGAGTTTCAAATTTAAAAGTAAATAAGAAACTAAAAGTGCGAAAAATTCGCATGGGTTTGCTAGTAGACTACATCGTTGAACTGTAATAATAAAATATCGAACGAAATAAATTTAGGAGTTAGCGTAAAAGATGTAAAAAATTTAAAATTTTCAAATTTAATTTAAAAATATTATATATGTTTTTTTGATAAATTTTAATAAACTAAATTTTGTAAAATATAAATGCACACGTATGCAAAATTTTACAAAAAGGAAAAGTAAGTGAAAGAACTTATCTGTATTCTTTGAAGCTGAATATATCCGAATGTTAAATTCAAACAAATCTGAATCTGAATGTAACAGTAAACACAAAAATTGATGAGTAAGGAAGCAGTAGTCTGAACTTTGTACCACGGGCCACGCCAAGAAATATCAGCTTCCTGTGCACACTGCAAACGCACGCGCACAAAAATAACACACTTAAGAACACATTTTGTCCTCAAATTAACAACACTTTTTGGTGTTCTGAGCTAGAACACTTCATAAGAAACATAATTGCAACACTTTATTGTGTTGTGGTAAGTGTTTTCAATATGTTAAAAAAGTGTTGTAATTTAAAAATGTGTTCTAAAAAAAGTGTTGTAAATGTGTTCTGAGAAAATGTGTTCTTAACAATAGTGTTTTGTAGTGAAACACTTTGTCCCCAAATTAACAACACATTTCAAACATCACACACAATTTAAAACACTATAAATTAACACATTTAAAACACTTTACACAATTTACTTGTTATTTTAATGGTAATAGGGAAGAATGTAAAAAAAAAAAAAAAACACAAATTGAATACAAACCTGTATTTAGCGTTAACACAATACATTCATCTTTATCTTTATTGCTGACTCTAGGCTAATTTGGCAGGGTGCTATACCCTGCTGCCCTTTCAAACTCCTTTTAGCAACCAACGGCCCTTTTTCAACCCATTTTAGCACCCAGCAGCTCTTCTAAAAACATTTTGGTACAAAGTAGCCTTTTCTAATATTTTAAATGTTCAGAGGCCTTTAGATACTTTTCAACTTTCTAGCTATAGTTCTACAGCATTCCTGAAGAGCTTATATATATATATATATTACACATAAAATTATCAATTAAAATAAAATTATAGTTTCAATTTTTTTTAACCACAATTAACAGGAGTGAATATACATTAACACATTGTGTAAATATATGTTGAAAAATATTGGGCATTTTTGCAAATTGATTAAAAAAAAAAATGGTATCAGTTATAAAATTACACTAAGTTTATTCACTTCATAAGGTTCAATACTTGGGTAGGACTTTTTTTTTAAATATAATTATTCAACTTTCAATTAAAATTTTAATATTCTTCAAGTCAAAGTGAAAAATATTATTCTTAGTTTAAAAAATTACAACTTTTCAGAGGTGGAAAATTGATATGTTACCAGTATTTAAAACTATAAATTTTTGTCAAATACTTTCCTGGTAGTGGTCACATGTTGATCATTTCTTCACCCATTTTCCATCATGTGACTCTATCCAATTCTCCTTGAAATTACAATTACTCACTGTATCTGATCTTGGTCATTTGTCCTATAGTATAGTCAAATTGTAACTAACAGCAGATTGCATCTCTACATCTGAAATTAGCTGATTGGACTGAAGTGTGACTTGTTGCAGGGGCTATATTTCCCTCTTAGTAGTTTTCAAAAAGTAAGGGGAAGCTTTAAGTATAAAAAATTTCTTGACCAATATTTAACTGGCCAAAATTAAGCAAAGCATTTATGATTTTAATATTAAAGGAACTTATTCCTTTTTATTGCTCGTTTATTATTGACTGTATTAATATATTTAAAAAAAAATTTCAATGAAGAATTTCTTAAATTATTTGTGTTGAAAGGAGCAACTCAAAGAGTGAATGTGAAATAAATTAAATATTAATAATTATGAGACTTTTAATTCTAATTATGTTTCTCTACTATGTAACATTATTAAATTTACAATTTATAAGAATTTGCTGAAAAATTAAGTTTCATAAAGAATGGGTTTTTAATTTTTTTTTTAAATTTTTTATGTGTGTTTAAATCTGTATTTCTATGAAAAAATAACAATAATAATCAAAATTTAGAAAAATTTTAACTTTTTCTTTTTTAGCAAATAAATATTAACGCATTAAGTGCCACATTAATCATCAGTGAATGACGCTGAACTTTCCATCCAGGTCGCTTCAATCACTGATGACAGACACAACTTTCTGTCCCGGCCACAACAGTTTCTGGTGACTAAATGTAAAATGCAAAAAATATATATCTAAACAAATTTTTAAATGAACTTCAGTTTGGGTGCCCACTGTCTTCGATGTGTACCAGAGCAGTGTGAAGACTTACAAAGGCATGCTGTTTGTTTGAGGGTTTTTTATTACCCTAAAGAAAGAAACATCTCCAGAAGTAAACTGCAATTCAGAGTGCCCACACTGCCTTTGACAGCATTAAACTCAGGCATGCTGTACAGACAAAAAAAAAAAAAAAAAAAAAAAAAAATTTCTCATGAAAAAAAAAAAAAAATGTAAATGAATTTTAGTTTTGGCAGTTTATCTCAGTACACTGCATGCATAAATTTATTTTATTTATTTATTTTTAACTTGAGAAGCATTTGTAAACAGATCTCTCTATTGAAATATACTCATTTTAATAAAAAGTGCAATATTTAAATAAAATACCTATAAGTTTCAGTACAAATATTTTTAGATATATTAGTCACAATTTACAATGTGCCTTTTAATATATTAGAATTTAAGAATATTTAAAGCATTTTTTTTTTTCAAGAAATTTGAAATGCAATGATTTTATATATACATATAAATTAATAATAGAGAAAGTTGAAAGGAAAAAAATACATAGCACTTAAAAAAAAAATATTTGTTTGACATAAGCACTTTTAAGACCTTAGAGGTACAACATGACTGTTTTAATAAATTACTTTTTAACTAAGGAAAAAAAAAAATTAATCTCAGAATATTTTTATTAAACATTCAGAATTTATACAAAACAGATGTTACAGGTTAGATATTAATCAACTTTTTCACTGTGATTTCAAATTGCATAATTTTTGATACAGTCTTTTTATTTTTGTTCTTTGCCCTCTTAGATGACCTGGAGCACAATGAGGGTTTTTCAGGATGGATTCAAAAGCATATCCTCTGTTAAAAAAATAAAACAATAGTCATATTATATAAACATTATATATATAAACAACAGTTAAAGAATTTGTAATTAATAAAACATTTAGAAAATAAATTAAAGAATTAATTAGGTCGCTATCAGTGAATTAGTGGGAGGTAGAATCATTTAAGTTTGAGAAATGAAGCTTTAATTTTAAGGGGGGCTTTTATATATACTTCATATAAATCTTGGCTTTCTTGGAAATTGCTGTAACGATTTTGATGAAAGATTGCTGGCAACGAATGCTGGCACCACATTAAAATCTGCAGCAATTTGAGGAAGGGTTGTATATCGGTTAAATTTAACGATTCTTGTCACTCCTGATTAGTTATATATTTTAACATTCTCCTCCTGGTAGCAGCAATGTTGAAGACATTATATTTCACCGGATTCATGATACTTGTGGGTATCATATGAGGGTAAGGTGAAAAGTTCTCGGCCTGACAATGAAAGACTGTGATTTTCAGTTAATTTATATATATATATACACTCTGTCACAAAGAAATATATGCACCCAGAAGAAATCGAACCACATTTACGAAACTCTGTACAAACATAGTCTGGTAAGAGATATGGAAATGATTAAAATTTCAACGCCAATGAGACAAGGATAAGCACGTTATGAGCATCTGAACTGCGCAGCTGGGCGAGTTTAAAAGCATGATTTCTCGCGCCGTAGAGCTATTCAAATGAATGTGTCGACTTTAATGGAAGGTATTGTGACTTGAGATGCCTTTGAGACGTAACCGGCTGCAGTACAGACAATTGTCGGATAGTGAGAGGGGCCGTAGAGAAGGCCTCAGAGAAGCAGTTTGGTCGTTCAGACATATCAGCCGCCACCTCGTTCGAAGCGATATGGTAGTTGCTCGGGATTGGTAACAGTGGGTCGCGGAAGGGAGAATCAACCACTGTGGAGGGTCAAGACTTCCCAGTAGCGCAAATGAACACGAGGATCGCACAATCATAAGAGCGACCACGTCCGCACCAACAGCGTCATTAGCCTCGATTCAATGTCATTTACCACATTCTAGGCATCCAGTAATATCAAGGGAAACCATTCTGAGAGGACTGGCCGACGCTGGTATAAACAGCCGACGTCCATTAAGACGCCTACCCCTCACCCCACATCATAAGCAGTATCAACTGGATTTTTGTCGACCCAAAGCAAGCTGGAGTGTGACCGGCCTAACGTGTGATCGTCCGTGGTGATCTCATGTGGATAAACTGTAAGATAGAGATGTGATGCTTTTCTTTCATGCTGGGGCACTTCATATGCACTTTTCAATGGCATGTTCAAAACTGCTATTTTGTGTTATATTTTTTGCCAGATATGGATGTGATCTTTGTTTGATCTCTTGAAGTTTCCTAGACGGCACCATCATGTGAATTATGTACGCTCTTTCTTAACTCAACTTTTGAAATATATTTCATTATACTGTTATTGATAATGTCAATTTTTGTTAAATATTATTAATTGTTATGATTAATGTAACTAATAATTTTCTTTAATGTTACTTGAAACTAGATAAATATATATATATATATATTTTCATTTAACGGCCCCCTCTTCACTTACCGTCGCGGGAAACCCGAGCCAATGTTATTCCGAGGGAATTTTTTTTACTTATAACTCATTAACTAATACATATTTTTAAATTCTGTATTCACATTCAGAAAATTCCCAACTTTTAAACTGACGCACCTTTTTTAAAAACATATTTTTTTAATTTTTAATATTTTATTTTGAAATTGCAATATGAAAAATTTCACTTGTTGAAAATTCGTATTTTGCAGCTTCAAAATAAAATATAAAAAATTAAAAATACATTTTTAAAAAAGGTCCGTCAATTTAACAGTTGAGAATTTTCCAAATGTGAAAACAGTAAATTATATTAATTAAAGAAACGAAGTGAATTTACTAAATTAAATAAATTAAAAAACCTTTACTACCTCGTTGTTGGCCGTTAAATCTTTCGGTCGGGATCCCGACTCTCATCAGACGGCTTCTCTGTGAGAGATTTGGATTGTTCTGCTGGTTTCTGCTTTTTCAAAATATGGCACCACCTTCTATCTGGAGCTACTGCGCTGCTGTCATTACAAGCGTTTTCATTGGTGGTTATTTCGATCGACTCGCGGAACATGGCGTAGTTGTATTCTTCATAATTAGCTATTTTAGTGGTTTGTCCGAAATTTATATCTATGTTTTTTTTATCTAATATCTTTATATATATAATAAATTTATATCTAACAAGAGTAAAAGAACATATGAGAGATATTAAAACTGGAAATCAAAATACAGCGTTAGCCAAAACTTTTTACCGGGAAAACATAGATATAAATTTCGAACAAACCACTAAAATAGCTAATTATGAAGAATACAACTACGCCATGTTCCACGAGTCGATCGAAATAACCACCAATGAAAACGCTTGTAATGACAGCAACGCAGTAGCTCCAGATAGAAGGTGGCGCCATATTTTGAAAAAGCAGAAACCAGCAGAACAATCCAAATCACTCACAGAGAAGCCGTCTGATGAGAGTCGGGATACCGATCGAAAGATTTAACAGCCAACAATGAGGTAGTAAAGGTTTTTTAATTTATTTAATTTTGTGAAAACAGTATTTATATGTATTAGTTAATGAGTAAAGAAAATTTCCCATAGAATAACATTAACTTTCATTCATATAATCTATTTCTGAATTACTCTGAAAAATCTTAATTCAATGACAATTAAAAATAGCAGAATTTTCTTAAATAATAACAATAATAATAATAAAAAGAATTTAAATATGTTCTAACAAGCTGAATAATTTGATATTCGGCCAAACCCAATATTCGGCAATATGGTCGAATACCGAATTAGATACCAAATATTCGGTACATCCCTATTCTGTACCCCCCCCCCCCCTTTTTTTTTTTTCTTTGGCACTTCAGTTATACAGGCATGTAGAAATTAAGAAAATTACATCACTAGTCTGCAAGACCAGTAATTTTAAGATTTTACTGGCTCGCACATATTTCCACTGGTCTGTTTATCCAATCTATTATATTTTTAAAAATATTTAAAATATTATTACATTTTAGTAATTGTAATGTAAAATAAAATTACATGGCCAATATATATACATATATATATTATAAATAGATTAAAAAATACAATACAAATCAAGTCTTATACATATAAAAAATTTATGCTTTAACAAACAAGCTAAATAAAATGACACATTATTTACTATATAGTACAGTAGAACCTCGATCCATCGTTTTTTACGGGGTAAGTGAAAAAAAAAAAAAAAAAAAACAATGAAAGCGGGAAAACGACGAATGCAAGTAAAAATCAAAATATGAAGAAAGCAATGTTTATGAATTATTAAACACAATGTATACAGCAGGGCCCGAAATTTCAGTTCAGATTACACTCGCCGAAAAAAAGGTTTTACTCGCCACCGAATAGGATTGTCATTTTTTTTTTTTTTTTTTTTTTTAGCATTTTGGTTTTTTTTTTTTTTTTTCCTAACTATTTGAAATGCTTTTATAAATATGCCTAAAATTATATATATCAAAAGTGTGTTGTATATCATCATGTCTCATAATCATCAATGAACAAAAATCATTATAATGCATTGTATTTGAGATTTGAAAAAGATTAAAACATCTATAATATGCTAAGAGTCTTTAAAGAATAATAATAATTAAAAAAAAAACTTTGTCAAACAATATCCTGTGAAAACCTTTCTACTATGAAAGATTAAGCTTCCTTATTTACTTAACTTTTTACATCAGAAATGTCTTTTTTGTCTATTTTATTTTTATATTCACACGGAATGTCGATGTGTATATCTTGTTCATTGTTGTCATTTCAAATAGCCATTTTGGAATTACTTTTTCGATAAAATCGTTGCTTACAAATCATAACAAGCGCAAATTCTTGGCGTTTCAGCAAAAAACTGGAAAATGTTAACTGTTTTTTGATCATTATTCAACAAAATAAACATAGGCAGTATCTTTAAAAGGGCTCGGGCTAATTTTCATGCGCCAATATCGCATAGACAAACTTTCGCATTTTCTTTTCTCGGACAGTGGGTGATGGGCAAAGAGGATCTCTGCTCGTCTATTCTCAGTCTGCTTGAAGAAATCACAGTGGGAAAAACGAAACTGCCAAAGAGATTATAACTTTTATGCATGTATATACTAAGCATTTTTCCTTTCCTAGGTTGGGGCGATCGTCGGGTAATGCGCACACAAACTCGGCACTCCGAGAAGAGAAAAAGGAGAAGTTAAATATGAGGTTATATCTATGATGGCAAGATTTTGCCATATTTAAATCTATAAAAAGAATGTTTTCTGTCACCATATCATGTAAGAATTCTCTCTATAAATAGACCAAATTTTTACTCGCCACAGTAACTACTCGCCAATGGCGAGGTGGCGAGCGGAAATTTTGCACCCTGGTATACAGTATACTAATAATAAAAACTAATTTTTTACTTTCCAAATTGTCAAAATAATAAATCAATGTTGTAGAACATTAAGTAAAATTTATTTTTACAAATCAATAATTTTATGTTGGGTTTTTCATTCATTTCATAAATTAAACAGGAATTTTTCCAGATTTACAACATTTTTCTGGTTCTTTTCTGTAATTTCTTGTGCTTATATAAAAGTTCTTGCATTTTCAAACGCTATAATTACGTCATCGGCGGAAATATTATCCTCTGTTTTTTTGCCATTATTTTCATTTTTTTAAATCACACATTTCTTCTATGCTTTAGGATACTGTGTGTCGCAACGTCTTGATTGATGCAAATTACCACTAAATTTTGTACCAGACGCATAGCTTCTGCTACACACAATCCATTCTTCATCTGCATTATCACCATTTTCTTGCCCTTCTGTTTGGTGTTCTTCATTTTTTCGCGCATAACCACATTTCACGAAACAATTTTCTAGATTACTGAAGAGGTTACTTCCTGCCACTCTGAAATTATAAAACGAATAGATGGTATGGAGACATGGAACATCAATGGAAATGGGTAAAAAAGTTATTTTAGGATGAAAGCAGTAATTCCACTCACTATGCCACATAGAACTGTTTGACATTCAGGAAAATCTTTTTACAAGGTCAGAAGAAAAATTTTACAATGATGAATGCGGGAAATCGACTTTTTGAAGCACGATACATACAGGTTTCATTCACATTATTTCAATACAATTGGTACAGGGTAGCAGGGACCATAGAAATAAAACGATGCATGCGGAAACGATAGATAGAGGTTGCACTGTATTACATTACATATTAAAAGTTTTAAAAAGTTATTAATGTGAAATTAAAATTACAGAGGATAGGCTATGTTATATTAACAATTTTAAAGAAAAGTAAAAAATAAAAATATTAGAAAGCTTCATTGATCCCTTATACAGTCATGCATTAAATCAGGCACTCTCGAGCTACCTGCTGCAAGTCGAGTGTAGTTATTTCTTCTAAGAATTTATTTTTTTATTTTTTTATTTTTTTTTTGTTTAGGAATCTAACCTTCACATATATACTTGCAATCTTTAATGTAGCATGTAATTTTCTGAAAGATCTGTTCAGCAATATTACATAAATTTTAACAATACTTTAATGTGGGTCACAGGTAAAATGCTAGTGAGTTCGGGTCGAATCCCAAGACTCCAGTCTGGTGGACCACTAGAATTTATATTTTGCTGGTCCATTGAATATTTTCATGGTTCCTCACCAACAGACTATAGTTGATTTCGAGCCCTGGTATTTATGTATGGGAACATTCTAAAGAACAATTCACAATTTCAAACATTATAGGCTAATTATCAAACATACCTTTGAATAGGACATCTGAATTATTACAAATTGAGGCCTCATAGCAGATCTTACACTACAAGTGATGCACTTTTGATACTTAATTCTTGAAGTATTTTCTATAACAGCAAAAAGAAAAGAATAATAATTAGAATTACACCAAATAGTGTTTTTGGCCGAATACCGAATATTCAGTCAAAATTTTGGCAGAATATTTGGTATTTGGTCGAATACTTAAATTTCAATTCAAGTATTTTTTCATACCCAGAATAGTTTAAATATTTTTTAATTTACTGCATATAAAAAAGAATGCAGTGTGCATTAAAAAATATCAGCATAAAATCTAAGCATTAACCCGACGTTTCTCACGTTAATCGTACATACACAAATGCTCGAGGCAGGCCTGTGAAGCCCATTCATAGATTTATATTTTATGCAGGTTATTAAACAACATATTAAGCATTTACCAACAGTATAATTTAAAACAATTTTTAGAGCTCAAATTTTATTCATACGTAATAGAATTTTAAAAAAAAGTACCAAGTTCGCGCTATGCCGCGGAAGCCCGGTGTGAATAATGCCAGTTTAAAAAAAATTGACTGTGAAAATAGTAATAAAATATATCATATTAAAAAAAAAAAAATCCCTTTCCCCTGTAAAGTTTTGAATTTTAGTAAATAAACTAAAAAGTCCAAATACATTAAATAAAAATAAATAAAAATTTTTCTCTTCTGAATTTTCATAAATTTGTACCTTGTACTTACTATTGGTAAATACAGTTTAAAATATGCTGTCACAATTTCCCCATCATTTAACTGCTAGCATCAGTTTTTATTTTTAAATTTATCATATTTGAATACAAATTCTCTTTTAATTTAGATTATAATATAATGTGATAAAACCCAGCGGCAGAAATACTGCAACACGGCGACATAGTCGCGGGCACAGAAAAACGGCTTGCAGACAGATTTTGTCTGCACTAATAAAAAAAATTGCCTGCGACTTTCACACAGTTTTTGTCTGCAGTCATAAAAAATTGTCTGCAATTTACGGACATTTTTCGCCCACGACAATGCACTACCGATATATGACGTCTTAGACGCTCTCTGGTAGGAACACGCAAAACAGTGCAGCGTTATGCGTGTATTCTTTTCTCCTGTTACCTGTTACTGAGATTCTACGGGAACATAGAAAAGTGCTAATTTCATTTTAAACTGTTCCAAAACTTCTCCTCTACTTCAAAATTCACTTATAAAAATTTCAGTATCAATCAAAACTAAAACTTTTATTATTTATAATTTTTTTTTTTTTTTTTTTTTTTTGTGTTGTGTAAAACATTACTAAAAAATATTTAATTGAATGAGTTAATCTTATTATTTTACAATTATATACTATATTGTTCTGTAGTAAAATTGTATTGTGTATTGTTGCACGAGATCACCATAGCTGTTAACACCCCCCCCCCCCCCCCCCCCCTAGATTGCTACTATCATCTTTCAGGCTCTTTGAGTGTAAGCCATTTTCACCCCTGACTACATGCAAATTTCACAGACAGATTATGAAATTTTAAAAACCTGTCGCAGACATCTACAAAATTTTCTGTCACTGGGTGATAAAAACTTTATTAGATTGGTATATAATATTTATTTATTTAATATTCTTTGACATCATAACATTGATGATTAAAAAAATCAATTTAAATTTCATATAATAAAAAATATTTTTATCAATTTCAATATTTCAACTTAATACAAATACGACATCATCAATTGTTCACAATTCACGGAGCATACATATCAGGCTATGGACTGTGGCAGCACAAATTTTTATACATTTACTGACTCATGCATTACGAATTTGAGGCATCCAGTGATTTTTTCTTTTTTTCTGTTTTAATGCTTGCAAAGCGAGCATACATTGGGATACTGACTGCGGCAGCACAAATTTTCATACATTTACTGATTCATGTGCCATAAATTTGGAGTAATGATGTTTTTCTTGGTTTTAAAGCTTTCAAAGTGAGCATACATCGGAATACTGACCACGGCAGTACAAATTTTCATACAAGGCGAATCAGGGTTATCCAGTGATTTTTTTTATCTTTTGCTTTGTTTTAATTTTTAAAAAAATGCTTGCAATGCATATCGGAGTATCGACTTATGCAATTTATAAAATTTTTCTTTTTAAAAATATATTTTTGTGCTACTTTTATTATAATGAATATGACTTTTGTTGCCGTGATCCACATTAGCTCATTATAGTGCTTTACATTTTAAAAATAGCAATTGTTGCTGTTTTTTTAATTTAAAATTCTAGCAATGAACGAATTTTTCAGTTAAATTTGTCTGTGAAAACAATCATCGACGTCAATAGTTGCCATGTTGGAAAGTTAATCTTGCCTATGAGCTGGCGGCAGGGTTGGGTTTTTGACATCAAAAAGTGGTTTTCAACATGACGTCCCCTGTTGCAGAATTTTTTCTTGCTTTTTGTGACGCACCTCACTAAAGCTAATTTCTTTCTGCAAGACAATATCATTCAATAATAAAACTACCAATAAGACTAGCTTCGCATCATTTAGCAAATTAGATAATGTACGTATGCGATAAATTCTCCGTCCGACTGTACCTGTCCGAAGTCTGTGCGACCATTAGCGGACAAGCTTTAGCTGCTTCAAGCCGTTTCTCACAGATAGACAGACGCACACACACATACGCGTACAGATTTTAATAACATAAGAGATATTAAGCATTATATAGAGTAACTGCTAAGCTAAACAGTTTTAATTTTTCTTTTTTTCTCCCTGTAAAAATATTTATTTTTTACAAAATAAAGTACTAAAATAAATTGCTGTTCATGCTATCTCGTACTTTGTTTTGAAAACTTTAAGTTTCATTGTAAATTTCTAGAATTTGCAAGTTTAAGAAATGTGGGTTTTGGGAGTAGACATAGACTGTATATTTTGAAAAGTATTTTTTTTCAGAATGAATATAACAATAATAATAATAGATAACAGAAAATTTATCTTTTTTTCCTGATTTGTAAAAAATACACAGAATCAAATTTAAAACATTGTGGTCATTACTACCGTTTACCATTAGATTATTGGCCCATACAAGCACTGAAAAAAATGTATTGGTAGAAATTACAGTTTAAATTAGAGTAGAAGTAGTAAGTACTTATAATATTTTTAATTACTACATATTTAATTAACAATAAATGCAAAAAATAAATATCGTACATCGAAAAAAGAAATTTCAAGGACTTTTATTATGAAATAAGTAATTTCGAATTATACTTAATATATGTTTTAAAAACACTTTAACGCTACTTATATATATAATACATACATTCAGACAACAGAAAAGAATAATAATGCTAACCCTTTTAAAGACGACTTTGAAAACATACCAATAATTTTAACTGTTTTCATATTTAAAACAACTATGACCACAATGTATTTGAACTAATTTTCAATACAAGCGCTGTTCGAATAAATTTTTGAAAAGATTACCTCTAAATTTAAAACAACAAGAATGAAAAACATTTTAAATGTAAAAAGTATTTTATTTATGAACTTACCTTGATAATTATCCACTTAGACAGCATCTCCGAATTCACTTTCGGAACACCACGCTCACATCAGCATGCAGGTACGGGAGCTTCCATCTTGGAATATCGGTTTGGTTTGGTTTGGTTTGGTTTGGTTTGATGAGTACTGAGATTTTTTGCTTGCCTCGAAGGCCGCTTATATCTCGAAATATCCACACCACAAGGGTTCACAAGTTTTTATTTAATACACAGTAACAAGTACACAATATCTTGAAGACATAAGACAACACAAACATCCATGCCCGCACCAGGATTCGAACCCGGGACCAATGGATTAGGAAGGCAGCGTCCTACCAACCGAACCACCTGGCCGGCTTGGAATATCTTCTCGATGACTCGATGTCGTAAACAAACACAGCAGCGTTGCCATACCTGTTTTTCAAAACTTTGCGATCTGCTAGATTTGCCGTAACAGGAAATTGTTTGAGGTTGAGATTGAGTGGGTTTTACGGGTTTTACAAGTGCTACAGGACAAATGCGGAAAATCTTTTAATTAAATTAGAGAAACAACAGCTTGATAAACAATTAATATTTATATAAGGGTATATTTAAAAAATCTGGTGTGAAAGTAAAACAACCACACGAATTTCAATACCCACTATTACACATATTATATGCATTTTTGAGAGATAATGTCATCAAAAAACATAAAAGTTACCTAAAGAAGTAGAAACCTAAAATTTTTCCGGTGAGAGAAACTTATAAAGACATCATAAAAAAAGAAGCTTACATATAGCGAGGTAAAAAATAAGAGAAAAAAAGGGTAGAGTTATATTTTTAAACACAAATTTCCGAGATTTGAAGATGACCTACCTAAGCAGGAAGATTATTAATTTCCCTCTAATAACCACGTAATACACGAGAAAGAAATGGATTTATATAAGAAGTTTCAAGAAAATCGTTAGAGCCGTTTTTGAGATACCAACTTAAAAAAAAAAAAATATTGACCGGAAAACAATAATTACATACAAAAGGATATTTCAAAGTGAGTTAATAGGGCGAGTTTGAAAAAAAATCCGTACAGCCGTTTTTAAAGGAACGCGCTTGCGAGACCTGAAATTGAGCTATTTATACAGGACGCCTATCAATTTTCCTGAACTAACCAATTATATCATTCGAAAGGACATCTAATAGAGTGTTTATATAGCAAATTTGAAGAAAATCGTTAGAGCCGTTTTTGAGATACAGACTTCCGGTCCCACTTCCGGTCTCCGATGTCCCACTTCCGGTTTTTCAATTTTCACCAAAATTTGGAAAATTTGTCTGTACGCCAGGCTTGTCTTAATTCTGAAGTTTTGTAGTTATATCTTTATTGGTTTCGGAGATATGATAGCCAGAAGATTCCACACATACAAAAGTCTCCGAACACTAGCAAAAATTCCTATGTAAGAAAAGTACACTTAATTCAATTTTGTTAAATAAATCCTTGTCGAATCCTGTTCATAAGCAGTCTAAATACAGAATTCCACAGGGGTTTATTTAACAAAACTTTATTAAGTATACCTTTTTTATATAGGAATTTTTGCTAGTGTTCGGAGACTTTTGTTACCGACTGTACACACATACACACACACTGACCAATTGCCAAAAAACACTATTTTGGACTAAGGGGATCTTAAAACGTGTAAATCAGGTGAAATCTCGATATCGAAAATTTGGACCAAATACAATACTTCCATTACCCTACTGCCGTAGGTAATGGAAGTAAAAAATTAACCAGTATTAATAAAAATCATGTGGACGTTTCTCCTGTGACATCGCTGAAAGGTTACAATTTGAAGAGATTTTTACTTTTTTACTTTCTTCTATATGTAATATAGAAAAAGTATTGGATTCGTGAAAAATTTCGACCTCCGTTTTTTGATGGATTTACACGTTTTGGGATGTCCTGAACACGAATTGATAGTTTTTAGAAAATGTCTGTCTGTGTGTATCACGTTTTTTGTGGACGCTGTATCTCACGAACCAATGAATGAAATTTAACCAAACTTGGTATTTAGTTGCACCCTGACATAACTGGTGCTGATTAGATTTGGGGATCAATCGCTCAACAGGTGGCGCTGTGATCGCATTTTTGTAAACTTTTAACATGGCAGTATTGGACAAAATTTCGTATAAATGTGCATAATGAGAATTATTTTAAACTTGTGATTGTAAATATAATATAAATTATTGATAATAGTAGTAGTTTTCTCGGAAAAAAATTGTGTGCATGTGGGGGCATCGGTTCCCCCATAAATTTTCACCATGGGTATCTTTCGAAAGGTCTTGTCAATGCCTTTAAAAGGAATGGTTGAACTATAAATCTGTGATAATTTAAAACAAAGTTATCGATTTTTTTTTTTTACTTTTAACAAAAAAAAAAAAAAAAAACTTAGAAAAAAAAAACTTAGAAAAAAAAAAAATCGTTTTTTTTAATATTGTTACTGAGTGAATTTGAATAGGAAAATATAGAAGAAAGTTTTGTGGTGGCCACAACATACTAGTTAATATGTAGTATTGCACGGATTAGGAAAGGTATTTGTTAAATTCAAGGTCATTGCGCTTAAGCTATATGAGGTAGATATTTTTCAATCATTCATAGGGGACCAAATATCTGGGGAGTATCCCCAGTTTCGAAGGAAAAAATAATTTCAAGAAATAATACTTTTATAATTTGTATTGGAATATATAGAAAATAATTTTGTGATGATCATAACAAACTAGTTTTATACTGTTTCAAAAGAGTTTTTAAGCTTTTTTTTTTACTTTCTTCTATACATTTAAAACTAGAATGTTGTGGCCACCACAAGACTTTCTTCTATATTTTCCTATACATATTCAATCAGTAACAATAAAAAAAATATATATATATGATTTTTTTTTTCTAAGGTTTTTTTTTTTTTTTTTTTTTTTTTTTTTTTGTAAAAATTAATACATATTCAATCACTAACAATATTAAAAAAAAAAAAAATCGAATTTTTTTCTAAGGTTTTTTTTTTTTTTTTTTGGTTAAAAGTAAAAAAAAATCGATAACTTTGTTTTAAATTATCACAGATTTATAGTTCAACCATTCGTTTTAAAGGTATTGACGAGATCTTTCGAATGATACCCATCTTCAAAATTTACCCCCCGCGGGGGGGTACTTCCCCCCAGGGGTGAAGCGATTGCCCCCCATGCACAAAAACTTTTTCCTAGTTACGTACTACTATTATCAATAATTCATATTAATTTTACAATCACAAGTGTAAAATAACTCTTATTATGCACATTTATACGAATTTTTGTCCTATACTGCCATGTTAAAAATTTAGATAAAATGCTATCACAGCACCTCCTGTTGAGCTATTGATCCCCAAATATAATCAGCACCAGTTTATGTCGGGGACCAACTAAATACCAAGTTTGGTAAAATTTCGTTAAAAAAAAAATCTGTTTTTTTTTTTTTGTTAAAAGTAAAAAAATCGATAACTTTGTTTTAAATTATCACAGATTTATGGTTCAACCATTCGTTTTAAAGGTATTGACGGGATCTTTCGAATGATACCCATCTTCAAAATTTAACCCACCCGGGGGTACCCCCCCCCCATGCACAAAATTTTTTTCCTAGTTAACTACTACTATTATCAATAATTCATATTAATTTTACAATCACAAGTTTAAAATAACTCTCATTATGCCCATTTATACGGAATTTTGTCCTATGCTGCCATGTTAAAAAGTTGCATAAAATGCGATCACAGCGCCACCTGTTGAGCTATTGATCCCCAAATCATCTGGCCTCCAGTTCATGTCAGGGTGCAACTTAATACCAAGTTTGGTTAAATTTCATTCATTGGTTCGTGAGATACAGCATCCACAATAAAATGATACAGACAGACACACAGACAGACAGACATTTTCTAAAAACTATCAATTCGTGTTCAGGACACCCCAAAACGTGTAGATCCGTCAAAAAACGGAGGTCGAAAATTTTCGCGAATCCAATACTTTCTCTATATTACATATAGAAGAAAGTAAAAAGATTAGTAAAAATTTACAACTCTTGGTTTTGATGGATTCACCTGTTTTGATAAGACTCAACACGATTTAACTATTCATACTTTCGTCTGTATATCTAAGAAGAAAGTAATGGATTCGAGAAAATTTTCGAACTCTGGTTTTCACTGGTTTTAGACTTTTTGAGGGATCTTTAACACGATTTGACCCGACGTTTTTAGAAAACGTTTCTGTCTGACTGTGTGCTAGGGTATAGCATAGGGCAAAATTTCGTATAAATATGTACATAATGAGAATTATTTTTATGAAATTATTGTGAAATTTTTAGAAATTATTGGTAATTGTAGTAATAAACTAGAGAAAAAAGTGTGCACGTGAGAACATCCCTCTAGAGTGTGTGTGGGGGGGGGGGGAAGGGGGGTAGCCCCCGTTTGGTGTGAATATTCAGTATGGATATCTTTCAAAAGAACTCGTCAACACCTTTAAAACGAATGGTTGAGCCATAGATTTGTGTTAATTTAAAACAAAGTTATCGATTTTTTTTCTTTTTTTTTAATTTTTAAAGGGAAAAAAACTGAAAATAAAGGATAAGTTTCAGGTGACGGGATAAAATTAACATCCTTTGGACATTTATTGTTACATTTCTCTGAGAAGAAAATCGTCAACATTCATTTTGGAAAAGGAAAATTAGTAAATACTAATAAAAAAAAAATAATTATTTAAAAAAAAAAAGTGTTGCACTGCTTTAATTTTAATAGAAAAATGAAAAAGTTTTGTGATGGGTACAACATACTAGTTTAGTTTTGCCTACGTTCTGTAGCGTCCTCTCAATGCACGCCTTAGATGTACAGATGTTCAGCACATTATTAACAAAAGCCTGGACAATACTTTATGCGATTAAGTATTATGTTTAAAAAGTGTTTCAAAGGTGTTCTAGTATTAAAGGTGCATGTGTTGTAAAAGTGTTCTAAAAAGCGTTTAGAATCTGAATGGGCTCTTAAATTTGGATCGAAACACTATCTAAACACATTTCTTGTCCTTGTAATTTCTAACAACACTTTAAAACACTATATTTCTCCTCACACAACACAATCGCAACACAATCGCAATACAATCAGAAGGTTTTGGTCTAAAAGTGTTTAGAATTGTGTTCACTTAGCGTTGCAAAAGTGTTTCGCGCATTTGCAGTGCAACAATAGAGCAGATGGCATTTATACGCAGCGAAAATTTCTGTCGATCATGCAATTTATTCAATAACATCCTTTCTTATAAAGATTTTTCACACTGTTCAAAACTTAACCTTTTTAAAAATTATTATACTGAGGCCATCCTAAAACTTTCTTCTATATTTTCCTGCGCAGGTCAATGTCATAAATATTATTTGCTAAAATAATCTATCAAAATTATTTTCCATGGTAAATGTATACGATTTTCATCTCAAACAAGTATAACACAAAATATCCAAAAAAATCAATTTTATAGTATACAAAATATATATCTTAAGAAATGTATTTTACATAATGAAAAATGGGAAAAGTCGATAACTTTGTTTTAAATTATCACAGATTTAGGGTTGATCCTTTCGCTTTAAAAGTATAGACGACTTTTCTAGCAAGAATATTGAAAATTATAATACAAAAGCGATGAACTATACAAATTGCCCATAATTTTTTCTTAATTAAATATTACTAATATAAATTTATATATATATATATATATATATATATATATATATACACATATTTAATTTTCCAGGGAAAAGTTAAAAACAATGCTCACTCATGTACATTTATACGAAATTTTGGCCTATTATGACATATTAAAAATTCCGAAAATAATGGCATGACAGCGCCACCTATTGAACGATTTATTAACAAATATAATCGCCACCAGTTTAGGTCACAGTCCAAGTACCAAGTTTGAATAAATTACGTTCATTAGTTCGTGAGATACAGCATCCATAAAATTTTAAAATTTATTAATTTAATCATAAAAATTTAATCAACACAGGTTTTTATAATTAACATTTTTATATATGAAATTTTGTACATCTTTCACCAAAAAATGTTGAAATACAGATATCTGAAAAATCACAGAAAGCAATTGCAGCACCATCCGTCGGTGGATATATACGGAAACTGAAGCAGCACATTTTGTCATCATATATATATCTCACATACAAGGTTTGATAAGTGTTCGTATTATAGTAGGTGAGGTACAGGCTTCCCGTAAGTTGAAACGTAACAGTGCCACCTGTCATTTGATATGTACCCGAAGTGAATCAGTAAAATTTACGTAATATCTATTTCACGTACCAAATTTAGAGCATTTATAAATCATAGAAAATGAGCTATTGCGTTCCGTTACCTTGAATAAAATTAAATTGCAGCATACCAGTGCCTCCAGTTGTCCGATATGCACGCAAAATTATTCTGCAAAGTTTTATATGATATTAATTTTACATACCAAGTTCAGTGTATTTATAATTATTTATATCACAAAAACTGGATTATTGCCATTACGTTAACGGGATTAAATTGCAGGAGAGCAGCGCCACCAGTTGGTCAATATATCACCCGAATTAAATCAGCGTAGTGTTACATAATATCTGTTTCACATATTAAGTTTGGTGCATTTGTGCACTGTAGAAGCTGAGATATAATCTCCCCATAAAAGGGAGAATTTACAGAATAGAAGCGAACCCTATCTGGTGATACATTCCAGAGGCTAATGAGCACCAAAGCTGATATTTAGGTCAATATCTAATTAAATATTCCTGATATTTAGCAAATTAGTTCAAAGTCTAACTAAACATCAAGTTTGGTTAAATTCCGTCCATTAGTTTGTGAGATACAGAGTCCACAAAACTTTGATAACACACACACACAAAAAAGAAAAAAAAAAAAAAAAAAAAAAAAAAAAAAAAAAAAAACAGACAGACTGGCATTTTGGAAGAATGGTAGAATTGTGTTCTGACATCTCAAGAGTGTATAAACCCATGGAAAATCGGAGATCAAAAATTCCCAATTACCCAACACATTTTTCTTGGTATACACAAAATAATATTAATAATATTAATAATAAATAAATAAATAAATAAAGTTAATTAATTTTTCGTAACTTAATTTATTAACAATTTAAAAGAAGCAAATAATAATGAATATCTGCAAAAGTAATCTGGAGTAATGTGGTTGACAGAATTCAACAGCATACAACTTAAATAAAATTATAAATAATTGTAATGATTATAATAACATATAATTAAAGTTTAAAATTTTGTAATTTTTTCTCACCGCATCTCTATTACATTTCAATGATTATTCTACATGTCAACAAAATTTGAAACTGAAAATAAGGAAAAAAAACTGAAAAAAAAAAGTCATTTTGTCATATTTGTTATAATCACACTGTGACAGAACGTGTTACGACGGTGATACACTTGAACGTTTTTCATAGAACTAGACTTGTACGTTTTATAGATGGTACAAAGCAAACCTTTTCAGAACGTTCAAAGTAATACTATTTTTGAACGTCTAATCGAACGTTCTCTTGACACGAAACACGGTGTTTGAACGACTGTAACCGTTATTAGACGTTCACAGAACGTTCCCGTGCTACTTGGGTATTAGGTAAATTTTGGAATATCTACCGAACAGAAAAGGAACATAAGTTTAAAACGTGATTAAAATATGGGGAAATATTAAAAAACAGCTGCTGCTGCATAAAACAAAATCAGAAAAAAAGAAGAAAAAATATGATTTAAATTACCTAATATGCGATTATGGAGTAATTTGCAAAACTTTCAAATAATATTTTGCAGAAACTGAATGGACTAGTAAACATTGAAACTGATATTGAATAAGCTAGTTTATTTAAAATCATTTGGAAGAAAATGCTCACTTCATTAAATTATGGAATTTTAATTTATTTAATTTTAAAATCATTCTATAGATGAGTCTGTTAATTAAAAGCTGAATGCTCAAAATTTCATGATTTTTCATTTTTCATTGACAACCAGCGTCAGATTTCTGTAGTTTTTCGGAGTATACGGCTGTTCCACGACATATCTCCCCAACACAATTGACATATAATATGCAAATTTTAAATCAGAAAATTGAGATATATGCAGAGTAGATTTGTCTAATATGTTCTCCAGTTATTTTATATTTTGGAGAATCTTCTAATTAGTAAGAAAGTTATAAGACTTTACATTGTCTTTCATAAAATGATATTTGGATCTGTAGCACCACGAAACAAACAAATATATGTGGGGATTACGTCGTCATTATAACATCTATAGAACTACCCTTACAAGCAATCTGTTACGTATGTGCACAATCAATTGAAAAAGTTAAAATAGACCAAAATGGTTGGAAAAAGTGACTAAACTTTTATCTAGAAACAGTTATTTATTTTGTGAGGTAGGAGTGGCGTTGAGTTAAGGAAGTAAAGGAAATAAAGGAAGAAAAGGTCGCCGAGGAAAGTCAATATTGAAAGTAGCGTAGAGTGATAGCGTCGAGTTGGGATAGAATGTTGGTTAAGATTGGGAAAGTTTCTAGCTGGATCCAGCATAGTTCGGCGATGTTGTGGTGAGATAGCTAGTTGAAGGTGTTGAGCAGAGGTGAATTTGGGTTAGCATGGAGTGTCTAGTTATCGGATAGATAGTTGGATAGATTGAAAATAGGATCTACGTAGATTGTGAAAGGTGGTATAAAATTGAAAGCGGATAGTCTTTAAAGAAGCAGCTTGGTAAAATGAAGTGAATCGTATTGCCTATTTTTGAGAAGTTTGAATGGAGCGATAGTTGTGTCAGTGGTGATGGTGTTTATACGTGACGTGTGTTGATAGCCGTTATAAGTAGAAACCATTGCGTATTTATTTTGGATTTGGTGAACAGGAGTTTGGTGTTTAATATTTTGCAGTGCTATTTCGGATGTTGTAAAGTGTTCCATATCGTTCTAAAAGTCCCCGATCAATTCGTCTGTTAATATTACTAATTTGGTGATCTATATTTCTTTATGATAGTTTAAGTTATTACTGAGTTCCTTCTTAACCATAAGCCCTCTCCAGTTTAAGTAAAATAAAATAAGCTGACTCTTAAATATAAGTATCCTGATTGCCTCTAACACTAACATAAGCACGATGAGTACAGTAAAAGTCGGAGTGGAGATTTCACAATTTATGTATTTATTTATATAATAGACTAATAAATTAAAAGGGGTTTAGGATATCAATAATGCAACTTGGTATACAAAAATAAAAAAAAATTCAAGAGAATTTCCAAAGTATTAAAAACTATGTTCACATATTTTATTTTATTTATTTTATTTTTTTTTTTAATATAAATATATTCTGGATGTATACCTGCCAGCCTTCTTCCGAGAATCTCCCACTTTTATACACATATTATCTTCCATTAATTAACCTCCGAAACATATTACCTGAAGTATACTATATGTGCAATCTTTAAAAAAAAAAAAAAAAAAAAAAAAAAAAAAAGGAATAAAACGCACTCAATGACCAATACTCTTCAAATCGTCGTGTAAACTTGCAGCCGATACCAATTGTATTTAGAAATAATAATCTTTGTTTTATTTAAACGTAGATATTAATTGTAAAGAATACTATAATAATTTCCGGTATGGCGATTACCAACGACCACATCTGCGTAATGTTCCTAAAAATGTTCGAATTTGTGTCTTCTTGGATTAACAACCACTTGGAGAACGCTGACGCCGATCAAAATATGTGAAATGGAGTCTTTTATATCAATGAATACAAATTAAGTAAGATTAATATTTTTCCAGATCAAAAAAGTCTTTGGTAACTCCATAAGGTAGCTTGTTTTTCAAATGCGTGGTTTTCAGAAAAATATGCGATAATGTTAGGTTTTGGTCTTCTGTGTACAAGCAATTTCTCCTAGTGGAACATTTTGAATGAAATGAACCAAAAGTTCTTAATCATTTAATCATTCTATAATCAAGTGTTCGGAAAAATTCGGGTAAAGTTGGATATTACCTTTGAATTTCCAGTTTCCAGCAGTTTGTCCACTAATTTTGTTGCAAATTAATTAAGACATTGCTTGTTCAAATTACTATATATTTATACAAAATACCAGAATGGACTACACTGAGAAAATATATATATATATATATATATATATATATATACCGTGTTCATCTAGGACGAATAATTATCCATTTTCTGAATCCTAAACTAGAAATATAATTTTTCGAACAATGCGTATACGGTAAACAAATAACCTGCATAGACGAACTGATTGAGAATTTCTAGTCTATACTTTTCTAAGTGATTAAAAAATATTATAAATGTTATGGATATTATGAATCCTTTTGATTACGAAAAATTCTCACTTGATATCTTGGAAATGGGTTATAAACTTAAATTATAGTTACTAAAACACGCCCTTCTGTTCGCATTTATTTACAGAGATTTTTAGATGAGTTTTACCACGAGAATTGTATTAGGGGTTTCTAGAACTCGCTAGCAAAATAAACTAGAATTTAAAAGGATGACATGAAACTATTTTTACTAGAGCCACAATTTAAATTGTAGACATGCTTATCAAAATTAATATTCTGTAGTGTTGTCAATCCTACACGTTTTTTCACAACAGAAATTTTTTGAGTAAGATTCTTGAAATGCAATGGCTATTAAATAAGAAGAAAAATACTCTTAAAAAAATACTGGTGTGAAAAAGAAGACTATGGGATATTAATTAGTATGTTGGCAAGTATGATTGTAGATGTCAGTCAGATAATTTTTTCTCAGTGTACTATATACTATATACTATAAATTCGACGGGATATAATTAAACATAAAATCGCAGAATGATTTCAAATCTGTAATTTGATAAGTTGAAGCAAATTTTGTCTAAGTAAAAGTAAAATAATATAATGCAGAAAAAAAAAAAAAACCAAGAGTCTGAAAATGAAATTGTCTGTATTTCATTACATAATTTTTAATTTTAATATAAATATTTGAAATAGCTAACTTATAATTAAGTAAAAGAAATTAAATGTCTGCCAATTAATTTATTAAAGAATTGTTTTTAAAAGATGTAATAAATTATTAGAAAATAAATCTCATACTTGTTTATATTTATTTTTTTATTTTTTCAAATAGAACTTTCCAGCTTGATATTAAAAATTTTTGAAATAAATAAATTTGTGAATCACATAAGTAGTTCGCGAATATTCGTAAAACAAGCAAAAAATATTCAATTAAAATATTATCAGAGTCAATCAATTATTATGGAATGTCCTAATCCTCATACTTTTTTTTTTTTTTAATAATTATCCGTAATAAAATAAGACGGATATTACTATTTCTAAATAGTGGTATGAAAATGAATTTTCGTTGGCAGTAACTGAGCACCTCTGATATTTTCTTTTTATTCTGTGTTACAAATTTACACTTTCATATTTGTATATGATCCCTAACGCTCAACATTCAATTTTCAATTATATATAATTCACTCATTTTTAAAGATACAGGTACGCGGTATATTGTAATGATGTTACATTTGAAATTAAATCTTTAAAATTGATGAAAATGCCTTTAGAGTTATGGTATAAAAATATAAAATGTGTAACATTTTGAAAAATTCAGGGCAGAGATTTTTATTAATAAGATCATATTTCCTACTTTATTTTAAATCTTTGAAACTGGCGTTACTCGTTTATTTCTATTAGATAAAGAATTAAATTTCATTTCTTGCTTTTGGGGACACCCTGTACCCATCCATACATTATGAAATTAAATGTTTAATGTGTTCAAATTTTAAGATCATTTTTCCATTTTCTTTTTAGATATTAATCCTTTTTTTTTTTTTTTTTTTTTTTTTTTATGGGGGGGGGGAAGAAAACAAAGTGTTAGATAACAAAAAAATAAATAAATAAGAAAGTTTGTTTAAGTAAATTAAATGCTTTTATTCATTGATGGCACAACTATAAAAAACCGCTCTTCCCTCATTTTTAAATTATGATTGTTTTATTAAAATATTAAGCATAATTAATATTTTTTTAGAGACTTCTTTTTTTAGCGAATTGATCGATATAATTTAGATTATGTATTTTGTAGTACCGTTTCCAAAAAGAAATATTTAGTTTTATATTTCTATTTCTCGCTTGTTTGAGTAATATCAGGTATTTTTAAATAACTATTGTCCCAAAATACAATACAGTTTATATTTATTACATTATATTTTTAAAATATTGTAGGCATTATTTTTGGAATTGGAAAAATTATTTTTCTTTTGATTCTTTCTTTCGTTCTTTCTTTCTTCTTTTTTCTATAAGTTCAGAGATGAAAATTCGGACTTTTTATGTCTACATTAAATCATTTTTACAACTTTAGAAATATATTTTACATAACATTTTTGTACTTTAAAAAACTTTCCCGTAAAATTTTAGTAAAGAAATATATAATATTTTAAAATTTTATGAATCATACACAAGCAGAAAAAGAAAACTTTAAATGAGTATATATATATATATATATATATTGAGAGAGAGATAGAGAGACAAATAGATATGGATATATTTTTAGGCATTTTAGAGACGTTTTGAATATTATTTCACCTGAATAGCAGTTTATTTAAAGAATATCACAAGTTGAATAAATTAAATTAACAACGCTAGAAATTTTAGATTAAGCAATAAAATTCGATAAATACAATGAGTTGAAACATATAAATTTTCATAATTTAAATACATATTGATCTATATCTATATTTTGTATCTAAACTTGAGCTTATTTCGCTTTACATTCGGTGTATATGGGGAGGGGGGGGGGTGTTAGTGAAAAATCATGTTTTGTCAAAAAATAAATTATGTGACCGTTATATTAGAACATATTACAAGCCGAAAATTGAGTAGGAATTTCTGTTGCACCGTGGATCTGAAGTTGGACGACGAATGTATATAAAAATTACCATGTGCCGTAAAGTTGACAGTATGTTTAAATTGTTTTATTTCCGAATTCTTTAGCACGACTTTCTGTTCAGCAAAAAAAATATATGCGCGAACGCTATGTGAGAACAGAATCACATAAAATGTAGCTTCTCGTTGTATTCGTGCATATAATTTCGCAGGAAAGAGTGTGCTTAATTAGACAGATTCCAAATAATTTTGTGTTTTTGACATTTTTTGTGTAATCTTTTAAGGAAAAATGAATGTTAAGAAGATATTTAGCTATTTCTCAATTAATAATATTTCGTAGTAATTGCGGCCGATGTAATCCAACAATAATTAAATTTTTGTTACGAATTATATTTCATAATTTCCCCCCTAGAATTCTAAAAATTATCTGCCTTGATTTTAGAACATTAAAATTTTATAGTTACAAAAATTGCATATACTAAACTTATAAAACACGGAATGTTCTAAAATAAATAATGAAAAAAAAAAAAAATAAAAATAAAATAGAAATACTATTTTTTTTTTAATTGTACGGTTTTTTTTTTTTTTTTTTGGGGGGGGGGACATTTTTTTTTTTTTTTGGAGGAAGAATACCAATGCAGCAATATCTTAAAACAGCTAAATATATAAACTAAACAAAAGCTATCTCTTATCTATGAAATCAAATGATTTTTTGTATTCTTCAACCACATTTCTTGAAATTATGAAGCCTCTTTGCAAGTTCTCACTCAAAGTGTCCAGTATTAAAATAGGGTTTATAGTCATCTGACTGTACGTCTCCTCAGGGAGAAAGCGATACGCCCACATGCAAGTATTTTTTTGTAGTTTACTACTATTATCAATAATTCATATTAGTTATATAATCACACATTAAAAATAACTCTCTTTATGTACATTTATACGAAATTTTGTTTTTTACTGCAATGTTAAAAATTTAGAAAAAAATTAGATCACAGCGGCATCTGTTGACCGGTTGATTCCAAAATCTAATCAGCTCCAGTTTATGTAAGGGTCCAACAAAATATCAAGTTTGTTTAAATTTCGTTGATTTAATCGCAAGATACAGCGTCCACAATATTTGTTATACACACACAGAGACTAATTGACAAGCATTTCCTAAAAACAGTCAAATCGTGTTCAGGACATCCCAAAACGTGCAAATTCATCGAAAACTGGAGTTCTAAAATTTTCACGAATCCAATACTTTCTCTATATATACATATAGAAGAAAGTAAAAATGAAATTTATTACAGTCTTCTAAATTAAATAAAAGAAAGTATTGGATTCGTTAAAAATTTCGACCTCGGGTTTTTGATGGATTTACACGTTTTTAGAATTGTAGAACAAGATTTGACCATTTTTAGATTATATCTGTCTGTCTGTCTGTGTGTGTGTGACAAAATTTTGTGACAACTGTATCTCAGGAACTACTGCACAGAATTTCATATAAATTGGTATGTTGTTACAACTTGACATTAATTAGTTCCTACTAACTTACAGGTTACGTTGCCATCCCGTTTCTTCTAAATTTTTAACATGGTGATATAGGACAAAATTTTGTATAAATGTGCATAAACAGAATTATTTTTAATAATCATTATTAAATTTACAAGAATTATTTATAATAGAGATAGTCAACTGGGAAAACAAATATTGTATATGTAGGAGCATCCCCCCCCCCTCCTGGAGAGAATAAATTTCCATGATGGGTATCTTTGAAAAGAGATCGCCAATACCTATAAAATGAACGGTTGAACCATCGATCTGTGATAATTTAAAATAAAGTTTTAGATTTTTTTTTCATTTTTAACAAGATAAATAAATAAATAATGTAATAAATAATGTAATATTGACAATAAAATGGACTTTTTGGATATTTAGTGTTATACTACTTCTCTAATATGGAAGATAATTTTATTAAATAATGATTTTAATAAATTATTTTTTACTGGGTGAATTTGCATAGGAAAATATAGAAGAAAGTCATGTGGTGGCCACAACATTCTAGTAATATTTTATTTCTATTTTTTCTAAAATAAGATTCATATTTGGAGAATTATTATTCCCAAAATGAAACACAGTTTATTATTATAATTTTATTTTATTTTATGTATTTATTTATTTACTTATTTTTGAAATAGTGAACAAAATACGTTTGCGCTTAGACTAAAAATGAGATTTTTGTTTTCTTTTCATACGCTTCCAGTGTGAAAGGTGGGAGTTTTTATTGCTGTATTAAATCATTTTTAGAGCTTTAGAAATATATTTTACACAGCATATTTTGTACGAACAAGTGCTTCGAAGACATTCCCCTTAAACTTTAGTAAAGGGATATATAATATTTTTAAAGTTTACGACTTTTGGACACACATACACACAAATAAATAAAAATATTATATATATATATATATATTAAAATCGATTTCAAATCTGTGATTTTTGATTAAATATTATTTTTACCTGTGTAATAATTAATTTCTAAATTCCAACTTGAATAAATTAAATTAGCAACGATGAAAAGTTTAAATTTTTATATAAAATTGTACTGAGACAATCGATTAAAAACATATAATTTTTCATAACTGAGAGGTGTATTTAACCCTGCAGTGCATGATTTTTTCTATTTTCCCAGGAAAAATATATTTGCTTCTGTGATAGCCAGATAGTAAGGGAAAAATATTAAAAAAATTCCAGTGATTGCCATTTTTAATTAATTTATTTTTTTTAAACTGTTGCCATATGGCAACACTGTGAATTAAACATACACTTTTCAATACATAGGAATTTTTTTTAATTAGGCTAATCTGCAATGTTTTTATTGAAATAATAATTACACATAAATAAAAAAGCATGAGATATTAAGCAATAGTACTTACCAGTTAGTTTTTATTATTAAACATTGTGGTTTTGTATGATATGGCACAAAACAGTTATTATTTTGGTTGAAACATAGAGGAACTAAGCATTTCATACATTTAACTCTAGTAAAACCTTTACAGTTGAGAAATTTACAACGTTGCTTGGAATCTAAATGTTCGGGCCAGTGATCGATTCTGTCGTACTTAACGTCTTTGGGAGGTTGCTTGCAGTTAGGCTTCTTCAGTCGTTTTAAGTCAGTCTCAACTTCATTCGATGGTCGACCTTCTTTTAAAGTTTTCATCTCCCCAATAGAACGCAAGGTTTCTGCAACCTCAAGCCGAAACTCCATCAATTTCAAATGCCTATTAGAGTGTGCTCGCTTGTATAACAACCAGGAGTTTATTATAGCAAGATCGGTAACATGATAAAATAGTCTTAAGTACCATTTTCTAGTTCACATGGTAATTTTATATCTCCCAAGTAAACTATCATGAAGATCTTCTCCACCCATATGGATGGCTGTTGTGATGTGGATGACTGGTGTTGTGATGTGGATAGCTGGGTAACTACATCTAAGTTTTCCCCGGTGTTCAAATCATTTTCACCAACACATTCATCCGCTTCTATATCGCTCACTCTCCGGATCATCGTCAGTAGTGTCTAAGTCATCGAAAAAAATGTTCGGATCAACTGTTGGGTCCTTATCACTATCATCAGACAAGTCACTGCCACTGAAAAATGCATTCCAGATTTCTTCAGTTAAAGGCTTTGTCTTTAAAAAATATACTCGACATAATGACGTTTTTACGATACAACGTTGCTTGTACAAACGTTGCAACGTAAGATCACCGAAAAAAAAAATACCCATGAAAAACTTTAAAGAACTAAACGAAATTATAAGCTAAAGCTTTTACTGCACCGAACTCAGAACGTAAATAATCAAAAGCAAAATCAAGCTGTCTTCATAGTGTTGCCAAATGGCAACATTTGTAAAAACGAACGTAAAAAGTTATTATTATAAACTTTGTTGTTAAAAACAAGTTAAAATTAATAAAAAATATTCCTTCAACAAAATATATATTTTTTAAAATATATTTTTGCATGTTTAATAATGTTTTAGAAGATCGAAGTCAGCCTTTGCCAGAAAAAATTTGTGATTGCAAAAGTCGTACTTTGATTTAAAATGTTGGATTGGTACTGCCATTTATGATCTGTTTCATGAACGAAAATCGCTAATTGGAGTATTTTGAAGCCAGAAAGCACAGTGTTGCCGGGATGCTACATTAATTGAATAGGTTAGAGAGGAAAAAAGAGTTAGTAGCCAATTGGCTACAGTATGCACTGTAGGGTTAATAGTGTCTACGTTTTGTTTCTAATCTTGTATTTTTGTATCTAAATTGTTTCTCATTTGATAATTGATAATGATTTATTAGTAAGTGCTCCTTACGTAAATAAATAATATTTAAATTTGTATTAGTAAATATATTTTGTATCCCCCTTAAAATGACAAAAATGTATATATACAAGTGCAAGCTGATTTTCGAAGGTTAAATTCTATAGTTTCAAAAGCTGCATACTCAGATGATGGAAAGCGAAACTTTATAAAAGAAAATGAAATATTTTTTTTTCTTTTACAGACAGAGAACAACACTCACAATAGTAACAATAGCAATAATATGTACATTAAAATTATTTAGTTACAAAATATGAATATTCAGTTACAATATTGTATCAGTATACAAAAATATTTTAATACATTTAAATGAAAAATTTTATTCAAAAATTTTTAATTGCTAAAAATTTCTTATACAGAAATTGTACTTTTATTGTAAACATATAAATGTTTAAAACGAAAGCGATGCATTAATTAATATAAAAAATATGTATTTATAACTCTTTGGAAAAATTTTAACTGTATAGTGTTGCCTATTACATTGAGAAAACTAATTATTTTTTATATAATTAAAGGAGAAAAAATAATAATTTATAAATTTATACATTTCAAAAAAAAAAAAAAAAAAAAAAAAAAAAAAAAAAAAGAAAGAAAGAAAAGAAAAGAAGAAGAAAGAAAGAAAAGAAGAAAATTTTGGAACAAGTCGTTTATATGTACAGGAAGATATTTTCTGAAACTATAACAATAACATTAATAATTATAATAATAATAATAATAATAATTATTATTATTATTATTATTATAGGAATAATAATAGTTTAATATGACGAATAAAATTAAGAAAAAAATTCCAGTTAATCATCACAAAAATGCTCACTATTTCAAAAGAACTGAACAAAAAATACTGTTCAAAAATTATTATTTTTCGAAACTGTCTTATAAATTCATTGTACCTATTTTGTAAATATGAAAATTTTCAAAATGTAAGCATTGTTTATATTAATATATATATATATATATATATATATAGATATAGATATAGATAATGCTTTTGAAAAAATCTAACTGTATCTCTATTTCAGCTACGTTTAAAAAAAATAATTACATTTTTTGGGAAAATTTATTGTATATTTAAAAAAGAAAAAAAAAGTATATGTAAAAAAAAAAAAAAAAAAAAAAAAAAAAAGAGTAAACGTCTCTCGATGAAATATTAGATTTATCTGTTTTTTTTTTTTATTTTTTTTTAAGCAGTATAAAAATATGAATATATTTATTTATGAAGGTGATTCGTTTATGAAAGAAAATAACTGAAAAAATGCATTGATAAGCATTTGAAATCTAATCTGAATTTTGTAATAAAGTAGAAGAAAATTTCTTTCACAGAAATAATAGCTGGTGTTTGTAGAATTCAATAAGTAAATTTCTTGTGCTGTTGATCGGACAAATTAGGTTTTTTTTTTTTTTTTTTTTTTTTTTACGTGTTTTATCAGAAATTGCTCCAATATTTTTTTTAGTATTTTTGAAAAGAAGACTGAATGCTTTAAAAGGAAAACGATGAACATGTTTTTTGCATTACTAGATATTTTCAATTTATATAATATGAAAACCATTTATTTCTGATTGTTTATCTATGATAATAAAACAAAAGGTCTGTTTGTCTGTATCTCCGTTTATACGTTTAGCCCTACTGAATGTAGAAGTATAAAAATTGACATACGGATGCTTAGAAGCCTTCCAGAGGGGATAGAATGGTGAAAAAATAATTAAAAAAATTTTATTCGTTGCGGTGATATTAATTAAAATGTCAGGCTATGTCAATTAATGAACGAGTCAATTTTGAGTTTAAAAATCATTTAAGAGGAGTTAAATAGAGAAATAAATTAGAAATTTTGGTTCGATTTTTTCGAATTTAGTACCAGATGAAAGGGGAGATTTTTCTGAATTCAACGGCGCAATTGCAACATTGATTCGACATTAAGAACTTTTTTTTATAATCAAAAGTATGGAATTTTTATGACAACAAAGACAATTAAAAAGCTAAAAAAAAAAAAAAAAAAAAAATAGTGGGACAGATGTCTGGGATTGTGCTGGCGACTCCAGCACATCAAATTTGTTACCAACTAACCATTATTTTTTGCTTCTGTGCGATAAATATCTGTGTCGTCTCTCTGATAACGGAGATGATTTAAGTAAAATTTTCATAAATGAGACAAGAGTTTTTGTTTCTTTACTTGTTCGTATACTAAATAATTCATTTTACGTGGGAAAAATACCAAAAATTGAGTTCCAAATGCTTTACAGATTATTAAACTCTTCTTCGAAAATTTAATTTATGACATTTCTCAATTTCTATCAGTATGAAATAAACTTATCAAGATAGTTGAGATTAAATTTATTTTTGTCTCTAAATGCTAATCTAGAACCAGGGAATTATTAAAGAAATCCGTTTTAAATGAAATATATGTATATATATATATATATACATCAATTTAAAAAAAAAAAATTCTTTAGATAAATTGCATGCTTTCTAATCAGATTCAAGGTAGCGAATCACCCTGTATGCACCCCCCCCTCCACGCACACACACACAAACACATATAAAGGGATTTTCATTAAGAGTGATAAAAAAAAAAAAAAAAAAAAAAAAAAAAAAAACATATGCCATTATCGTTTATATGAGCACCACTTCTTCTCTGTATAACTCTTTTACATATATTTGGTGTTATTTCACGAATAACACGTTTAATGTTGGTTTTCAATTGCTCAATTGTTATTGGATTATCAGCATAAACATGTAACTTAACGTATCCCCAAAGAAAAAAAATCACAATCGATCGAGTCGATTAACTGAATAATGTCTTCCATGAATTCTTCCGAAATTTTTCTCAGTATTCACATACGAGCAGTGATTTTGATAAAACAATTTAATAATTTGGAAACGTTGTTCCAGCATGTATTTTTGCATGATTAAATGGCATACCATACTAAATACAAATGACACAAGAAATATCAAAAAATTATATGGAGTGTTGTTAGTCTATTCATTTAAAATTATATCATCCCTATTGGAAAACCCTTTTTATATATATATATATATATATATATCTTAAGTTTTATAATTTCAAACTTAAGCGGTTTCATGTTGATGCGTGTTAACGAAGATTGTAACAATATATTTTCCTTATTGCATTGTAAAAACATAAGTATTTTATCACTGAACATTTCCAGTTTTGAACTTTGAATGCGATTTGCGCAAAATGCAACAGTAAAAATGCGCTATATTTTAATTTGTAACTATCTGTTCATCAATGAAATTTGTGAGCGAATCTCTTTTCTTGTTATTACACAAATATATAAATAAACACAGCTGTCAGTATCATAATTAATATTCCGTTATATTGTTCTAAAAGTTATAATTATTAAATTTGCAGCCGCCCGTTTTTCCACGTTATTTTATTTTTAGAAAAATTCTCTCCAAATGAAATTACGATAAAATAAGAAGAAGATCGCGATAAAAAAGGACTGATGTGGAAAAAAAAGGCACTAACAACAGTAGTATGGAATATTAATTAGGATGATGGCAGCTATGAATAACATGGAAGTCAGTTTGTATAATAGTTCCTATGGAAAGTTTATACTTGAATAGCATATAAAGCTTACAGACTGCAGTTCTTCAATTTCTTTTGTAGATAGTAATTTATTTGTTATTATTTAAGTACCCTATTTTATTATAAGTGTGTGGAACTTAGGTATTCGTGAAATTTTCAATCTTAGTTTTTGACTTTTTACATGTTTTATGATTTGGGGAATCAAAAAATGAAAGAATAGATGCGATGTTCGTCTATAGGTTGCCAGTTTGTCAGTACAATAGCATATTAGCGTGTTAGTTTGTAAGATTGCATGCACTATAACTCACACACACACAGAATAACAAAAGATCAGACAGATGTTGGACCAGATTTTAAATACTACTTATAACACTAGGAACAACAATTTTTATTTTCATCATTCTAAGTTTAAAACGTCGTAAGTAATTCGAAATTTATGATTTCCTTAACATGACAGAATTAGGAAAAGTTTCGCATAAACGTGTATTATAACGACTATTGTCATCACAAAAATATTGGACCAGTTTAAAAATATTACTTATGACATCAACATGAACATAAACATGATTGACCATGGATATTCTACTTTGAAAACATCGAAAGTTATTCAAAATTTCCGATTTTCTTAACATTTCAAAAAAGGCACTGTTTTGCACAAACTTGCAATACAGGGATCGTATTGAAAGCAGCGTATAGAACTGCCCGAACACTACAACATGAAACTGACCAAACAAAATTCAACAAGAAATTAGGATAGTGTATGTAAGGTTAACCTACTGGGACGGGTTTTATTCTGCGACCTTGCCGAAATATATAAAGACTTATTTTCTTTGAACATGATTGTAGTAGCAACTGTAATGGAAATGTATGTAAAGAAATATCTGATGCGACTTTTTGAGCAAAAAACATCGATGTCAACAAGATTTTTTTCTAATATAACTAGGGGGCTCTGCCCCCCGCTCGCTCCGCTCACCAACCCCGGAAGGAGGCTTCGCCTCTTCTCTGGCCCACTTTACGTATTAACACATGTAGAACTCTGCCCACCTATTCGCTGCTTTCTTTCACTGAAAAAGAATATTAATAGTGCATATTACAAGACAAAAGCAGAAAATTATTATGGAAATCCTGATATTCAATGTCAAATTGAAATATATAATACTTATATACATATATATTTTAATAGAAAGAAAATATTAATATCTAGACCATTTTGCATTCCAGCCTTAGTATATGACACTTTTTTTTTTTTTTTTTTTACAACCTTAAATCCGGACCACGGTACCCCAGTCGGTAGAACGCCGAGCTTGTAACTGGAAGATTGTGGGTTCGGTTCTCAAGCCGACCAAAAACCGTCGTGTGCACTAAAGACGGCTGGTGCACGTGAAATACGTCGTGGCTGCAACATCCCCCGTGTTCCCATCAAAATTATACCTCTGGGGGCCACCGAAGCTGGAGAGTTACCCCCTTCGTGTAGGACCAAAACTGTGGTGGCATGTCTCCGGATCATCCATAGGGGGTGCGTCCCAAGCCGTCGCCAATTATCCATAGCGCAGTAATGGTGCGACTTTAATCACAACCCACCAAATTATATACCTACCTACAACCATGGATCATATTTTCTTTTCCCGTGTAAGAAGATTAATTTTCTAAAAGTAGAAAAAAAAAGTTGATATTTATTTTCTTTGTTTTTTACAAATCCGTGGTTTCGGGCCTCGGTACCCTATTCGGTAAAGCGCTGAGCACGTAATTGGAAGATTGCCGATTCGATACTTGAGCCGGCCAAAGACCGTCGTGTACACTAATGGTGGATGGTGCACATAAAAGCTGTCGTGGTTGCAAAGTCCTCCATGCTTCCATCCCCTTTATACCTCTGGGGATCAACCAAGCGGAGGGGAATCCTTTCCGTTAAGGTTCGAAATTGTGATGACATGTCTCTGGAACTTCTCAAGGGGTGCGTCCTAGACTGTCGCGAATTATCCATAGCGCAGTATTGGTGCGACGTTGAATCCAACCAACCTACCTACCTACGTACAACCATGAATCATATTTTAATTTTCTCGTGTAAAATGACTTCATGACAGAAGAACAACGTCACTGGGAGAAACATTTTTCAAAATGGCAAATAGAGTACCTTTATAAACTTGTAGTTTTTAGTTAATAACTTCTTCAATTAAAATGATAGAAATTTAGAAGCGGCTGAAATGTCCTCCTTGGCGTACTCGGAACCCACTGATACCTCTCATGACGCGAAGGACCCTGCCCATCGCTAGAAGATGCAATCGCAGACAAAAAAATTTGACGTCAGTGAGAGTAACTTTTTTTTTTTTTTAATATATAGAGATAACAATTGTCTGTTACCGCCTTAATAGACACAACCCAATTAAAATAAATAAATAAATAAAAGATAAACTTTAATGAAGATTTTAAATTTAATCGTCTTTCTATTAATCTTCTTTAAGTTTATTTTATAAAATTTAATAGTTTTATTTTATATATGATAGAAGAAATAAAATGACAAATGAATGTCTTTAAAGTATTAAAAGACATTTATCATGTTTCACGAGAAGAAAAAAACTTCGGTGACATTTACTGATAACACCTAAGACAAAATAGTTTTGAAACTTTTTTTTTTTTTTTTTCTTTTGCAACTTCAAAAAAATGTTTTGCCGTACAACATATGTATTTTGCTTTTTACTTTTTTTTTTTTTTTTTTTCAAATACTGAAAATTGTTCACTGATAAAAATCTATTGAAGAAAAAATATTTCTATATAATTTCAGCGCAATATAAAGTATTATGGGTGCATCGCATTGTTAAATAATATTTAAAAAATATTATACAATAATAAAGTTTATAGTAATTTAATATGGATTATCAATCAATAATTAAAAAAAAAAAAATGTGCATTATAGAAAGATTTTTTTCAGACTCTTTTTAGTAAATCTTAAAAAAAAAAAAAAAAAAAAAAAAAAAAAAAGAGTCAGTCGAATCTCGTTAACGTGAATATCTAAGGAAAGAAAAAAAATGTTCATATTATCAGTAGCTCATGCTATCAGTAACTCAGAAACTAATCTACATTTTGACAGGGATTGTGGAAACAGTTCATGTTAAAAGTAATTCACGTTAAAAGTGTTTCATGTTAACGAGTTTCGACTGTATTGATATTTCAAAAAAAAATAAAATCACTGATTTTATTTAAAAGTGTACTAACAACAAAAAAGTACTAATGTGGGTAATATACATATCCGCAAATGTTCAGATCAATTGAATGATGAGAATTGAACAAGTTTTGAAGAGTTGGAAACCTGGTTCCCCCCCTTCCCCCCCCCCCCACACACACACACAACTCTGTTAATACTTGAGGAAGGATTGTTGTTGGAATTATACATTTGTACAAAATGTCAGCTGAATAGGGCATATGAAATTGGATTAAAATACGAAAAGAAATTTCAAATTGCGCTTAAGGGCCCAGGGCCCCCAAACCCCCATCCCTAAATCCGTTACTACCTGATCATATATTGTCGTTGGATTTACAGAGCTGCCAACATTTACCTAATTAATAATACGGAGGATTGTTAATTCCCGTCTTTTTTTTTTTTTTTTTTTTCATTTTAAATACATTTAAAGAAAATTACTATAAAAATTAAGTGGTGTGGAAAAAGGGGCGGGTACTACCAATACTTCGGATTAAGCTGCAGCCATAGACTCCTTAACTACATGCCTGTCACGTATCTCTGAAATCAGGCAACAGTTGAAGCGGTAGACAGCGGCATCTAGTACAGATTATGGGACTTTTTTCTTCAACTGTCACCAATAAATTAAAGAAGTGATACATTATATATATAATCGACGTCTCTTCGCTTCTATTTGCCTTTTATGTATATCATATCCCACTTTTAAAAGTTTTTGGCGTCTGTTAAATAAAAAAGTCATACAATCTGTACCAGGTGGCACTGTCTACTCCGACTCAACTGTTGCCTAGTTTCCGAGCTACGCGACAGGCATCTAGTTAAGGAGGCTATGCTGCAGCTATGAACTTAAATATGTATGAAACATTTTACTTGATCGATGATGATAAGTGGGTAAAAATTGAATTGCAAATTTGGCGTGTACAGTTAGAAATCACAATACTAAATTAAATAATATATATATATATATATATATATATATATATATATATATACAATGAATTAATAAAATTTTTATTTATTTATTTGTTTTGTTTATTTATTTATTTATTTATTTATTTTTAAATTCTAGCATTTCAAACCTATTTGTCAAACCTATTCAAACATCTAATTAAAAAAATTAATAAAAATATTAGAATACAAAAAAATAAAAAATAATAAATAAAATTATAATCAGCTCCTAGTTTTTTCTTTTTTAATAAATTTTTTTTCATGTAAAATTTCTTTATTTGTATACACGAATAGTAGCATCCTCCTTTTTTATACTATACACTGGAACCAATCATAAGCTTACTCGTCACTTTAGAATTTGAGTCTGTTAGTGTCTCCTTCTGGATCGCGGAAGTTAAAAACAGTTTTTGTGGGGCCAATTTTGTGCATCATTAATATAATTATTGAATGAATGTCTTTTTGCTGCAATAAGTTATTTGTAATATTAGAAACTAGCAGGCTTTGCCCGCTTCGCTGGACATTAAACTTAAATGAAGTCTCAAAATACCATATCTTTATTAATAACCTAAGTTCTCGATGTGATTGGTAGAGGTTTTCTCGCTCGCAAATTAAGGACTCTGGGTCTCCACTATCTTCGGCACAACTTACCCACTTCTTACTTCCCCTTCCTCAGCGGGTGAGTTCGAAGTTTTGCAAAATCCCACTAATGTACATAATGCGTACACTTAATCAATATCCACGCACAAAAATTCGCCATTCTAAGATAATTCAAAGCGAATTCAAACGGAAAAACATGTTTTTACACATGTTTATTGGGAACAACTTCAGTATAACCCCACAACGATATTTGGCGATTTTTTTTGTTGGCGCTTATGGCTAAATCATAAATCATATATGATAAATGATAAAATCATAATCTAGATCATAAAATCATTATCTAAATCATAAGATCAAAAATCCAAAATAAACAACATATTAGGCTGCATATTATATCGCAAACAGTCCAGAACGCATCGTTATCCTTCAAAACGGCGCCAAAGAAAAATCGGCAAATTCAGCTGTGGGGTTATACTAAAGTTATACCGTTTATTGCACTCCGACTCCGAGAAGGTGTGTGTGTGTGTGGGGGGGGCAGGGGCGTAGCGTGAAAATTTGATTGCGGGGGGAGACCCGACGTTTGGCGCCCTTTCATATTCCTCATCTGAAAATGCCACCCACATACTTTCAAGAGTGTTGCCAACCGATGAGAGGGCCTGTGCCCCTCTCGTCGGTTAATACGTACCCCCCCTCTCCTTCGGGGCATTATTCCTAAAATCTGCCAAGAAAAAAAAAAAAAAGAGGCTGTTTTTTTTTTTTTTTTTCCCCTCCATTTAGTAGCTTTTTTTTTATACTTCTTTGGAGCATTTAAACTATATTAATTAAAAACGAAGTGTTGAATTACTAAACTAAATACATGAAAAAACCTTTACTGACTTCGTTGCTTGCCGTTAAACTTTTCCACCGGGAACCCCGTGGAAAAGTTTAACGGCAAGCAACGAAGTCAGTAAAGGTTCTTTCATGTATTTAGTTTAGAAATTCTTTGGAGCATTCTAAATTTTTTCAGCAAATCTATATATTAATACGCAAACATGAAATTTCTCTTACATTTTTAGCCTATTCAATAAATGGAAGGGCTTACAAGTAGTATCGTTCGAAAGATATGGTTAATGTGCTTTGCAGAAATAAATACATTTACATATATATTCTCGTATGAGACTAAGCAAAAACATCTTTCTTACGACAACCAAAGTATTGGTTTGAGACAAAGTAGAACAACTGAAAAAGATTTTCCGCCCTTTTCCAACAAGTTTAAAGATATTACATTATAATTCAGGTAAAACATAAAACTTTCAAAATAAATTTTAAGAAATGAAAGTAGTAACTGTTCCTAAGGAAAGCAACTTTTTGTGTTTAGAGTGGATAATACCTAATCTCACCGACAGCCGTGGCCCATGTTACTTTATGGGAAAGTTTAATTTCATAATTACTCATTACATAATGTATATTTAAATTCTGTTTTCACATTTAGAAAATTTACAATCGTTTATTTATTTTTAATGTAATTCTAAGTTCAAAAATCTGAATTTTCAATATGTGTATTTTTCTCTTTCTTTCTTTCTTTTTTTTTTTTTTAACCGCAAAATGAAATATTAAAAATTTATCAATTTTTGGAAAATGAGTAAGAAAAACATAAGCCTTACACATTTGTTCTGATCTGTCCAGTCTTTCGAAAGAAATTAATTACTTAAAATCTCTTGCTCTTTCTTGAGGCTATAATCACTCTATTATTAATAAAGCTTTATATAAATTCAAGAATCTAAACGTTCTGATACCAAATTGAACGATCACAGTCTCATTCCAGTTGTTTTACCTTTATATTTATCACTTTCTTTTAAAACTTCGAAAATTCTCTCTCCGTTTGTTTTTAAAGTAATTTAGAAACCCGTCAACAAAATTAAATTATCTTCTTATAAAGATCCCATTCCTACTGAAAACCGTTCTGGCATTTATTTAGTCTTATGTTTGTTGTGCAATTTAGTTTATATTGATCAAACAAGAAGGTGTTTGAAATATAGAATAAATGATCATCATCGAAATGTTCGTAACGAAGAGATCTCTAAATCTATTGCTTCCCACTTCTGGGCTCATAGTCATCGTTTTGATTTTTCTAAAACTAACATAATTTCATCTCCTGTCTTCTCTTCCCATTTGAATATCCATGAAGATTTTTACATATTTAAAAATTCGAAAAAATCTTCTTAATGATATTTGTTCCACTTCATTCTTATCTGATGCTATGAAATTACACACATTAGTTCAATTTTCCTTTAATTTTGAAATTTTTAGATTTTGTTCCCTTTTTTAATCTAATTTACTTAGGTATTTATTTGTTTTCTTCTTTTTCATAATTATGTAGGGCTGACACTAGACTAATTTGGCATGGTGCCCTTTTAAACAGTTTTTAGCACCCTGTGGCCCTTTTTCAACATATTTTAGCACCTGGCGGCCCTTTTAAAAAAATTTTTGGTATAAAGTAGCCTTTTCTAACATTTTAAATGTTTAGAGGCCTTTACATCCCCCCCCCCCCTGACTTTTAAACTTTCTTAGCAGTAGTTCTTCAGCATTACTGGAATAATAAATGCTTACAGCCTATATATATATACAAGGAAAATTAGTAATTTACTTTTGTTACGTACAAAAATCATAACATAGAACACCGCAAATTATGCAAATAATGCCCCTTTTTATTGAATTCCCCCAGGCGGCCCTTTTATTGTAGAGTCAGCACTATTCTCCTCACACCAGTATTTATGTTTACATTCATTTGTATATATTTTTGCTGCTCACTTAAAACGGTTTTGTGTGTTTCTGCTTTGACTGCAGCACTTGTGCCTACTTTTTTCGCCTGACGAAGGATCGTGTGTTCTTTCGAACCGAAATAATTATTGCAAGTTTATTGAATTTCATGGTGTTTATTCAAAGTTTTGTAATTATTGCTTTTAAACGCCAGGTCTGTGATGTTTTCTTATTATGAAATTAGGTATTGTTCACTCTTAAGGAAAAAGAAAATCAGTAATTTATTTATTATTATTATTTTACATATTTAAACCAATTAAAAAACGTTTTTCTTTTTTCCCATATTGTGTGAAAAATATTTTAAGAAATGTAGTAGCCATTGCTAAGGAACGCGACAGAATTACCGCATGCCTTTATGTGGAAGAACAAACTAAAAAAGAGTCCCATTGTCCAAAATTAAATCTATTTTATACAGAAATTTATATCTTACTTAGGTGTTGGTGTCGGTGTTTGGGAAAAATTCCGAGTGACTGTTCTAGGGTCCTAGGCCTGAGGGGGAATGCCTTCTGTGGAGGTCTTTCTATGGGATCCTAGCCCGTATTTACGCAAGTTTCGGAGAAAACCACGGAAAATTCCGAACGACTAGGCCAACAAGCGCGATCTGGGATCGTTCCCGGCACCTCACGTCTACCTGCTTGATAGAAAGATTGTGGATTCAATAATCGAGCCAATTAAAGATTATCATGAAAGTCAGTCTCTGGTGCGCACATAAACTCTGTCGTAGCTGCAATATCCTTCATGCTCCGTGCAAATAATACCTCTGGAAGATACTGAAGCGGGGAAGCCCTCTTCCGCAGAAGATAAAAATTGTGATGGCTTGTCTTCGGATCGCCACTGGGGCGTTAATCCCAAACCGTCAGCAATTGCCCAATATGTGCCTATTAATGCGACTTTAAATCAGCTTCCTTGCGCTATTTCATGTCACGAAACACTAGTTGAATTCTATAGACTTATAAATATTTCAAAACCCGTAAGCGATGAAGCTAAAACAAAAAATTTGCTTAAAGGATCAGTTAGAATCAAAAATTGTTAGTGAGAAATCGTTATAACCAAATCAAACCTTATCTAATTTCGTTTTTATACAATAGCCATAACGTACAATAAACTGCTTTTTTTTTTTTTCGAGCTAAGGTCTTGAAAAAACGTAATTTTAAGTCTTTGGAGGTGAGAAAGCGATTGTGCATACTTACGAGTCAGTTGTAAGTATCTGAAATGGGAGAAGGGCACCGCAGTCGCCACAGAGCGTGAATTTGCTAAGGTCAAAATTTTCAAGGGTCGTTGCATGGTAAGCGAACATGCTGTTGTAGGTGCCTGAACAGGGAAGGGCGCCGCTCAGCTGGAGTTTGCTGCAAACTTATTCTTAAAGTGTCCTGAATACGATCAAAGTTTTCAATAGTCTTTTGCATGGTAAGCGAACAGACTATTGTAAGTGTTTGAAATGGGAAATCATGCCATAGGCGCCCCCAAACAGGAATTTGTTATAATCAGATTTTTTTAAGGGTCGTGATAACGCAGAGAATTTTCAAGGATAGTTTGCACAGTAGGAAAATTGGTTGTTATACACGTTTAAAAGGGCTGTTTTAGGCGTCTAATTAGTTAAGAAGGCGCCACCTAACGGGAGTTTGCTACAGTCAGACATTTTAATGCGGACTTTTTTTGCTGGTCGGTGAACCAGTTGGTTGCTGAAGGAAGCTTCTGATGCATAAAAATCTTAGGTGTTTTTGGTAACTAACGATAATCAACAAAATTATGATCCACTTTCAAATGAACTTCAAGGTGCAAAACAGCATCCCCCGCCCTCCAGAAACCTCATTATGCCTTTGAAGGTGCCTGAACAGGGAAGGGCGCCGTTCAGCTGGAGTTTGCTACTCTTAAAGGGTCCCGATTACGATTAGAATTTTCAAATGTCTTTTGTACGGTAAGCGAACAGGCTATTGTAACTGAACAAAACTGGAACTCATGCCATAGGCGCCCCCAAACAGGAATTCGTTATGATCAGATTTTTTTAAGCGTCATGAATACAATGAGAATTTTCAAGGGTCATTTGCACGATAGGAAAACAGGCTGTTTTAGGCGTCTAACTAGTTTAGAGGGCGCCGCAGGCGCCACCAAACGGGGGTTTGCTACAGTCAGACACAACTTTTTTGCTGGTCGGTGAACCAGATGGTCAGCTTGTGATACATAAAACTCTTAAGTGTTTTTGTTAAATAACTATAATTAACAAAATTATGATCCACTTTCAAATAAACTTTAAGTTGCAAAACAGCGCCCCCAGAAACTTCAATATGCCGCCCTATTTTTTAAAACATTGGGGGGGGGAGAATCCCCCCCTCCCCCCCCTCAAGCTACGCCCCTGGTGGGGGGGAATTTCGAATTTCGTGAAATCCAGTTACAATAAGTGCCGGATGCAAACAAACAATTTACGCACCAAATTTCGTGACCACAGAAGTCTTTAATAGAAAATATTATAAATAAATAAATACAAAACGCACAGCATTAGTATGGGAACCCTTTGGTGACTTTAAATATTTTAAGCCATTTCTGCGATGAACTGAATTGGCTATCTCAATTGTGCAATTAAAGATCTTGGCGAGAAACGTCCGAGCTACTTCGATTCCGAATTTCAAATTTTGCCAAAGGGATCCAATACTAAAGCTGTTCCATATCGAATCTGGGTTGAAAACGGAAAAAGGGCAAAATAAATTAGAAATATCAGACCTATATTTATAAATTTGATACCAAATGAAAGGGGTGATTTTTCTGAATCCAGGGGTGCAAACAGTTTTTTGATGCTACAATTAGAATTTTAAAAAATAACTAAAGTATGAAATTTAAGTGGCAACGGAAAAACGGTAAAAGGGGAAAATAAATTAGAAGTATCAGACCTACCGTTACAAATTTAGTACCAAATGAAAGGGGTGATTTTTGTGAATCCTGGGGTGTAAACAGTTTTTCGATACGACAATTAGATGTTTTAAAATTAACTAAAGTATGAAACTCAGATGGCACATTTCAATCTTTTCATAATTTGTAGTGCGAATCACGCGAATAAAAAAAGTCTTTATCTTAAAAATTTATTTTTGCATTTTATTTTTCCATTCAAAGCGTTTTAGTGAAAAAATATTTATGGCGCATGCGCAGGCGTTTTTTACCCACAATTTAAACACTAATCAGAATTTTATAAATTTCTATAGATATAATTTTAAGTTGGGTGAAGACCTAAGTTTCTGCCAAGCGCCGTTGAATTCCGTCCAGCCGTTCTCGAGTGATGCCCGGACAAACGTGTTTTAGTCTTTTACCCCCCAGGGGGGAACGGGGGGGAATTTCTGAAAAGTTGATAGATATAATTTTAAGTTGGGCGAAGACCTAAATCCCTGCCAAGCACCGTTGCATTCCGTCCTGCCGTTCTCAAGTGATGCCCGGACAAAAAAAGCGACGGACACGATGACACACACACACACACACACACACAGGCAAAATTTTCTGAAGTCATTTTCGGCTTTCATGGGGTGTGAAACGTGAAGATATCGGAAAATTTTTCGATTCCGACAAATTTACAGACAAAACTCTGATTTTATTAATATAGACTAGTGGGAAGGAGAGTTCGTTTGTGCCGATAATTATTTCCATTACCCTGTCTGCTGCAAAAGGATGACGCTGATGGTACGTTATTAACGTCTAAAATAGGGCATTATAAGAAGGTACTTGTCTAAATACTTTTGAATGAGAAGAGTAAATAGCGATCATGCAAAGTTGAAATTTACCGGGAACGATACATTGAGTTAATTATATCCAATTATATCCATTAATTTTTAATTATATCCAATTTACGCTGAAAATTTGTAGTATTTTTGTCAAAATATGTCATTATTCTGCTACGCAGCATATGATTAGTGTTGCCAGATCTGGCGGATTTCACTTCGAAGATTGATAGTCTATATGAAATATCACTTTTTAAAATTATTCGTGATTATTGAATAAAAAATCCGCCAGATCTGACAACACTGCATATGACGTGATACAGTTTTGTATTGTATCTGCAACATTTAAAAATACATCTTTTACAAGACGTTCTCTTTACAAGAGGCTACAATTTCATACCAATACTTTAACCGTTTGCTCTAGAAGCCTTTATCGCACGGGTAAACAAACAACTCGAACCTGTTTTCCAGATATGGGGATCCGGATATAAACCTTCCTAATTCCCGGTACTCATGGAATAATTTTTCGTACTAGAAAATGCTTCTTAAAAGGACGTGGCTTGAAAATAGAATTAGAATCGTGTAAGAGATCTATTCAAAAGTATACTATTTAATTATAATAAATTACAGCGATTTATTTTTATAAGTACAGTCGGTAACAAAAGTGTCCGAACACTAGCAAATATTCCTATTTAAAAAAGTACACTTCATAGGGTTTTGTTAAATAAATCCTTGTCGAATCTTGTTCTTAGTCAGTGTAAGAACATGATTCGATAAAGATTTATTTAACAGAACCGTATGCAGTGTACTTATTTTACATAGGGATTTTTGCTAGTGTTCGGACACTTTTGTTACCAACTATATAGTAGGGGTTCCGCCTATAGTTTCCGCCTTTTTGCTAGTCTAGCTAAATCTAATTTAGCCAATCTAGCTTAATATAAGATCTGGCTGTCCTTATCTTATGCTGGCCGCGTAATAAATGTCTAGTATAATGCACATTTATACCCCTTTTACGAAGGCTGCGCCTTTTTTTTTTTTTTTTTTTTTTTTTTTCCTCAATGGCCTTTTCTATGTCGACCAATTTGTATTTTCCAAATGTGTGGGCCTGACGTTTGATGGAAAATTAACCTTATGCATTCGAATCTTCTTTTAGTAAACGTAATGAGCTACCCAACAATAGTTTTAATAAAAAAATGTAAAATATAAAACAGAATTTTAAATAAAAACATTTTATTTCAATATTTGATGTATATTTACATATTACAAAAATTATATATGAATATTATGATTTATAATTTTCCATTATGTGATATTTTGCAAAGCATTCTTGGCCGTTTACCAATGGCCAACGCAAGCAACGCCCAAAGCCACTTAATAAAAAATGTAGGTGGAGTCTCTTAACGAAGTATTACACCTGTTATAGCCATAGATATGGTAATATATATATAGATCTATCATCCCTATGTTAACTTGCAAAGATTTTTGATGCCGAAAAAGTTTTTTTGTATCAGCCATGAGAGAGTATAAAACTCGGAAACAATAATGGAATAAAATGTTGATATATATTGAAAATGCAGAAATACTGCGCGGCTTTTAATTGTACAAATATATTTATGAAAGGAAGTGGAATAAGTTTTCATATGTAAGTTAAATTTAACTAATTTAGGAAAAATATGCTTCTTTATAATCAGTTGCTTTGTTGTTATTACGCTTTAAATACTGTTTTGGTTTTTAATGGAATACTTTTTTTAATTTTAATATTTTTTAAGTTTTTATTTTAGTAAGTAATATCGAATTTTCAAAACTCTTTTAAATGTAGTTAGCAGCGGCAGAGGTAAAGTAAAGTCCGCTTGTTTTAATATATTATAACTAGTATTACCACAAAACTTTTTTCTATATATAATCCTATACAAATTTCTGCAATACAAATTATTTATTAAGTTATAATTTATTAAAGATATTTTCCATGATGAATGCAGACGATTTTTTTCTTAAAGTAGTATAATAATAAATGCTGAAAAAAATCATTTTTGTGCAGACATGAAAAGATATACAGTCGAACCTCGTTAACGTGAATTTCAAGGAGGATCAAACATCTTTTAATGTTATAAGTAGTTCATGCTATCAGTAACTGATCGTCATATAACTAAAGTAATCTTCATTTTGACGGGGATTGTGGTAACAGTTCATGCTAAAAGTAATTCCCGTTAACGAGGTTCGACTGTATATATATATATGTCTATATATATATATGTTTTTAACATTAAAAATAAAAGAAATAGGTGGCCTTGTCTTAAATTAATACAGATCTATGGTTCAACTATTCGTTTGAGAAATATTGACGAGTTCTTTCTAAAATATCCACATTAAAAATTTACACAGGACCCGGAGGAAGGGCACTTCCCTCCCAGCAGGAAAGCAATGCTCCTACATGCACAGATTTTTTTCAAGTTTATTACTACTATTATCAATAATTCATATAAATTTTAAATTCATGCGTTAAAAATAACTCACATTATGTACATTTATATGAAATTTTGTCCTATACTGTCATGTTAAGAACTAAATAAATCATGTAAAAAACAAAATAGGATGGCCAGCACCACATGTTGAGCGATTGGTTTCCAAATCTAATCAGCACCAGTTTAGGTCAAGGTCCAACGAATGCAAGTTTAGTCGAATCTCGTTCATATTAGGGGCTATAATTCGAAATTGCTAGAATTGCATTTTTAGTTGTGTTAAGCGTTTCTTACAGTTTCGAACAAGGTTTAAGAAAATATTATGACATTAATTAGTTTTTCTGCATTTCTGCTTGCCCACCTGTCCGCGCTCCATTTCCGAGTAAACCCAATTTCTGCTATATGTTGTGACTGGCCGTTAAAAGGTTAACGCAAATTTTCCTGAAGATTAGTCAGTCTAAGAACACGATTCGATAAGGATTTATTAACCAAAACCGTATAAAGTGTACTTTTTTTACCTAGGAATTTTTGCTAGTGTTCGGACACTTTTGTTATCGACTGTATTGCGATTGGCAGTTAAAGGGTTAACTCGAATATCTCAAAAGATGAGGATACATCCAATAGTTTTTCGACAAAAAAAAAAAAAAAAAAAAAAAAAACTACTAACCAGACAGAAATAGTAAAACGGAAACGATAAATTTCTTTAAATGTGGTTATTCCGTACAAAAAAAAAAAAAAAAAAAAAAAAAAAAGGAAAAGAAGAAGAAAAGAGAGAAAGAACAATGAGTGTCTGGAGTTTTTTCATTAATCTTTAGTACATAAATTATTCATAAATTTTATTTGCTAAATTATCTGTGTGTATTCCAGTGTATATTGACTCGGGGAAAGACATCCAAAAGAGAGTAAAATGGCCGTCTTTCCCCGAGAAAAAAAGGCATCACTTCTTTGCCCCGCTGATCAGTCTATATCTTATTACTATATCTATGGTTATAGCACTTTTAGTTGTAGAACATTATTGGTGGATGTAAGATATACAGTAACTTAATTAATCATGGCGCCTCTCCAGTGGCGTTCAAGTTTAAGTAACGAATAGAATATCAACTGAGAGGTGACGTTCGAGAGCAAACGGTTAACACTATATTTAAATACATACTACACTATATTTAAATAAACTTTTCTTTAACTACAATCTTATTAAAATAAGTTAAATAATCTTATTCAAATCAATGAGAAATTAAATGGCTCAAGGAATTTATTTACATTATCTGAATTCATAAAATATAGTCTTGAGAATTACGAATCAAGCTATATCTTTGGCACCACTATGAGGTTATGATGTTACCAGCAACTTCCTGGATCAGTATTCTTACAACTGAATGTACAAAAATGTTGTGGTATGAAAGACAAAATATTTAAACATAATAGTACAGAAAAATTTAAGTATGATGGAAATATCGTTACCCACTAGTTAAAGTGTTGAATAATAGTATGGGCAATTAAAAATGTGTAGAACATTGTTTCGCCAAAAATTTCTGGTGATAAGGGAACCTGGATATAGTAACAATTTCGCGACCGCTGAGGTTGATTCACGTCATTTGAAAAGCAGTAACTCCACCTGTGGGCGTTTATTTTGACATATGTATGTTATTTATTTTTTAAGACTATACCCAATATTCATATTTGTACAATTAATATACTATGGATTAGAAAGAGTATAATTATTGATTGATTAGATAGGGTATAATTATAATACATATCCATTTGTGATTATAAATGTGGAAAAAAAAATATTTTGTTCTAAAATATTATATATTAGGAGAATAACCACCACAGGCAGATCTTGCTGTGAAAAAGACAAAAACATGCGGTCGCGAAAATGTTAACAGCATAGATTTTTCTTCTATGGAAGAACTCTAGCTTCCAATTAAACTCACACCAGAATTATCCATAGAGGGCATTCCACCTATAGGCTTAGGACCCCAGTGTTACCAATCGGTCATAACCCACACAACTACAACTCTCCAGAATTTGAGCATAGATTTCTGTGATAAAAGCTGGAATTTCTCCAAAAAACAATTCCTTTTTGTTAAACTTCTCTCTATTCGTGTATTTATACAGGAGTGTCATTTTGAAAAAAAATTATAGTGGACTGCCCAAAAAATACCTCCCCCCCCCGATCCAGCTACAACACCAAATCCTCAACTAAAGCATTAACTTTGTTAGAACACGCACTTCATTAAAACTTGTAAATTCATCCGTAAATTTCTGCACAATGTTTTAATTCCATGTAACACTTTGTCTAAACCAACAAATTTTTTCTAATGAAGTAAACCTTTCTGACATCGAAATTTTTGACATCATTGCAAAATATATTTCCTGTGAGCACTCCCAAGCTTCATATCTAATTATTTCAACTTAGAAACAATAATGAGTGTTTTTTAATACGTTTGGGATAGTTTACAAATTGTGTATATTCCAGACCTTTTAAATGCAATGTTTAATACGCTGCAATGTTAATTTGTTTCGTTTATAAAATTTCTGTTTTAATATTATCATTTGTTGTTTATTTTATAATTTTTAATCCTTTGCCAGTCCAATTTAATTTCACGCCTCTAGTCAGTATTGCCTACTTTAGAGACATTTTTGTTCAATATCAGCCGCTAAATTTTAACTGTAACTTTTTTCTAATTATTACCAAAGCTATTCGTCCAATTTGTATATCAAATATCACTCCTCAAAATTATTGGTGATAATTGAATAAAATAGTCCTTAAATTTGGCAATATTGGTCCGACAAAAAGTTAAGCATCAATACAGCGTCTAGAATAAACAGTGTGGAAAGCGGCGAATAAAATTGTACTAAAAAAATTAAGCCTGTCACCAGATGTCATTGTAATCAAAGACGACAACAAAACCGAGACTCCCTATTGGTTAATTATATGCTTAGATCACGTGATTAAACTGACGAAAATGGGAAAAGCCAATCAGGTCTTCGATTTGAGCAATAGCTTCGATCACAGCGACATCTGGGTAAGCTTAATTTTTGTAGCATCATTTTAATATCACGGTTATAGGCGATTGCCACACTGTTTATTCTAGACGCTGTAACATCAGTAAGAGAATGCGAAATATGGATTGTTCAAATTATTGTATACTAATAAATTTGCTATCAAATACATAAAATTCAAATACAACTTGTGTACACTTAAAATGAAAGGTAAAATTATTTTATTAAATTCGACGTATTGCGCACGATTATTATTTATATAAATATTTTTTAAACTAACAAATGTAAGTAAATTATTATTTTTAAAAAACTCAACTGCCTAATTTAACATATATTTCAGATTAACATATATATAAAACAAAATAAAGTGTTCACTTTAAATGTAAAATTATTGTTTTTTTAAATTTACTTCTTTATGATGCAATTTTTGTATATAAGCGTAAAACATTACGCTTTATTTACCGTAACTTTTTTCCAATAATGTTAGATGCATCTGCACCATTTCAGACTGCGGATAAAATTCGAGTTTCAGTTAATGATGTTTCTATTGTGCCTATAACTTGTGAAATTTTCCATCTGCTTGTTTCTGTATCTACGAAAATGATTCATTTTCTCTAATAATTAATCTTTCTTTTGTTTTCAGAAATAAGTTTCTTCAGGGTGCGGGAGTAATTGATCTTTCTTTTGATGCATTGTTTTACAGAAATGATGTATATATATATATATTTAAGTAATGTAAAATACTGCTTAAACAGTATTTTTAATATTTAGAGATAGTTTAAATCATCCATAGCATTTGTTTGTAAATGATGAATTGCTACTTAAATATGAATAATAATTTGTAAATATGCAAATATGAAAAAGTCATTTCAATGTTTTCTTACATTTTAAAGCTCTGTGAAGAATAAAATTATACTTAACATTTATACTACTTTTATACATTCAGGTTAAAACAACACAAAAACCTTTTTAACACTTTCCAACAAGGTTGAAAAGTGTTTATGACTTCGGTTTGTCTGTCTGTCTGTCAGTCTGTCTGTCAGTCTGTCCGCGCTCTAACTACCGTAAATATTTATGGAATTTCTTGAAACTGATATATGTTAGTCAAGTTCACTATCGGATGTTCCCTATTGAAAATGGAGTTTATACCTCTACTGGTTTGTGTACAGGGGCCCCCGAAAATATTTCAAACCATTGTGTTCTATGAGAGGCATTTCTATAAACCATATTTTCGTATTCTTACTGTACAAATATCTTAATGAAATTGAAATATATTATGCAAGTTCACTAATGGATGTTCCCTATTGAAAATGCAGTTTATATCTCTACTGGTTTGTGTACAGGGACCCCCGAAAATATTTCAAAGCATTGCATTCTATGAGAGGCATTTCTATAAACCATATTTTCATACACTTACTGTACAAAAATATTAATGAAATTGAAACATGTTATACAAGTTCACTATCGGATGTTCCCTATTGAAAATGGAGTTTATACCTCTACTGGTTTGTGTACAGGGACCCCCGAAAATATTTCAAAGCATTATGTTCTATGAGAGGCATTTCTATAAACCCTATTTTCATGCCCTTACTGTATAAAAATCTTAATGAAATTGAAATATGTTATTCCAGTTCACTATCGGATGTTCCCTGTTGAAAATAAAGTTTATACCTCTATTAGTTCGTATACAGGGACCCCCTAAAATATTTCAAAGCATTGTGTTCTATGAGAGGCATTTCTATAAACCATATTTCCATATCCTTACTGTACACAAATCCTAATGAAATTGAAATATGTTATTCAAGTTCACTATCGGAGGTTTCCTGTGTAAAATGGAGCAAACACCATCACTGATTTGTGTACAGGGATACACAAAAGTATTCCAAAGCATTGCGTTTTATGAGAGATATTTCTATAAACTACATTTTAATAACTTTACTTAGAACGAAGATTTATGAAATTGAAATGTGTTATTTATAAGCACAAAAGAAAATGCTTTGCATAGAATATAGCATGATTAGCATTAGATTTACAGGGTGACACAAAAATATTCAGTTATATAAAGAACTATTACTAAATATTCGCTAAAAGTGTACTTTCGTTTACATTAAGTGTTTTTAACACTTTCTAGCATTTTTAACACTTTCCAACAAGGTTGAAAAGTGTTAATGTCTTCGGTTTGTCTGTCTGTCACTCCGCGCTCTCATTTCCGTAAATATTTCTGGAATTTCTTGAAACTGATATATGTTATTTAAGTTCACTATTGCATGTTCCCTTTTGAAATGGAGTTTATACCTTTATTGGTTTGTATACGGGGACACCCGAAAGTATTTCAAAGCATTGTGTTCTATGAGAGGTATTTCTATAAATGATATTTTCATACCTTTATTGTACACATACCTTAATGAAATTGAAATATGTTATTCAAGTTCACTATTGGATTTTTCCTGTTTAAAATGGATTAAATACCAACTCTGTTTTATATACAAGGACACTCAAAAGTATTCTAAAGCATTGCGTTCTATGAGAGACATTTCTATAAATCAAATTTTAATAACTTTACTTTCCACGAAGTTTTAGGAAATTGAAATATGTTATTTATATGCACAAAAGAATGCTTTTTATAGAATATAGCATGATTAGCATTAGATTTACAGGGTGACACAAAAATATTCTGTTATATTAAGAGCTATTATTAAAAATTTGCTAGAATTCTACTTTCGTTTACATTAAGCGTTTTTAACACTTCCTAAGATTTTTTTTAAGTGTGAATATGATATCAATTTGTGTATCTGTCCGTCTGTCTGTCTGTCCGCGCTCTAACTCCCGTATATATTTTTGGAATTTTTTGAAACTGATATATGTTATTCAAGTTCACTATTGGATGTTTCCTATTGAAAATGGAGTTTATACCTCTACTGGTTTGTGTACAGGGACACCCGAAAGTATTTCAAAGAATTGTGTTCTATGAGAGGTATTACTATAAACCATATTTTCCTACCTTTTCTATACAATATCCTCATGAAATTGAAATATGTTATTCAAGCTCACTATTGGATGTTTCCTATATAAAATAGATTACATACCACCACTAGTTTATGTACAGGGACACTCAAAAGTACTCCAAAGCACTGCGTTATTTGTGAGATATTTCTATAAATTAAATTTTAATAACTTTACTTTCCCCGAAGTTTTAGGAAATTGAAATATGTTATTTATATGCACAAAAGAATGCTTTGCATAGAATATAGCATGGTTACTATTAGATTTACAGGGTGACACAAAAATATTCAGTTATATTAAGTGCTATTATTAAAAAAATATTAGAATTGTACTTTCGTTTACATTAAGCGTTTTTGACACTTTCTATCATTTTTTTAGTGTGTATATAACTGCAATTTGTGAATATGTTTGACTGTTCTTCTGTCCGTCTGTCTGTCTCTCTGTCTGTTTTTCTGCGTTCTAATACCCGTAAATATTTATGGAATTTCTTTAAACCGATATATTTTATTGAAATTCACTATCGGATGTTCCCTATTGTAAATGTAATGGATACCTATTCTGGTTTGTGTACAGGGACACCCAAAATTATTCGAAAGCATTGTGTTCTATGAGAGGAGATTCTATAAATCATATTTTAATACCTTTAATGCATAGAAACTTTAATGAAATTTTAATATGTTATTCAATTCCCTATCGGATGTTTCCAATATAAATAGAGTACATTTCTAACTGTTTTGTGTACAGAGGCACTTGAAAGTACTCTAATGCATTGTGTAGTATAAGAGTTATTTTTTATAAACCAAATTTTAATAATTTTATTTTCCACAAAGCTTAATGCAATTGAAATACTTTATTCATATGCGCAGAAGAGTGTGTTTCTATGTAATATAGTATGGTTAGCTTTAGATTTACAGGGCCACACAAAAATAATCAGTTACATTAAGAGGTATTAATAAAAATTTGCTGGAAGTGCACTTTCGTTTACATGAACGTTTTAACACTTTCTTATAATTATAATGGGAATATGGTTTCAATTTTTACATCTGTCTGTCCGATTGTTTACCTTTCTGTCTGTTTGTCTCCGGCTCCTATCATCCATGAATATTTTGAGAATTTTTTAAAAATGATACACTCAAGTTCCTTATGGAATGTTCCCTATTTAAAATGTCACTAATAGGTCCTGTACAACTAGTTTGTTTACAGGGACAACAACAACAACAATAAATAAAAAAAAAGCTAATCTATTACGTTTTAGGACAGAATGTTTTAAAAGTTATATTTAAAAAACTTTCTACTACAGAAATCTTAAAAACATTGACATGTATTATTAATATTCTAAAATATTGTTTTGTATAGAATATGATATGATTAGCATTCAGATTTACAGGGCTGCAGTAAAATATTCAGAGAGTTTAAAAGCTGTAATTATAATCTAACGGCTGCATTTTCTTTTGCGTTAAACCTTTTTAACACTTTCCAAAATGCCTAAGAGTAATTTTAAAATCAATTAGTCTATCTGTATGTTTTTCAGTCCTTCTGTCTGTTGTGCGATAACGAAGGCAAAGAATATTAATAGTTATTCGATACAACAATTGCGTACAGTTGGAAAGTGTTACTAATCAATGCGTTCTGCATGATTTTTCTTTCTTGTTATATTATATAAAGTATTTGTACAAATAGGTCACTTTTTAAGTACATTCCCACCAGTATTTTGTAACACCAAACAAAATGAACTGATCGAACGAAAGCTGATTTAGAAATAAAAAAATCTTTATATCTTTATATATATGTAAGGTAATGTTTGAGTTTCTGTCTGTAGATAGCGTAGCGCAAAGACAGTCACGCGTTTCGTCATGAAGGTTACTTCCTAGGAGTCTTTGTGCAACCCGAAGTCCGATTTTCAAATTTTTGATTTGTTTCCTTTTAATTAATTAAAATATTAAGTTCACAATAGCTGTAAATATAGCCATTAAAATTCTATCCTTAATTTAATTGTTGCCAAAAAAAATTTCACGAGTTCTTTTTTTTTTTTTTTTTTTTTTTTTTTTTTGTGATTAGAAAATAAATACTTTTACTTAAACGTGAACAATAAAAAAATTAAATTATTTTTACTGTCAAGTTGTTAAAAAAAAAAAAAAAAAAAAAAAAAAAAAAAAAAAAAATGTCCATGACGTCACATTTGACTGTTTCTTTACTATAATAAACTCTACTAGCAGGCTGTGCCCACTTCGCTTTTCAATACTTTGAAATAAATTGCCAAAACAGCATATCATTAATAAAAAGTCATTGAAATCCGTCAAAAACTAAGTAATGAAGTCACATTTGACTGTTTCTTTACTACAATAAACTCTATGAACAATAAATTTATTTTATCAGTTTTATTTATACATCCTACTGGGCGTTTTTTTTTTTTAATTTTGGCGCTGTGATAAACCGAATGTTTCTCGCCAAGAAGTTTAATTTAGCAACAGCCATTTTAATCCATTTTAATTTAGCAGTAGCCATTTAAAGAAATTAAACCAAAATAGTAGTCACATAAATGATCTATTTTTAGCTGAATAGATAATTTTATAGGAAAAAAAACATGTAGTTTGTAAAATACAAAATTTATTTCAAGCACTATTTTAAGCCTAAAAACCATTAAAAATATAAACAGAATATGAAGAATTCTTACAAATTAACGAAAAGGTGTCCGATAAAAGTATCAGCAAAATAGGATTCCCCCTTTTATACAAGAAATTATATTAAAGAAAAAAAAAATCATCACTAATATGGTGACAAAAATTCAAAAGCCGCCAAAGGAGAGATTTAATAAAGTTGTGTATCACGGTAATTTTTACATATTTATTTATTTATTTTTTTATATATCAATCACTACACTAATTTAAAATACAAATGTACGAGCTGCTGTGTGTGACTGTACTTGCATGCTGTCCAGCAAAAATATTTGATTAATTCAAATTAATATTTAAATAAATAAATAAAAATAAAAATACGTTTAATGGGAAATATATATAATCATAAAAATATTAGTTGTCTAAAATGCGGCAGAAATAGTGCTCATAGCATATTGTTATAAGGGATTAATTCTTTGCCCCGGATCATTAGCACCGTTGCAATGAAAGCAGTTTTATAGGCAAAGTGAAAGTAAAAGGGCAATTCATTCATTGACTTTCAGTAGGGTCAACCTTGGCGACAAACTTGAGTGGGCGACCGAATTTGGTGATAGGGCAACCAAATTTGATGAAATATGGTACTTTAGTATTCCTCATGTTTCGAAGATCTCCGACAGACGGGAGCACAGATCTCGAGCTTTCCATGCGATTCTCGATGGAATCATCGCTGATTTATGCGAGAGAGTATGTATTCACTGCGAATCAGAGTTATTCAGAGACCTATTCTGAGTGACTGCACTTTAAGGATTGAGCTCTAAGCGAATGAACATTTTTCTTGAGCTTGCGAAGATTTATGCTCCGGAGTATTTGATGTTATTTGCTTTACTCCTGTGGAACAAGTGACTGTTTTTCAGAATGTTCCAGAACATTCATATAATAGTGACTTTTGCTATATGAGTAAAAGTTTCAACTGTTTCCTGACTAGTCGGATAATAAGCTTTAACCATTGGATTGTTTTCGAGAATATTCGTTTTAATAATAGTTTTGTTGTACAAATTCGAGAAACTAAAAAAAAAAAAAAAAGTAATATCACTGAGGAGATCCCATACTAAAGCTGTGGCGATAGTAGTCGCCAATCGAAATATATTTATTTAAACGTTTCAGTTATTCAATTAAAAAGAAATCATTTTAATGTAGTGGCAAGCGAAGAGGGCAAAGCCTGCTAGTATATATATATATATATATATATATATATATATACATAAAATAATTTTTGATTTAATTCTTTTATTATTATTATTATTATTATTATTAATTAATAAATATTTCATTAAATTCTTCAAAGGATCTTAAGAAAAACACCATTTATTTCGTATAAATGAACTTTTAATACGATTTTCTTTACTAAAAAAATTCGAAGAACAAATTCTATTTAAATAAACAAACTCACTTACAAATTCTAAACAAAAATATATAGGTATTATAATTTTTATGTTTGAATTTCACTATCACTAGACAAGGATTTTATTGAACGTCTAACAGGATTGATGACAAATTACAAAAATATATTTACGAATATATGTATATATATATATATATGTCGGCGTGTGAAGTACAGTAATAAAATTATATTCAAAATTAAAAAAAAAAACCTGAACAACTTAAACAAAAAATATATCTAGTATGTTCAAGATATTACACACATATAACAAAAAATAGAGTATACCACAAAATTAAGGTGGGGGGAGCTTATTTTATTATTTTATGAACAGTCCAAACATAGTGACCAATATTTTAATTTATTCCGGAGTAGAGAACACTTAACTCAAGAAAACGCTTAAGAAAATACTTGTTAGTTTGATGCTAATTGATGCAGAAAATGTTATAGTTTAGTTGAAAGTCTTCAAATTTTGAACAATACATTTTTTAGTAGTATCTTATATTGCCTTATGTAATTGAATTTACTCTTTCAACAAACCACAAAAACAACAAACATTATGGAAAAATAGTGGTGTTCTAAAAACACACAGTAATTTTTTTTATAAGTTTCGCTGATATCACACACACACAGACACACATATATAATATATATGTGGAAATATGAAATAAAGATAAATGGCATACTAGCTTATACGATAAAAGGAAAAATTTTGATTTTAAAGTAAACAGTCTCACCAATTGGTTTTCAAATATCAGTAGAAAAGTTTTAAAAATATCATGTTCTCACAATTAAAAAGAATTCGCACTATTTGTAATAATGATCATGATTTAAAATATGCTCTTGAAGAATTAAGAAAATTTTTGCAACTTAAATGTTACCCGTCTCATTTTTTAACCGAGTGTTTGCAATTTTTTCCTCTTTCGGTTTGTTTTAGTTCCTAAATTAAGGGCGATATTTAAGTACCGTTTGTTCTACTTTTGTAATTTTGGTAATTTTATAATGGTTTTGGATTTTTTTAAATTATATGTATATCAGATTTATTTTCAGTTAATGGTGGTTTTCTGTTTGGTGAGAAGTTGGGGGCTAAGTATAGTTATTAGCTAATTGCTACTGTGCTTTCAGAAACTTCTCTTTCACCCCTACACTAACAAGGAAAGTGTGAATCAGTAACATTGCTATTGAAACCAAACCAAGCTTAAACTAAAGAGTGTGGTCGAAAACATAGGGTACAGTACAAATTTGCTGCAACAACCACCATGGGGATGAGATATGACCCCCTAATAGTTTCAGTTATTTCTATAAAAACCAACAAAACACGCACCTTTGTAAGAACGGATGGTGTAGTGGTAGCGTGCTTGACATCTGATACGGTGGTCCTGAGATCGAGTCCCCGCAGGGGCATTTTGTACTTTTTTTTTTTTTTTCAATTTTTTTTTTCTTTACGTTTTCAATTAAATTAAGAGAAAAGTTAATTTAAGAGAAAAATTTATTACATTCAGAAGATTTTATTTATTTATTTATTTATTTATTTTTTTTTAATATTCTAATTAAAAAAGTACCATGAATTTAAGATATATATATATTTATTTACTTATATATATATATATATATATATATATATATTTATAAAAAAGAAAATCATGTTTAAAGCTACGAATATAGTTTCTAATTTATAAGAATTATGATTAAAACTAGAAAAATCGAAATAATAAGTATTTTTCATAATTAGAACAAGAAATATAAAAAGATTGATCTCAATTATTTGAATTAAAATTTTTTTCACCTTTTTCACCTTTCATCACGAACATTTTGTTAAATATTTGGCTTTTCGTCGAGATTACTAGATTTGGAAAATTCCTATTTACCAAGATTTTGAATTTTTTTAGATGTAAACTAATTATAAATTAGTAAAATCCTTTTGAAAAAAATTGTCATTGTGTTCAATATTATTATCAGTTCTTCCAACACCACCAAATTTGATAGTTGTTTACTGAAATAGTTGAAATAAAAATTAAATGTGCAGTCGAATAGTTAAGCAACAGCTGCTGTTCATTCAGGATTTTTCATGCAAAAAATTGTATAAAATAATACAATTGAGAGCAAACGATTAACTCTTGCTATTAATGTCGTCGTTAAAAAAAACAGTAATTAAAAATTTGCATAAAACATAATCATTAACAAAATTTTATCTGAATGTAATCATTAACAAAATTTTACCTAAATTTAATATAAAAGTATTTCCCGTTAAATTATTAATTTCTTTAAATGTAATAAATAAATAAATAAATTGGTTAAAAATTAAAAAAAAATATTAAATTGTCCACGCGGGAAAAAAAAAAAAAAAAAAAAAAAAAAAAAAAACTTGTTTTAATATATTTAATATTTTCTCTTAAAATAAAGATTCAATTTAATTAAAAATGTAAAAAATAAATATTTCAGTTGAAATAAAAAATTAAAATACAAAACGCTCTTGCGGGGACTCGTACCGATGACCTCCGTATCAAAAGCCAAGCACTCTACCACTACACCATCCTTTCTCACTGCGGTGTGTGTTTTGTTGGATTTTATAGAAATAACTAAAACTATTAGATGGTCATATCTCGGCCCCATGGGGGTTGTTGCAGCAAATTTGTACTGTACCCAATGTTTACGACCATGCTCTTTAATTTACGCTTGATTTTGTTTTAATAGCAATTTTACTGATTCATACTTCCCTTGTAAGGGGCCTCCCTGATGAAGACCTCAGTGTTTTTTTTATTTCATTTTATTCATTGATAATCTATTCATATATAATCTATATATATATATGGGGAGCAAACATTTGAACCATGTTTCTCCTTCGGATACAATATTTCAGACAAATAAAAAACAAAACAAAACTTAAAACTTATTTATTGTTTGTTTAGATGTATTAGTAGATACTAGGAAAATATGTAGAGATATCTAGAAGATATATACACATACTATTTTTATGTTAAGTTTAAAGAAAAATCCCTAACTCTTTTTTTTTCTTTTTATGGTCTCTAAGAAGAACATTTTGAAACATGGAATTATAAAAATTCTTTAAGTTTTTATTTAAACCACTTAAAAGAATTTCATATTGTATTTATTATTACTATCAGGGAGGCTATAGGTCCACCTTTTTTTTGTTTTTCTAATCCTTAAAGCAGTATATTTATAAATAATAATTTTTACTTAATTACTCATATAAACTTACCATTAAAATTCCAAAAAGAAAAAAAAAGTCCTGGTGGAAGAATCAGGGGAGAAATGTGATTACTAACCACCCTGGTTATATTATTTCTTTTCTAAGTATATTCATTTTTAAACCAAAACTTTTGCATTTTTGTGACAGGTTATTAGTTTGCTTGCGAAAATGAAAGTAAAATTTTTAATTCGATTATTTAAAAACGGCTGATAATTTACATTCTCTTATCAATTTCAGCTATGAGATTTTTCTCACAAATAAAAACGCTAAATAAAAACTCTTAAAGAAAGTGAAAATATAATCTGAAGTATTGAATTTAATTAAATTTAAATCATAATCTCCTAGTTTGTTAAATTACCTATGGAAATTAAACATATTGAATTTCTAAAAAAGAATAATTTAAGAAAGTTAAAATGTATATACATACGTTTGTGTATATATATATATATATATATATATATATAATCAGATCTCATTCTCCGCTTTCATTTATTTTACGTCACTTTCAGAGACTTTTTTTTTTTTACTAAAAACTAATCAATAAGTTTGAAAATATATCATATAATCTTTTATACGAAATACTCAGTGGTGCCAAGTCAAAAGGTGCCGATTTTCCTTAAGAACCAGTTTCATACCTTAAATGTTTACTAAACCATGTAGTTAAAAGCTCGGAATATTTCAAACTATTAACACATATTTGCATACTTGCCAACATACTAATTAATATTCCGTAGTATTGTTAACCCTGCCTTCTTTTTCAGACCAATATCTTTTAAGAGTTTTTTTTCTTCTTATTTAATCGTAATTGCATTTGAATAATATTACTCAAAAAATTTACTGGTGTGTAAAAAAGGGCGGGACTAACAACACTACGGAATAATTATTACAGAGCTGTCGATCTAATACGGCAAATTGTTAGTACCGTCCATTTTTGTATACCACTTATTTTTTAGAGTATTTGTTCTCTTAATTCCTCGTAAATATATTTGAAGAGAATTGCTCTAAAAATTAAGTGGTCTAGAAAAATGGGCGGTACTAACAATTTGCCGGATTAGGTTGGCAGCTCTGCAATTAGTATGTTGGCAAGTATGGGTCAATTCTATGTCTTCTGATATCATTACCCCAAAAAAGTGCATATAATACGTGTAATAGTGGGTAACGGAAGTCGTGTGGTTGTTTCACACCAGATTTAAAAAAATGTGATCAGAAATAAAATTGACCTAACAAAGTAGACACCTAACAAATTTCCTATTCATTTTCGTACGTTATAGCTATTAGGCATATTATAGATTCAGCCATTAAATATTTCATGGTATCTTATGCAGCAAACTCTCTCTGCTGACAAAATGAATCTTCAGTAAGACAAATAAACGTAATAATATTTTCTTTTTCTTTTTCTTCTTTAACATAAAAATCAGATCATGCATGTTTTCTCTCTTTTTTTTTTCTGTATTTAATCTATATACAAACGGCTTTCTTGAAAAAATAATTTTCATTTTTCTTTATTTTACATAAACCTAATTAAGAATTTTGTTTGTGAAGTATTTTTCATAAAGTAAATTAGAGTAAATATCTATATACTCCTTAGAATGATAAATACAAACATTATGGAAGGAAAAACGCATATTTCATTAGCTCTTTATTTATTTACTGTATATTGGATATCTCTACCCCGTGCTGTCATTAAAACACACAACTGAGCGCTGCATTGAGGCATAGATTTTCGGTTTCTAACACATTCAACTAGATTATTGCTATTTTTGTTGCAATAATTTCTAGGTGAACTAATCTTCCCTACCAATATTGTCAAACTATTGTTCATCCTGAATAACAAATTTTTATTTATTTAGTTATTTTTCTTAACATGAGTTACTGATCTATTGGTTTACAGATATGATACGGGACCGTTATTACAGGAAATTTTATAAAAAAACATCAAAATTTATTTTCAAAAAATGTAGACTCTGTTAATATTTGCTTAAATTTGTTAATGTAGTTTTATAAAACACATATGTATTCACTGTATACGAATGTCATGGATGCTAACGTTTGTATCAATATTGATAAAAAATATTCTAAGTATCACGAAACAAATAGTTTACACACTTATTTATATTTTTTTATGCTGATAATTAAACAAAAGTATTATATATTACAATCTTTATTAAATATGGTAAATTTGTATTTTACTTTAAAAATCTACTAATGTATGTTGAAATTATTTCTGTTAATTATCATTTCAATTTTTCAATATCCAATGATAACAAGGTTTAAAAAATAAAATAATATATTTTAAAGTTAAATGCAATTTGTTCATTTTATGTTACTATGATTTAATTAATTCAAATACTTATTACACAAATATTACAATTTCTAAACAAATATTTAAAATAGTTTCAAAGATTTACATTCAATATTATAATTTCATTTTTATATTGTAAAGATTTCTTTTTCATTCTTCTTTGTTTTGTTTTCTTTTTTTCTTTAAATCAGATTCGGAAATAGTAAAATACTTCATTTATTTATTAATTTTAATATTTTTCAACAAACAATATTTACTTAAATTTATGTTTATTTGTTTATCTTATTATATGAAATAATATTTGCATTTCAGCAGATAAAAGTTTTTTTTTTTTTTTTCATTTATCTTTCAATGTCGTTTTATCTATTGTAATTATCTACAATGAAGTGTTATGTAACATAGTTTTAAATTTTTATTTTCGAAACTGTGTGTTAAATTAAATAAAAAAATAAAAAAAATGTCTTTATTGAAATGTTACATTTGCAGATATGAATTTGGAGATAAAAAAAAAAGAAAAGAAAGAAAAATGAAAATTATAAATTAATTTGTAATTTAAAAACCATTTCTAAATAATAATTTTGTTGTTAAGAAAAATAATCGACGGTAATATTTGCTATACATTAATAGCTATAATGCAAATGCATATTTTTAGGCCTTAAGGTGATTGATACATTTCAGGATATAATGCACCTTTTTAATACAAATTGTATTATTTATTTAAAATGTCAGTATTATTTAACTTTGTTATGTTAAATGTATTTTTGCAGTCGGTAACAAAAGTGTCCGAACACTAGCAAAAATTCCTATGTAAAAAAAGTACACTCCGTACGGTTTTGTTAAATAAATCCTTATCGAATCGCGTTCTTACACTGACTAAGAACAGAATTCAAAAAGGATTTATTTAACAAAACCGTATGAAGTGCACTTTTTTTACATAGGAATTTTTCCTAGTGTTCGAACACTTCTGTTACCGACTGTACTTTCTATATAGTAATATATCGAGATTGTTTACTGTGTATCACGGATGCTTTTACCGTTATATTTATTATTTGAAAAGAATAACATGAAATTATATATATATATTATTCGAAAATCAAAGAAATTAGTTTTTAGTTGGCATATGTCGACTCTGTTCTTATAAATTTCTACCATATAGTATATTATTGTAATCATGTTAAGAGAAATACAATCTGTCAATCAACTGATAGAGAAGCATACTGAGGTGTTCCACCCACAAATTTACCTTTTCTCTGGTTCGGTACATTTACTTTATCCTTATTTGAACATTACTTTTATTTTAGTAAGGATCCGCGGTAGCCCAGTCTGTAGAGCGTCGAGCTCGTAATTGGAATATTGCAGGTTCAATACTCGAGCCCGCCAAAGACCATCGTGTACACTAATGGTGGCTGGTGCATGTAAAATCCGTCGTGGCCCCATTGTCCCCCATGTTCCCATGAAAACTCTACCTCTGGAGGTCACCGAAGCGTGGAAGCCATCCCTTACATACATGGAGGATCATAATTGTGATGGCATGTCTCCGGACCATCTCTAGGGGTGCGACCCAGACCGTTGCCAATTACCCATAGCGGTGTACTAGTGTGGCGTTAAACCCAATCTACCTACCTACCTACATCATTTGAGTAAGTTTTATATTTTAGCTTTAAAAGAAGTCAATAATATATCCAATGAGATAATCCTAACAGTGCAAATTTATGTGAAATATTGCTCTATTCTACCGTGTTATATATACAGGGTGATTAGAAAAAAAAACTATCCCGATATATGAGATCATAGCTACCATACCGTTCCGAGAAACTGAATAAAAATTTGGTGGAAGGTATTTTGAGGTATGCACTCAAGAATTATATTAAAAAGAACAGTTAAACTTTAACAGTTACGGTTACAGTGAGAACATTTCGAAAATTTCAAATGGCAACACCTACTTTTTTTTTATTGAAATGGAATCTCCATAGCAAAAAAAAAAAAAAAAAAAAAACATAAATAACGTTAGAACGGTACCTCTAGCACGAAAATCAGCAGCGCTAGCAGGCTAACAAAAAAAGAAAAAAAAAACGACTGTTACGTTCCTACCAGAGAACCACTTTCATTTTTTAAAGACGTAACATTTCACCCTGACTCTTAGGTTCAGACTAAAGTCTACAGATTGTGCTTCGAAACGAAAAGAAGAGACCAAGGTATCCTTAATTTAGAGTAAGGCTACCGAATAAAGGTTTTAATTTCGTTGTTAGTCGTAAGACGCTGTCATGATGACGTCATCACAGTACGTGAAAAACAAGGCATTGTAAAATGGCAATCAAAACCGATTTTGATAATGATAATGATGTTTCCCAGTAAGCGGCATATTGTTCACAGAGCAAGAAAGCAAGATACACATCACGCATTTCACAATGCCTTATTTTTCACTTAGTGTGATGACGTTACTCATGACGGTGTCTTGCAGCTAACAACGAAATTAAAACCCTTATTCAGAAGACCTGCATGAAATTAAGGATACCGTGGTCTATTCTTCTCGTTTCAAACCAGAATCAGTAGACTTTAGTGAGAGCCGAAGACTCAGTGTGAAATGTGACGTCATTAGGAAAATATAAGTCGTGCTCTGGTAGGGACATCACAGCTTTTTTCTCTTTTACTCTTAGTATGCTTAGTGTTGGCGATTTTGATGCTAGAGGTACCGTTCCAACGCTATTTATGGTTTTTTCTACGGAGATTCCATTTCAATATAAAGAAGTAGGTAGTGCCATTTGAAATTTTCGAAATTTTGTCACTGTAACCGTAACTGTTTGAGTTTAACTGTTGTTTTTTATATAATTCTTTAGCGCATACCTCAAAATACATTCCACCAAATTTTTATTCAGTTTCTCGGAACGGTATGGTAGCTATGGTCTCATATATCGAGGTAGTTTTTTTCTAAACACCCTGTATATATATATATATATATATATATATATGTATATATATATATATATATATATACACTAAGCGACAAAAAAAAAAAGCCGCACATGGATGTTTTCCTTTTTGCCTTCTACAACTTGAAATTTTATCGTTTAAAAAGCAAATTTTCGAACAGATTTTACCATGTTGTCCTCCACATACACTTTAGCTGTGAGTCCAGTGTTAAAAACAAAATGCAATTGTCAGGAAAATTGTAATTTTAGAATTTATTTCAAAAATTGTAAGAATTAGGCAGTTAACGATGCCACAAAATATATTAATTTTCGAATGAAAATAAAAAAATATTTTAATACGTGAGATGGTAAAATAATTAAATGTTAACAAAATATTAGTAAAAGGGTTTTCAGCAAGATATAAAAGTTTTTGGCCGTTTAAACTGTAAATTTGGTTTTAGGTGGCCACACTGCTCATCCAAGCGAGATGACCGTAAGTTAAAAAGCCATTGCTTATAAAATCGGTTTGTATTACATTTAAAACATAAAAGAGCTTCAGAAAAAGTGTTTAGTAGCATAATTTCTTTAACTACAGTACAACAACTATTAAACAAAGCAGGTTTAAATGACAGAAAATTTGAAAAAATTCCATTCTTAGTGAAGAGATTAGGAAAGCAAGACCACAGATGGCTAAAAATAAATTAAAAAATGATTAGTTAATTAATTGGCTGAACTGGTTCTCTCTCATGAGTCAAGTTTAACTTATATCGAGCTAAAGAAAACGAGCAGATCTGACAACGAAAATATGACCGACTTAATGAAAATCGCACTTTTAAAACAGTGACACATTCTCCGTACATTATGATACGGAGGTGCATAACTTTTTAAACACTCGGGAAAATTTTTATGCTCAAGGGATCAATTAACTCGAAATAAAACACAATCTGCATAAAAGTGGTGCCTGACCGACTATTTTGGAGGTATCTTGGACATTTCCGTAAACAGCATTTGAAGATAATAATGCACCTTACTACACGGCGTCTGTGATAAGTTTATTCACTTCAAATTGTCAAAATTTCTTATACATTCCCATGAGAACCTATAATTTTGTAAGTAATTATATCGTTTTTCACTTTAAGTTAAATACCACAAAGGATATAGTAGAATTTCTTTTTTACCAGACATGGAAATAGTCAAAATCGCGATCCGCTCGAAAATGTTTCGTCAATAAAAAGGCGGGGGAGAGGGGAGAGATTTCGAAATTTGCAGCCTATAACTCTGTCAGAACTAGAAAAAATTATTTTTGATGTTTGGCACATTGAAATTTCTGAGATTTATATTAAAACACTGTATAAAACTATGCCATTGCGCATTAATGCAGTAATTCCATATAAAGGTAGAATTAACCCAATGCAGAATACATATTTTTAACAAAAAATTGCTTAGATCTAACAAATAAATAGTTTTATTTCATATATTAAAATATAATTTGTTTATTTCATACAATAAATCATAATAGAATACAAAGTGTATGGTAATTGCATTATGTTCAAAAAGAAAGTTTTATGCAGATTTTTAAAAAGTACTTCGTAAAGTGCAATAAAGCGAATTGTTAAATCGAAAATATATATAGGTATAATTTCATACGTTTAGTATTATGCAAACAAGACAGTTTTATTTGTTTCAAACATTAATTTTAATGTTATTACAAATAAAAAAGGTATAAGTCATTTTTTCTGCAGTGCGGCATTTTTTTTGTCGCTTAGTGTATATATATATATTAATTTACACTACCTTATGAAGTTTCCAAAGTAGAATATGAATATAGAATAATATATATAGGAATATTTAAGACCAATATGACTTATTTACAAAGAGAATATTTTTTATTATGCGAAATTTCATACCATTCTGCTATGTTTAGAAAAGTTGAAACTTTAAATCGCATACAAGATTTTTGAAGTAGAGTACCTTTAAATTATAAAAAAAGCACCAAAAAACTGGCGTTTAAGTGCCATCACAATTTTGATCCTCCACAAAGGGATGGTTTTTCCTCTTCGATCTTCAATGGTTCTGCTGTCTTGATATACCAACGACCTGCGTGAGAACTTGTCTATTTTATGGTGCCGAACCTTGAAGGAATGATATAAGAGGACATGCCCAGAAATAACCTCAGACCAAAATTGTAACGGCAGAAGCCACTGAGTAACACAGTTGTACAAGAAACTCTGCATATAAGTGAAATTATGTAACATTTATCATTCTAGATAAAAGTTATTATAACTGCAGGCCCCAAAGCTGTTAAATAAATGTGAAATAAATAGAGTAATCAATTACTAACCAACATTTTGGTAGATTTGATATGGCTCTTATGGTAACCTTGGCTGCTTTTGCGGCAGCCATCTTGAGTAGACAGTAATTAACTTCATTTACCATGCACATCGAGATACATAAAGTAGAGTTCTGATTGTATGGGTAAAGGGTTGGCTTGCCGTGGTAGAAGATGAATCACGTGACATGAACCAATAGGTTGCAATGTTTGGCTCTTTATCGCTTTTTTAGCGATTTAAAATTTCAGTTTAGCAAATTATCATTATTATTACGCAACACGAGAGTCCTATCACCGAAATAAATTGATTGTAAAATAAATTTTCACATATTTCACACAATAACAAATAATAAAATAGTGTTTCTTTCACCATATCTCAACAAAGTTTAAATGTGTTTATAAAGAAAAAATAAACTTTTAAAAGAGCTAAATTTAACAGCAATTAATATTTTATCAACTCTTTTTAATATTTTATCGGTTAAATTTCGACTACATGGAATAAAAAGAAGTAAAATAAAACAAAAATTGTTTAGAACAAAGAAAATGTTAAATTACGTAAGTAAACAAAAACATTGGCGGTTATAGTTGCCATAGAAATTCATTGAAAATAAACCGTAACCAAGTAAACCATCGAATACGCAGGTACAAAGGGAGCAAATCACATGACTCACCTCGCACCTTCTCAAGGTTTATCATTTATCACTCTACTTTGTATATCTCGTGGACCCTGCATGTTTATACGCCGTAACGTAACCCCTCTTATAACATTCCTCCAAGTGCCGAACAGACTACAGAGCCAGTGTACTTAAAAAGACGTCAAGTGGTGAAAATAACGTTTGGCGATTGTGCGAAGTATAATTTTTTTTTTCTTACGAAAATGGACTTGGTAAAAAAATTTCAGACATTTCTTAATTCAGTATGAGAAATAAATATAATTTTGTTAATTAGTAATAATATTTTTTCAGCAATATTTTTAAAAATATGATTTTAAACCTGTCGAAAGTATTCTTCAGAAAGAATTCGGGTTGAGCTGAATTGAGTGATTTTAATAATAGCTACGCAATGGTAAATTAGCGACGTCGTGGGATTAGCCCGCAGTGCTGGTCCGGAAATTTCAAAGACTTGATTCTCCGCGGAGAGGATTTTAATATCTCGATAATAATAAAAAAAGGTAATGATGTTCAAAGAATCAGAGGATGACTTCCTAGTGCACAGCTCTCTCTTTAAATGCAACTTTAAGAACAAACTAACAAGAACCACTCCTTTGAATTCTGCTTCACTTTTCGTGTTTTAAATGATGTTATACCTCTGGGAGGTCACCGAAGTGGTGAGCCATTCGCTTCATGAAGGATCAAAATTGTGATGATATGTCTGTGGACCACCCTTAGGGGTGAGATTCAGACTGTCGCAAATTGCCCATTGTGTAGTACTAGTGCGCCGTAAAAGCCACAAAGGATCAAAATCAAACGTGTTCTATATAGAACTGTGATTTTCTTTCTTGTTTATTGCAAATTGTGGTTAGTTTGATTAATGTCGCAGTACCACTGCGTAGGGACTATTGCTGACGGTCTGGAATCCCCTCTAGTTTAGTCTGGAGATATGCATAAAAATTTCGATCCTGTATGGAGAGAAGTTATATATATATATATTTATATATATAATATTTATTTTGATACAAATTACAGTTGGTAACAAAAGTATCCGAACATTAGCAAAAATTCCTATGTAAAAAAAGTAGAATTAATACTGTTTTGTTAAATAAATCCTTGTCGAATCATGTTCTTAGACTGCCTTATGGCTGTATTCTTCATGAATTTCACCTCCCGGTTCAACGCAAAAACTTGAATTGCGTCTAAAGGCAGGGTTCAGCATTCCAGCAAAATTCGCCACAATGTTTCTGCCATCTAGCGTCGAGGATTTCGTATAATCTCTTATTGGTTATTTTCACCTGAAAAATCTTAAAATAACTATTTGCTAGATGGCAAAAATAATGCGTCAAAATTTGCAAAAATTTGCACACCACCTTTATACGCTTTTGAAATTTTCTAGCTCAACCGGGAGTTGAAGTTTTTGGTGAATAACAGCGTAAGAATATGATTCGATGAGGATTTATTTAACAAAACAGATTAACTCTACTTTTTTCATATAGGAATTTTTGCTACTGTTCGGATACATTTGTTACCGATTGTATGTTGTCATAAAACATGTGCTAGAATTCGAAATACTTTTGCCAAAACGAAATAATCTCCTACTTCTTTAGGGAGTAAATATGTGCTTCACAGAAATTAGGTTAAAAAATTATCTTACAGATAAAAGCAGATGCGTCAAGTCCTTTTTTACTAAAAACTCTTTCGCTTAATCAAATTTGGTTGGTTGGGTTTCACGTCGCACTAGTACTGCGCTATGATATTTCGCTTAATCAAAGAGTACTAGCCAGTATGACACCTTTAAACCAGATAGTAAAAAAAAATATTTTATCAATTTCTTTAAGGTTAAATGTTGAGTGAGTTTAACATAGAACTACAGCTACACAGGGGGATATTGGGAACGTATAAGACTAACTCTTAGGTGTATATTCGCATACGGAGAAAAATGGATTATCCAGTGAAAGACCAGTTTATTTATTTATTTTTACTTTCTGCGCTAGATAAAAACATTTCTTTAAAGTGAGGATTTTTAAAGGTTATGCATAATTTCTAAATTTACGAATATATGTATATATGTTTGAGTGTGTTTCACGTCGAACCAGAAATACGCAAAGGGCAATTGCGCGACGGTCTAGGATTCACTCAGAGGTGTTCACTCAGCCGAGTACTTGTTTGGATATGAATATAGGAAATAAATTTAAATTAAAACTTGTATACTGTGTGTATATGTATATATATACTTAAAAACATACTACGATTTTAGTTACTGTGTTTGAGTATTTTTTGTTTATTTTTGGTAACATTTTACAAACGTGTTTATATGGATTGAAAGAGAGTAACCGTTATCGTTGTCGACTTCATCTCTCTTAAAAAATCTATTAAGTTATTTTTGTTGGTAAAATTATTTCTTATCCTATTTCTTAATTTAATGCCATAAGTTTTTTTAAAATAAAGTCTATAACCAGTGACTAAGGAAAATGTTTTTTTAAACGAATTGCCGTTGAATATCGTTCTTTTATATTACTGCCTTAAAAAAATAGCTTTGAAATACATTCGGTATGTACAATTTATTGAAAACAATTTAAAATCGCAATTTTAACTAAAACAAATTATGTTCCATATGACTCCCCTCAATACTCCCACCTATTTTAAATTACTGCAGTTTACCAATATATTTAAATTTAATTGTGTATTACTATAAGGATTTTATTTTTTATGCTAAAATTTATGAAGATCTCTGCATTCATACATAAGTATTTTTAAACACTGACATATCAATTAATTTTCAAAGTAAAAAACAAGTTAAAAATATATTAATAGACTATAATGATGAAAAATCAAAAGGGTGAAATCAAATTTACGTCGTATAAAGCATTTTAAAATTTAATTTTTCTTTAAATTTTGAACAATTTTTCGATAGATTTTAAAATTACTTAGCAATACTCAAGCATTGAAATACATCGATGCTTTCACATCTGCAAAACAGTAAATTAAAGAACAATTTTCAATGTCACTCATCTCATGACTTTAGACAACTTATATAGTCACTACAAGCTGGTACTGATGGAATGTATTATCCGCAAGTGTAATACTAATACCATTAGTTTTATAGATAATAAAATATATTACCTATAAGGATATAAGTAATAAAAAATCTTTGAAATTACAAGATATTGTACACTGTGATTTAACCTTTTTAAAGAATTGCACTATTGTAAATATATCTAAAATGTCAGTTTTTTTGCTTTTTTTTTTCCCTCCATTCTTTAATAAAATCTGTTATAGCATATACGTAGCATACTCTTATACTGTATTTGAATACTTTAAAGATAAAGAAGTTAAGATTAGAAGTACAGTCTACGAATAAACAGTTAAAAACTAGTTTTATTTGAGATTTCTGTGCGAGGGTGAGGAGACTGGAATGGCGTCTTTAACTCTTCGTTTAAATAAAATATATATATATTACACCAACCTTTTTGAATTTTAAATTTCTAAGTTATTCAGACAATACTCACAAAACTCATTGAAACTTAATCACCTTGATCAATATTTTCAAGTGTTACTTTCATTTGATCTTCAAAATACTAAATTTAAGTTTACATACACACGAATCGATCGTTAAACATATTTTGTTCGCGTGTTTACATCAAAAACTCAGCGTTAGGAACTGAACTTCAAACAATATTTTGTCTAGCACATTAGGGGTTTGATAAAATAATCACTCGTAATTTTTTTGGACTTGGTAAAATTAATGAAAGAAATATTATTTACACTCACTGGGGGAAAAAAAAAGCTTATTTTTTGGAAACCCTTTATTTTGTATGTAGGTACAGCTGTTAACATTTCTTTTATAGTTGTGGTATTTCTCTACATGATAAGCTGCCTCAATATTGTTGAGTAATATTGCACATTTTTTACAGTCGGTAACAAGTGTCCGAACGCTAGCGAAAATTCCTATGTAAAAAAAAAAAAAAAAAAAAAAGTACGCGTAATACAGTTTTGCTAAATAAATCCTTGTCCAATCCTGTTCTTAGACTAAGAAGAGGATTCTACAAGGATTTATTTAACAAAACTGTATTATGTGTACTTTTTTATATAGAAATTTTTGCTAGCGTTCGGACACTTTTGTTACCGACTGTACATATTACATTGTACTTATACAATTCATTTTTACCGATTCAAAGTACATTAGGAAAAAAAAAATCAGATATATGAAATCTGAGATTTTTTGTTTGGCCAGTAGAACTTTGGTAAATGATTGTCATACCGTATTTTATAGGAAATGCTTTGCATTAATTAAAAAAAAAAAAAAAGCATTTTTGTCTATTGCAGTCTAAAGATGCTAAACTGTTCCTACCAGAACTTTTGACCATAGACGTAATGTGCTTTGAATTTGTTTTGAATGTCTTTGTACATGAACTATTCGTTTGATTCTAATTGTTTCACGTAGCATCTCTGTTGATACACAATGACCATAATTTACATATATACATAAACAGTAAATTCAAATTCCGTATTATTTGTGCCAAAAGCATATGCTACATGAAATTTATTTTTAAAATCGAACAAATAGATTTTGTGGAAGAACATAGAATGTTCCGTGAAGAATATTATGTGAAAATCATTCATCATTCACTTACAAGGCCTCACAAGAGAATTTGGGTGTATTAAAGGTATACTTGAAAATTGATGCCAGTACATTTCAATCTGTGTTATTTTTCTTTTTCGACACTTCACTTCATCTGGTGTGTAAATAGTTTATGCACAATATACAGATCTATATATGCCCAAAATTAAGCAAATATATTATTTTCGATTAAATATAATTAATGGAAGTCTTTACTAAATTTTACAAAATCTAGGAAAACACCTTTAAGAATAATTAATTTTCATACCCTTATGAAGGCAAGGTTTTGGAATCCAAATTTCAACGTCGATCCTTTGCTATAATTTTGAGTTTCGAGGTCCCTGTATATGAAAATTAAGTTTCTAGTGGTTGATATGTGTGTATTTCGTAAGCATAGCTTAAAAAAGTAATTACAGGAAATTTTATTTTGATGACTGAGGATCCAATGAGGATGGAACTTGAAAATTTTGACAGAGATTATTAAACTTTAAGGATTGATGATTGCGTGAACATTTTTTTGCATAATTTATGTACCTTTTCAATAACGCTTTGAACTGTGAATTTTGTTCAACTAATTATAAAGTTGGTTTTAAGTATAAAAATTCCTATTTTGAAATGAAATGATAAATACAGGTCTGATAATATTCAGAAGATTCTTCCAGCTGATGCTCAATCAAAAAAAAAAAAAAAAAAAAAAAAAAAATTACAGTAGGCAGCAAAATTAGTCAAGCGCTCGCAATAATTTCTATGTAGGAAAAGTACACACAATAATACTACTTTGTTAAATAAATTCTTGTCGAGTCATGTTCTTAGTCAGTCTAGGAACTTGATTCGACAAGGATTTATTTAACAAAACTGTACAAGGAAAGGGCATGTTTATGAACAAACGCTCCGTCAATCAGTCTTTTCCACTCCCTAAGGGCAAAAGAACAACTCGTATTGGTGTAAAGGCCAATGTTTTACCCTAAGTAGAATCACAAATAAACAAGTTTGCCCGTGCGGGACGTCACCTGCGCTTTTCTTATTAAGTGTACTTTTTCTTAAAAAAAAAAAAAAAAAAAAAAAAATGGGAATCATTGCTAGCGTTCGAATAATTTTCCCGCCGACTGTACTTTCAAATGTTGCCAATTGTCCATACCGTAGCCCTAGTGCGACATAAGATACACTCACACTTGCTTAACCTTCTAGCGGGCGCGCTGCTTATACGAATATGAAAGGTTTTCACATATACTACTGTAAAATATGTATTTTAAAGTATCTGAATATTTTAATTATACTATAACCATTTGAAGATTGATAAGAACATTCAGTTGGAACTTTTATTCATTAAAACAAAACTGAAAGAATGAAACTGAAAGCGCAAAATCAATTTTAAAAAATCAAAGAAACATCGGAATTATAAGTTAATTAATTTTAAAAATATTTAAAATAATAATGTTTAAAACAAAAACAACAAACAATCGTTTTTAGCAGTGAAAAAAAAATCAAATATAACAAACCGTTACATGAAAGGTCGCGCGTATTTTTCAAATACAAATAGCAAATATTCAGCTCCATATCATTGTCTCGAGGTTCAAATGATAACTAAAAACAGATCAATATATACTGAGTGAATAGCCAAAGATAAGTGTTTCAAATGCTCTCTGACTTTAAGATATACAACGAGATTTACCACAAGTGTATCTCTCAGATACGCGCGCCCGTTGGAAGGTTAAGATCACTTGCTTACGATATAAGGAAAGGGCACGTGACGTCACTCGCAGTTAAATTATGGGTAAAGTGGCAAAACACTGGTATTTCCACCAATCCTGGTCGATGTTTTGCCACTCGAGAGTGGCAAAGATTGATTGACGGAGCGTTTGTTTGTAAACATGCCCTTTCCTTATAAATGAAACTTCAACGTAAAGTTTCAATATACAGTTGGTACCATAAGTATCTGAGCACTAGTCAATAATTCCGATATCAAAATAGTACACTTAATACAATTTTGCTAAATAAATCCTTATCGAATCATGTTCTTAGACTAAGAACATGACTCAACAAGGATTTATTTAACAAGGCAGTATTAAGTGTACTTTTTTTAGACAGGGATTATTGCTAGTGATCGGATACTTTTGCTGCCGACTGTAATTTTTGTATTTTCAATACGAAATTTTTATCGCTTTATTGCATTCGTTTAAAAACCATTTATTCTCTGTACGAGTCAGTCTATACGAGTCATGTACTAAGTCAGTCTAAGAACATGATTCGACAAGGATTTATTTAACAAAATAGTATTAAGTGTACCTTTTTTTATATAAGAATTATTGCTAGCACTCGAATACTTTTGCTGCCATCTGTACTTTCGACTGTCGCCAATTGTCCTTACCGTAGCGCTAGTGCGACATAAGATACAATCACTCACTCAAAATTGTTTCGATATAAATGAAACTTCAACGTAAAATTTCAATGGTTCACATTGTGCAGTCTGTAACAAAAGCATCCGAATATTAGCAAAAATAAAGTACAGCTAATACTGTTTTTTTTAGTAAATCCTTATCGAATCATGTGCTTAGTCAGTCTAAGAACATGATTCGACAATCATTTATTTAACAAAACAATATTAGATGTACTTTTTTTATATAGGTATTTTTGCTGATGTTCGGATACTTTTGTTACCGACTGTACTTAATTCAAAAAATTTTAACTGCTGAATTACAAAAGAAAATTCACAAAAAATGTTAAATTTTATGTTTTAAACGCCAAATACGAAAAAGTCATAGGAAACTGCATTAACTCCCATTCAGTAATACCAAGGAACTTAAAAGTACATTCGGTAACAAAAGTGTCCGAACACTAGCAAAAATTCCTAAATTAAAAATAAAATACACTTCATACGGTTTTGTTAAATAAATCCTTATCGAATCATGTTCTTACACTGACTAAAAACAGTATTCGATAAGGATTTATTTAACAAAACCGTATGAAGTGTATTTTTTTTACATTGAAATTTTTGCTAGTGTTCAGACACCTTTATTACCGAATGTATGATAAAAGATGAGATAAGTGAGTTTATTATCACATTATTGCTATGCTCTGAGCAATAGGCGATGGTCGGGGATTCACTCCTAGATGTGGTGCTAAAGTCTGTGTGAGTGACTGTGTTTTACGTTGCGCGAGTGCTGCATTCTTGAAATTAGGTGAGGGATGGAGACTAGCTATTACAGTTTTGATCATCTGCGGAGAATTAAATAATAATAATAATAATAATAATAATAATCCTCTACATAGAGAGTTAAATATGTATTGACATGTCGCTGGACAACCTATAGTGGCGAGACGCCAATATCCCGTAATGTAGAGTAAGAGTGAAATAAAATTCACTCAACCACATCATTTATTTTATGAAACTATTCCATAATGCAAAGAAGGCAACAGTAACATGGTTAAAAGATTTCTGAGCTCCCAGTGGAAGATTGCGGGTTTGATGCCCAAAAAGACTGTATATTGTCGGTATACAGTCGGTAACAAAAGTGTCCGAACACTAACAAAAATTCCTATGTAAAGAAAGTACACTTCATACGGTTTTGTTAAACAAATCCTTGTCGAATCCTGTTCTCTGTCAGTCTAAGAATATGATTCGACAAGGATTTATTTAGCAAAACCGTATTAAGAGTACCTTTTTTATATAGGAATTTTTGCTAGTGTTTGGACACTTTTGTTACCGACTGTATGTGTTTATTAAATTATTTCAAAATTTACATTTTTTTTTTTTTTTTTTTCGTTTGCTGTATTTAGTAGAGACGTTAATTTTAATTTTCATGTTTCATTTTTCGGTTTATGCACATAGCAAGACAACATTGTGGCTGGAATATTTTTTTTAAATATGTAAGTATTTTGAAATATGTAGTTATATATATATATATTTTTTTTTTTTAAGTTCAATAAATACTTTTTATTAAAATAAAAGATTTATTTTAGACCAATTTTGTGAAATTTAAATTTTTAGTCGTTTAAAAAAAATAACGCAATTAATAATCTGAAATATAAAATGGTGTATTATTTCTAAATCTGAAACATTTTTATTTTCCTTCAGAAAATATAAAAGAAAATATTCCTATAACCTAAAAATTGAAATTTCTGGTAATAACAGAAGACGTCGTAAGAAACAGCTGTTTCCCATTATTATATATTTCTGTCTTCCACAAACATGTGTTTATAGGTCTTTTTACAGGATTAGAAAGCTAAATGTATTTGTTTTCCTTAGAGGCAAGAAATAAGAAAAGATAAAGTTAAAGAACAAATAAATATTTATTAGTTATTTAGCTTTCTTTAAATTTTATAGCGCCACATATAATATTCTTTTCTATAGAAAAGAAACAATAGTTAACATACATTTACAACAACGCATTTTCTAAGCAATTTATTTCAAACTGAATTTGTAAATAACGTTAAGTTTTAAATTATACTTAATACATTATTATACAGTAATTTAAAGGAAATATGTTGATTGTATGATTCTTAGTATAAGTATTCTACAAATAGAATTGTTTAAAATAAGAAAAAGGATATAATGAATGTTTAAGCTGATTTATTGTTTATAAATCTTATATGAGAACCCAGATAGGAGAAGAAAAATTATGTTACAATAACTTATAGATTAACGGTTCCCGTATCTTTAAAAATATCATAGTTTTTCCTAAAATATATTCAATAATAATATTAATAATAATAATAATAATAAATCCATGATTCATTTCACAACTTAAGCATATTTAAACAGAAATTTTCAAAGCGGAATCACATTGAAAAGTGTAGATTTCAGTAGATTATCATTATTAAAAAAAAAAAAAAACAGAAAGTAATAGTTTTTTTTTTCTAAAAAAAAAGTATATATATATATTTGTGACGTGATAAAATTTCATTATATTAAAGAAATATTTTTCCATTTGTATATTATTATACGAGCGTATAATAGCGCTTAGAATTTTCAATGTCTATTGAGTCTTAATAACTGAGACATTTCTGATTTTTTTTTTCCGTATTTTATTTCTCTAAATTTTACGTACAATAAAGATGGAAAGCAGGAATAACTAAACCCAGTTTTATCTTAATATATTTGGAACATTGTTGCCATCTATCGTGTAAAAAATATATTTATATATTATTACAAATTGGATTAAATAATCTAATAAATTTATAGAGTGACTTTCGTCTGATTTTTTTGGTGATTTCTCTGTCACATTGTTTAAATTCAGAGATTCATCCATTATCTTAGTGTGAATCATGCTTAATGCCGTTGTAAAGGTCCCGTTTGATAGCCAATGTTCAGAGCTTAGAAATTTACTAATCAGATGTCCGGTTAAAATCCCAGGTCACTCATGGATGCTTTTAGTGTTTCGGATTTCAAAGTTGTACTCTTCGGTCAAAAGTGTCTTAATAAACTAACCCAAACCCAAACCTCTGACAGCGTTGCCAACTTTTATGTACTTTAAAATCAAATATCGATTATAAATTTTTATTTGCAACGTTTATTTAATTTTATTCTTACCTGATTGTCTCTCCTACAACATCATTCTTCAAAACGTGAGGTGTTTGTTAAATAAAAACTTACCGACAAGTAAGTAACACTGACCGTGATAAGAAGCAATTTCTTTCATAGGTGAAATGCCATTTTTCCATCAGATTCTCTTGCCTATCAGATTTTCGAATGGTTAGAGCCTTGGCCTTCAGTTATTAGGTGTCAAGTTCGAGTTCCGGTACAAGCATGGGTCTCAGTAAAGCTTCAGAATCCACGTTAAGTCATAGATTATATGCTATGTGACTTAATATTCGAATCTGATGACAACTCAACCTAGTCGAACAATCTTCACTTCTTATTTTCTCCTCCAGTGCAAGTAATGCTGTACGTGTCGTCCACTCTTTTTAATAATTTATTATTCATTTCATTAATTTTAATTATTTCAACGCAATTAAAAAAATCATAGCTTGTTAAATTGATGTTTGCGTACATATTCATGCTTATTTATTGACACTTGCTTATTCATGAATTTATATGTATGTTTATTTAATGACAAATTCCAAACTACCATTATAAGGTCAGCCCACTTTTAAAGTCACTTTTGTGAAGTCTCAAAGGGTGACATTTTATCGAGGTCTAGTTTTATACACACTCATCGACATACACAGTCACACATATGTATATGTAGAACACAATACAGTGACTATCAGAGAGAAAATTTTAAGCCTTAATATGAAACTTTTGAACAAAAGTCGTATACTAATATAACGTATTTTGAAAATGTAAATTTCTATTTCGTTTTTATGTAATATTTGAACAAGTAAAATAGCCGTAATCAACTTTATTTTCGTCAATTATTTTCGTATGTTTTGATATATTTTAATCTAATTTAAGCATTAAAATAATGAATCATAATCGCATTTGTCACTTTAACATATAAAAAACAGTTCCCAAATTTATATACAACAGTTTTATTTCATTTTTACATTTATTAATACATTCAAGTAACAACAACAACAACAACAAAAAAAAGCATTTTCATTACATTATACGTAATCTAACACTCATAGAAAGTTTTTTTTTTTTTTAGATAAATAAGATAAATAAGATAAATTATTTAGATAAATAAGATAAATACTTAGTTCTAAAGGGTTAAAAAAATATATAGTAAAAGGAAAGTCTAAAACAAAGCAATTTAGAATAAAAAAGAGAATTTGGATGCTAAAACATTTAAGTATGCTTGCATCAAGCTTTTTTACATTTGTTTTTTCTTTAAAGTAACATCTTCAAAATAAATGATGCCGACAGTAGATTCTAAAATAAATTTTCATTGAATCTTTCTCTTGCTGAGAATCCAGTTCAAGTATTTTGCGAAATCGTGAGTGGAATTTAAAGGAGCTTTAAACTGCATTGTTTAGTTGAGGGATTGTCTCGAAATTTTAAAACTTTTTCCGAAAATATTTACTGATTTCTAAAGACATGGCTTAAAAAAAATATTTTCGATATCTAAAAGAAAAAAAAAATGGAAATATCTCACATCTAAATTTATGTATATATATATATATATACCCCGCGACAAAAAGATAGGTACAAAGGGATTTTCCTTTGATTTTTCATAAAATAACATTATCTAAATTGTGCTTATCATTTATTATTATCATAAAATAACACTATTCCCGGATTAATTTTTGTTTTAAAACTAATTTAAAAAAAGTTTAAGACTAAATTTTTTCTAATTTAAAACTACACAAGGCGACAAAAAGATAGGAACAAAGTTTTTTTTTTTTTTTTTTTCTTTTTTTTTTTGATTATTTTGAATATGAATATTTTGAATATGATTAAAATATTTAATATGTTTTTTATATGATAATATTTTGTTATGATAATAAATGATCAGCACAATTTAAATAATGTTATTTTATGAAAAATTTAAAAACAAACTTTGTTCCTTTTGTTGCGGAGTGTAGTCTTAAATCTGAAAAATTTTTGTTCTATTTTTGTTGTGTTGGTATTGTTTTGTATCTGTTAATTGCTAAATATTAAGGTTAAATTTTATTACTATAACTATCATTTATATATGTTTATATATATATATTATGCGCACGTAATACTTTTATGCAAAATAGTTATCGTGTCACATAGTTACCACCACGGGAAGTAGAAAAACACGGTAAGGTTCCCGTGCAGTTTCTGTTTTCTCCACTGGCGTCACTGGTACCCAATGCTCCGTAATGTGTAAATCAGTTTTCGCTTCATATAAAACTTTCAGTCTCATAAAAGTTTATATACATGTATTTAATACATTTTATATGATACTGTCAATAAAGTGACCTATGCATTTACTAACTGCACACATTGAAATTGAAGATTATATATTTATGCGTTTATATCCTTTACTTTTTTAGATTATTTTAAAAGTCTAATCTTTCCCTATTTTTTTCTTAAATTAAGATCTTTAAATAAAATTACAAATATTTTATTTAAACATGGCCTGTGCTTTTCCCACTTACATTTAACGTTTAGGATGTAAAATACATAATTTTCAAAATTCAAAATGTTTGCGAAAAAATGGAAAATTTTCGCTTGAATTCATAAGTTTTTTTAAAATAAAAATTAATAATTAAGTTATATATTTTTAAAGAATATGTTTTACTTATTCATAATTTTATATATTATAAAATTTAATAAATATATATTATACTATATTTATATGATCTCAAAATCTGGAGTTAATGTTTAAGAAAACAAAATTGAAGTAATGTTTCCCAAAATTAATATTTTCAAAACAATGAACAATTATTATTATTTGGTAATAATGATAAATAATACTTGGATATATTTTTTTTAATAATTCGAAAAACATGTTCAAAAATGTTTCATGCTATAAACTTTTAGCTTATTTTTGGAAATGTATCTTTAAATTTTTATATATTATACAACACAGTCATATGAAATTAAGGTTATATAACATTAAAAATAAAAATAATTTCTCATACAGCATGTGAATGTTTTAAAATTCATGAAAATTACAATATAGAATACATTTGACAAAAATAAAGTAAAATAAAATAAATAAGAAAATAAAAATTGTTGTTTATCTAAGTTGTAAGCCTTGCTTATATTTTCAAATTATAGCTGATATTAAAACATGACACTTACCTTAATGTCTTGTTATTGAAGTTTAGCTAATTTCTTAGATTTTTAGTTCCCCATCATACTATAGGTATGGGGAACTTAGGTAATCGTGAAAATTTTCGACCTCGGTTTTTTGACTTTTCTACACGTTTTCAGGTGTGAGGAATCCGAAAATGACAAAATGTCTATGGTGTATGTCTGTAGGGTGTCTGTTAGTGTGTTAGTGTGTTAGTGGGTTAGTGTGTTAGTCTGTTATTGGGTTAGTCCGTTAGTCTGTTAGTCTGTGTACACGATATCTCAAGAACAAATTGTCGCAGAGAGGTCAGATCAGTTTTAAAATATTACTTTCGACACTGGCAAGAACCCTATTGATTTGCAACATTCGAATTTAAAAACTTCGTAAGTTGTTAAAAAATTACGATTTTCTTAACATGTTAGAATAGGACAAAAATTCACTTAAACATGCATTAAAAGGAAACTTTTTACTGTAAAAGTGTCAGACCAGTTTTAAAATATCAGTTTGGATGCCGGAATGAACATCAGTAACTATAAATATGCTACTTTGAAAATCGTAAGTTATTGGAAATTTACGAATTTCTTAACATGGCAGTATAGGGCAAAATTTCACATAAACGTCAATTTTTAGAGATATTTTCATCGTAAAGATGTCAGATTACTTTTGAAATATTATTTAGGACACTGGCATGAATATTAATGACTATGAATTTTCCAATATAAAGATTTCGTATGTTATTGGAAATTTACGAATTTCTTAACATGTCAGAATAGAGCAAAATTTTACATAAACGTCAATCTTGAGGGATATTTTCATCGTAAAGATGTCAAACCACTTTCGAAATATTTAGGATACTGGTATGAATATCATAGACTATGATTTTTCCAATTTAAAAAAAAATCGTAAGTTATTTGGAATTTACGATTTACTTAACATGTCAGAATAAGGCAAAATTGAGCATAAATTTCCATTTTGAGGATCCTAAATACATTAGACAACTTCAAAATTAAGTTTATGATATTTGTTTGAACATTATTGAATACAAATATTCTACTAGGAAATTTTCGTAAATTATTCGTAATTTACGATTTTATCAACATAGCGAAATTATAAATATTTCATATAAATATGAATTTTGAGGTTTATTGCATTGGAAATAGTAGCATGAAAAGTAAACAACAGAAATGACCCTGATAAAATAAAATAATAAATTAGAATAAGATAATTATATCGAAGTGAACGGTGGATAGCCTATTAGGCGGGGATTTCATTCTGTCACTGTATCAAGCTTTGGTCAAATTCATTTCTTTTAACATGATTATAATATGTCTATAATCCCCATCATATTTCTGAGAACATAAATATGATGGGGAACTGAGCAGAGTCCACCTATGCCAACTAGTTTTCTTGAATTATCGCAACTGGATAATTTATAATGTCTTTTTAGAGATTTCTGTTTATTAAGTGATTTTAATCTGATAAATTTCTTGTACGGACAAAACACGATATTGCAAATTCATCAATTTCATAAAATATATTTTTTAATATTATTAATTAATATTTTCATTACGCCACATTCTTTTACTGAATAAGTACCATGAAAGCTTTTGAAATTCCTTTTCCATTTGAAAGACAATTTGGAGCAATTTATATATAGGTTCCATTAAAAAATCTCTTGAAATAGAGGTGAGCCAATCATTATATTGTATGGGCAACTGGTTTGTTAGATTACCATATTCGAAGGTTACTGGAATATTTTTCTTTTTGATTCTGTCTGCTATGTATCCTGCCAGCATTTTTAATAAATCAGGATTTTCATTAGATAAAGTATTTATATGATTTTCATTATTATCAATTACTGATTCATAAGTATTTTCAAATAAATCTATTTACTGCAGGTTGTTCATCAGACTCGGATTTCAAAATTTCGCTATCTAAATTTAGTATAATGTCGGCACTTAATATAGTCGTTTCTTTCGAAGAGGGCCGCCGTAGCCCAGTCGGTAGAGCGTCGGCCTCGTAATTGGAGGATTGTGGGTTCGGTACTCGAGCCGGCCAAAGACCATCGTGTACACTAATGGTGGCTGGTGCACGTAAAATCTGTCGTGACCGCAATGTCCTCCATGTTCCCATCAAAAATTATACCTCTGGGGGTCACCGAAGCGGGAGAGCCATCCCTACCGTGGATGATCAAAATTATGATGGCATGTCTCCGGACCACCTCTAGGGGTGTGTCTCAGACCGTCGCCAATTGCCCATCTGCGCAGAACTAGTGCGACGTAAAACCCATCCATCCATCTATCTTCCCCAGAACAATTTCCCATTGAAAAGGTGAATTTTGAGCTGCGACGTAGAAGAAGAAATTTTATTCTTTGGCTAACAGCTGTTGGTAGAGTATGAAATAAAATATACCGAAACCTCTTAAAACGGAAAAATAGGATTCAAGAACATCTTAATTGCATCTTGCAGCCATAACATATGAATAACTTTTAGCTGGTAGTTCGTCATATAATCCTCGTAAGTTAGAAAGTGAAATTAAAAAGCCTTTTTGGAAAGGTAACGTTTTTGTTTTTCCGATGACACGAAAAGATTCACATAAACCCTATAGTTTTTTTTTTTTTTTTTAAGCAATCTTTTGTTCTTTCAGATGCATACTATGTGCACTTTTAAGTTTATTCGTACGGTGATAAGGTACTCTAGAATTTAAGACATCGAATCCATCATTAACCCGCCAGGACGGGCGCTGTGAAACGTAACTTGAGAACGGGAATGGGGTGTCAGCGCACCCCAAGCATATTAAATGAAATAAATACGAAAACTCTTTAGAATTCAATCTGTTAATGAAATTCTTGATAATTACACTCTTTCTCATAAAAATAAATAATTGAAATGTTCAATTATCGTTAACTTTAAAAAATAATAAAAGAATGAATTAAAAGAACTCACCTTTTTCCTCCTTGTTCGAAAAACTTAATTTTTCCCATGTGGCGCACTTAATTATTTTTATTTACAATATTTATTATAATAAAAATGATACATTACTGTGGATAAGAATACTCAAACATTAATTTTCATAATAATTAGTGTATACATGGATCAGAAACTTTAGATTTTTTGCAGTTTTTACATATAACTTCAACTTCTGAGTGTTATATAAAAATGAAAAAGAGTCTGAATTTGTTGTTTTCATACTCTTCGCACGGAAGATGACCTTGGAGGCAGGTAATGAAGGAACTGACCACTTTTGTTCATAGGGAGAGACAGCAGATAAATATTTCCTGGCATGGGGTGTCAAAACACCCCCGTACCCGTCCTGCCGAATTAATTATTCTCATAAATTCTGGTATATGTTTATTATATGGAATAATAAAATCAATCGCCGATGCAACAGTGCCTGAAAGCAATTCAGCAGCTTTTCTTACGTTCTTTCTCTCTGTGTTGGTTAAAAAAAGGTAGTCGTTGTTAATTTTATGAGTAAATTTAAGTTCCCCATCTTTTGGATTTTCAATAAGCTGTTGAAATTTTTTTTATCAACTGTTTTTCCATCTGATAATTGATAGCCCGTATCTATCAAATGATTCCTTAGAAGTTTTAGCATATGAGGAACAAAATGCCCAGATATTTCTGTCCTCGCAGCAAGAATTTTTCAAACTTGTACTCCCTGGCTTTATACCTAAATCTGAAAACATTTTTTTGATTTGAAGGACCCATATCACTTACAAATGCTCGAACTCGAAATCCTGTCTGCTCAATATTTTTTACTCTATTAAAAAATAAATCCTTATCAATAGATTTGTCAAATTCGTAATATATTAGTTGTTTCCATTTTCCTATAAGTCCTCGTATCATCACAACTTGCACACTAGAATGAGGTTCTAAAATTTTATCCTGTAATGCATTATAACATCAATCAGACTTGATTTTATATTTCATCAAAGGATACAACAACGTCCTTTTAAATGTCTTCAAAAACTACTTGCGCTTTCAGCACATTTAAACTTAGATCAATAAACCCTGGAATATAGCAACGCAGTTATGAAGACGACGTTTTAGTGTTGTTTCACTAGGCAATATATATTTAAATTCTTCTCTCATGTAACTGTAAGCTTTTTTTGATATGCATTTTAACGTGATCTCCCTCGAAATATTTCGTTATCCCAAGTACAGCATTTACCTTTTGAAATATCCTGTTTCTGCGAGATTGAAAACAGGGACTCATATTGTTTCAAAATGATTTTAGACGGGAATTTTCTAATTTAATATTTTCCATTTCAATTTAAGCTCCTAGATTAATTCCTTTAATTGTTGATTTTCTAAAAAAAAAAAAAAAAAAAAAAAAAAAAATGCATTGAAACAGTTGCAACGCCTTTAGAAAAATTTGTGCAATTGCTCTTATTTTGAAAATTGTTACAAGTAAATCACAAACAAAAATAAATTAATACTCATATCGTTTTTCTCAAAAAATCTCTTATTTTTATACGTGATTAAAAAAAAAAATATATTCTCCATTTTTGTTGAATATTCTCCATTCAGTTGCTAAGTTTTATAAGTTATTCCGGTGCATTGTTTGACCCGCCCCTTTTCCATACGACAATTTTACGAATATTTTTTCTTATTTTTTTGTGATTGTATATTGAAGAAAATGACTTTTTAAAAAATAAAGTAGTGCAAAGTACTGCCGGGGATAAAACTATTCCGTTTAAAATTATGAAGTTGATAACTCTGCCAGTACGTATATCTTAGATATACATACATTCTTCTCTATATTTAAGCTATTTTTAGTATTTATATAACTATTATATGGTTATGTAGTTCATTTAACAAACTATATCTTTTTATTTTGTACTTGTTTTAATTTACTAAGAATTTTTTCATAGTTTGAATTCTTTAAATATAAAAGTAAAAAAATCTTAATGCCAGCAAAATAATAATAATGTGAAAAAAAAAAAAAAAAAGCTTTAAATTTGTTCTACTATAATGAATTCAATAAGACGATTTCCAATGATAATATTTAAAGAATTAATAAATGTGTGTGAAAATTTTCAAGTTACCTAACACATAATTATCCTTTATAAAATATATATTATAAACATAAAGCTATAATTTAAGATATTCGGTCAACTTTAAAATTAGGTAACGTTAAGATATAGTGTACCAAAACATAAAATTGTATGAATATTTACATGTTACTTTCATGAAGTAGAATTTATGTAAAATATATTTTAGACTATATTAATAAGAAGCCTTACTAAATTCAACAAACTATTTTTAATTAAGATGGAAAATAATAAATTTGGAAGGTTTTCAAACAAATACGAAATTGCATGAATAGTTTTACAGGGATAAATTTTGGTGTGTTAATATAAAATATTCATGGTAGAGAATATTTCTAAATAATGTAATGAGTGTGTATAGAATTGAGATAAACATTACGTTGAGAAAATGAAATATTTTCAGGTTTTCTTTAAGATTAGAAATAATAAAAATTAATTAGAAAATTCCAAAAACAGTCTTCTATATCATACTAAAATAATGATTGATAGAAAAAATGCACTGAGTCTGAAAAAAAACGACGCATAACAGTGACACATTCAATCCAATTTGAATCAATAAGTTTTTTTTTCTTTTTTTCATTGACATAAAATTTCATGCACTTATGTGCAATGGAAGCTAGAAATATTATTTCTGTAAATGAAGAAAAATGACACTTAACAAGGTCAGCGTTGTTTTTGTTAATAGCCATGTTACTTATCAAATTTAATGCACTTTTACGCATCACAAACTTTGATATACTCTTTTATACAGTGGAAAGAAAATCACTACATCAGTGTCATCTATCGGATGATATGTACACATACTTTCCAACCTATTCACAAGATTGTTAGTTCCCGCCCCTTTTTGTTCACCATTTAACTTTTAGAGTAATTCTCTACAAATATATTTACGATTAAATAAGAAGAAGAGAGCTCTAAAAAGACTGGTGTGAAAAAATAGGCGAAAAGGGGCCCGGCTAACAACTTTCCGTGTTAAGTTGGTAATTATGTGCACACAAAATTATTCTGTGTAGTTTTTCGTTATACAAATTTCAAATATCAAGTATGGTCAGTTATAAACCATAGACGCTGAACTACAGTTTTTCCGTTAAATCGTGAATATGAAGCATTGTTGTGTCATCTACAGCCTACAGCCGAATTTTAGGCAAATTTAATCAGAATATTTTAATATTATCCAGCTGTCGTATAGAAAGAATATACACCTATTCTTTGTAGAAGTTTTATATTAAGAAAAAAAAATAAGCATTGGAATCTCATATCTGGAGTAATAGATACCAAAACATGTCAACAACTTTCTGTCAGTATGAAACTAAATACGTATTGCCATGAAAATTGCCATGTGTACTAGTTCTTGATATAAAATTTCCACAATTTGTTTTACACTTATATATAAAATCATATACTTATACACATACGGAAACGGATACCAATACAGAAGAAAGTAATAAATGTGAGACTGAGTCAACTATTTATATTGAAATTAACCTATTTAAAACATAAAATAATATAAATGAGTGTAATTTCACTAAAAGTAGGAATTTTACTTAATTTCTTAAACAAACAAAAGCAGATTATTTAAAGTAATTATTTTAAATGTTACACTTAAAAAAAATAGTGGTAACAAAATAATAAAACACACGTAAAATATAGGAATGTTACGGCTCCTGAATTAGCATAGCTGCCAATCGTTACGGTTTTTGGATACTGATATATTTCACATAACTGCCAACTTTTATTTATTTTATTTATTTTTTAACGTGTTAAATACCACTGTCTTTTAACTCTTTGACGCAGATGGGACACCGGTGTCCCTTTTGCTTATTTATTTTTTGACGCTCTTATTACAAATATTATTATTATATGATAGTTTTTTATTATAAAAGAGAGTCTAATAGTTACTATAAAAAATCTATTAGATTATCAGAGTAAATTTTTTACTAAAATAAAAATGTTAAATAAAAGTAGTTTGAAAAAATTTTATCAACCAATTTCAAAAATTTATTTCTAATTAAATTTGATTATTTGAAAAAGATCAGTAATGAATTATTGCACTCCTATATCTAAGTAATTGTAAATAAGAGCAATTTGTAAAAATATTTATTCATGGGACGCCCGTGTCCCATGATGATTTTACCTTTAACGCAGAAAGGGACACCAGTGCCCCACTCTATATTTTAGAACCAAAATTAATTAAAAATTTAAATATAACATTTTCCTCTTATTTATATCTAAAATAACTTAAAACTATCAAAAAAGTGTAAAAATTATGTTTGATGAGAAATCTGCTTCAAAGGGTTAAAAGGAACGTGTCACACATATTTTCGACGATTAAATAAGTTGAAAACAATTATAAAAACTTTCGGGTATTAATCTTCCTTTGAAAAGCGGGAGACTTGATACCTATGATTTCATAGCAATTGTTTTATATGATTTTGTAGTAGTTTTCTATGAATAAATAAGGAGAAAAATTCTACAAAAAAAAAAAAAAAAAAAAAAAAAAAAAAAAGAATAAATAAATAAATAAATAAGTAAAACTATCATATGGAAAGAGAGGAAGAGAGATAAAGGTGGGGGGGGGGGGGGGGGGGCACAACTTGAAATGCTCCTCTACCCACTTACAAATATAACACTAACTTTTCAGAGCTCTTTTGTATGCCACATAAAATAAAGCTAAATATGAAACTAATTGTATGTGAAACGTGGTTTTGTGCATACAAGAAACATATGTCAATTTCGTTTTGTGAAGTGCTGCCTTAAGATAAAAAAACTGCTGCTACAAGAAATTTTGCCCACAGATAATGTACGGGTTTTTTTTTTTTTTTCTATCAGCATTTATATTAAATATAACAATATATTCAATATGAATAATAAAAAAAAAAAAAAAAAAAAAAAAAGCCTTTAGAGCTGTAATGACGTAGATTTTATTCTGTAAGTTTAATTTTTCACAAAGTTTTATATCAATTTTAATAATTACGCGTAAATCTCTTTTCATTTATAATAATAATAATAATAATAATAATAATAATAATAAAATAAAGTCTAACTACATTTTTGGCAACAATGAGAAATTAAATTAAATTATGTATTTTTATCTAAAAAAAAGGATTCTTCAAAATTTTCGGAACTGTCCGTTTTGATACTGGTTATTATTAATTTTCTTTTCTTCTCTTTTCCTTTAAAAAAAACTGATTTTGATAAAATTTTGGCAAAAGCATAACTAAGTTAATAATGGAAGACTATTAGTTTTTTTTTTTTTTCCAAATTATAACGTTGCTTTCAAATTATTCAATTGTATTTTTTCGATAATTTTCGATTTCGATAAATGTCCAACTATCGTAAAACTGGCGACAACGTAGATTGAGACTAGTCCTCCATATTAAAAAAAAAAAAAAAAAAAAAAAAAAAAAATGGTGTCTAAAAACTGAAATGCTTTGTAGATATGCAATGGATGTTTCCGTTATCAAATATTGTTCTTTCAAAGTGATACAATTGGCCAAAAGTATATGGTATCTTAAAGCTCCAAAAGGACACTAAAAATTAAAACAACATATATGAGGAAAATTTACCATTTTTTTTTCTTTTTTTATTTGACGAATTCAAAACAAAAGCTAAAGTTAAGAAACAATGATATTTTGACAAATAGAAAACGCTCATGTAACATGTCATTTATACAAAAAATAAAATAAAAAAATAAAAAAATAAATAAAATAAAATAAAATAAAATGAAATAAATAAATAAAAATAAATAAATAAAATAAAATAAAATTTTCCCATGAAATACAAAACTGAATTGCTTGTTATAGGAAAATGTTATTTTAATATTTTTCTGATATAAAATTTCCTTATAGATTTTATTCTTTTAATAGGTTTATTTTATTTCATTAAACATTTATAAAATCAAACTGTACGGTTATAATATGCAATCTAATATGTATAGAGAGTGAGATCCTTTAAAATATTAAATAATACACACAAAATTCAGCGTAAAATTTCTATTACTCTTCACCTCTTATTTTGCGAAATATTTTTGCGTATATTAAATTTCGAATTGAATAATTTTTTCATTCTGTTTCAGAAAATACAGTTTCGTTTGAAAAGTTGCTTCTACATATCGAACTTTAAGAATAGGTTTTAGGAAAAAAAAAAAAAAAAAAGAAAGAAAGAAAGAAAGAAAAAGAAAATAGCAACATCTTCACCAGATGTTATTCACAGAAAAAATGCTATTCTCCGGAAGAAAGAAAAAGAAAAAAAAATGTATTTTTCTTAAAGAAAATGCAATTCTTAGTGCAATATTTACGCTACAAAAATATACTTTTAAATAATAAATACAATACTTCCTCAGATTAATATGTTGTTTCATAAAAAAAAAAAAAAAAAAAAAAAAAAAAATGTATATCTCGAATACATTATTCATTATTTCGGTACTGAAATATTTTCTTCTTCTTATATATATATATATATATATATATATATATATATACAGAGTGGTTATAGTTAAACTTCCCCTACAAACAGCATCCTACAGCGCAAACCGATGAAAGGAATGCAACGAAATTTCAAATATGTAAACTATAAACGAGATGCGCTCTCGGAATGACGAAAAAAAAAATGATAATAATAAAGTTCCAAAATGCCTACCAGAGGGCGCCTTTTCCGACAAAAAATAAATTTGACACAATAAACGACCAAAACTGATGACAAGGTGATTAGAAACCAGTCAATAAATGTTAATATTGTTTTTGTATTCCGTTTTGGTCGTTTATTGTCTTAAATTTAATGTTTTTCCGGAAAAGGCGTCCTTTGGTGGGCATTTTGGTACCTTTTTTTTTTTTTTTTCAATCTTCCGTGAGCGCATCCCGTGTATAGTCTATATACCAAATTTTGTTGCATTTCATTCACCCGTTTGCGCTGTAGGATTCTGTTTATAATGGAAGTTTCATTATAAACACCCTGTATAAGAAGAAAATATTGAATTTGTGAATATTTTTAAATCCGGTATTCCATAATTTACATATTTTTGAGGTTCTGAATATGATTTGGTCTCTTTTTTAATGTCTGCTTGTCTGTGTGGATGTATCAAATATTTTGTGCACATTATATCTCACGTACCAGATAATTAGTGGCCAATCGTACAAAAGGTGACGTCACAGCATTTTTTTTTTTTTTTTCATAATTTTTAATGTGATAGTAAAATGGTACGAATGGTAGGACAAAAATTCGTATAGATTTTTATAATGAGATTTATTTTAATTTTCAAGGAAAATTTTCATTATGGGTAGCTTTTAAAAGAACTCGCCAATACATTTCAAACGATTGTTCGACCAAAGATCTGCGATATTTTAATTTAATTTTATTATTTTTTATTTTCATTAAGAAAAAAAAATGTATTTATTTAGATGTTGGCAAAAATTTGACTTTCATTCGGCATTTTGTATTGTACATATCTAAGATGAAAAGCGACTATATTCATTATGCAAAAGGGTTTTAATGAATATTAATTTTAATAAATAATTTGTACAGCGCGTATTTGTTCATTAATATACAGTAAAAAGGTTTGCGGCGGCCACAACATAGTAGTATTTATAATATATGCATATTTATATGTATATATAATGACACGGAGGTTAAAGACATTTCTCCTTATACGATTTGGTGTATTTCGCTTTATTTGTTATCTTGTCTTTCTAATATATTAAATATTTAAGCTTAAGCTTAAACAATTTAAATATTCTTGCATATTTTCAAAATTTAAAAATTCGAGTAAGCTTAACAAAAAATGGATGTTTCGAACTGAAAAAAAAACAAAAAAAAAAAACGGATGTTTAGAAAAAATTCTAGTTTTGAATTTCTCACTAGTTATTTCATTATGAATTTCCTTATCATAGATGTGGCAATTTTCAATAACTTCTTAAGAGTAATGACGTACTCTGTATTTCATTACCTCTTCCATTATTGTATAAAGACATACATGAATATATTCTCAAATATCTATGATAAAAAATGCTTTCCAAGGTATGGTAAACAGGATTAGGTAGTGTAAATAAGATTTAGATTCCACCTAAAACTAATATAAAAATATTATGCAAAAGTAGAGAAATTTGAAATATTTTTTTACGTTAATTGGTGCATACTAATTTTTTTTTTATTATTAAAAAAAAATATTTTTTGTGATTATAAGCAAGATAAAAAAAAGTAATATGTAAAAAAGAACATAATCTGTAAAAAAAAAAAAAAAAAAAAAAAAAAAAATAGTATTTTAAAGTACAAAAAAAAAAAGTTACAAAAACCTCAAAATTTTTAAATTTAAAAGTATATGCGAATAGGTTACTATTAATTCACTCTGATTTTAATTTAATGAATATATTATTATTTTATAAACTAGAATACATTTTTTTTTTTTAACTAAGGGGTAAGGGGAAAAAAATCTTTGCTTGGCTTACCAACCCTGAGGGATTCTTCTCCTCCCTCCGACTCGCTATGCTTAACCCTTGCGGGGCTCTACCACCTATTTGCTGTTCTGCCTTTTACTGAATATGAATATTAATAATGAAAAACACACGGCAGAAGCAGAACAATATTAGAAAAACCTCTATATTCAAACTCAAATTGAATTATAGAATGTTTAATACCATACCATACCATTTTTTTTCTTAATGAAATACTATGCTAAAAATCCGTAATTTTATTTAGAATAGAAATAAATTTGTAATACCTAGACAATTCTTCGTTACAGATTTAGTATATGACCCCCCGCCCCCCCTCCGCCTTGAAGAATTTTATTTTATTTTATTTTTTGTCACTGTTTGGCGCTGAATTATTTAGTGTAATTGGTTTATTTACTTATTTTTTAATCTAGTACCTATTTTTTCAAGTGTCTATACTTTTTACTATTCGATTAATTTCGGGCTATATATAATACTCTCTATATATTTCTAATGTACAGCTAGAAATAACTTTTCGCATTCAAAAATATCTGGTAAAAAAAAGTTTATTGCTATTATTATTATTATTATTATTATTTTAATTTGGAAAAATCTCCTACAGCTTCAATTTTTAATTTTCTACCACCTACTTCTTGAAAATGTACTCGATTCTCTATAGTAAATTTAGGTGATAAATTTTTTCTTCTTATAATTAAAAATATGAAATGTGTCATAGAAACGTTTAATTATGTAACGTTAAAAAATTATCATTGCGAAATTAGGGGATGAATAAATGAGATTTTATAGATGTGTAATTTACAAATAAGATTTTCAGTTTGAGTCTAAACGATATTGCATTGTACCCCAAAATATTTTAGTATATAAGTATTTTAAAATATGTTTTAAAATTAAAAGAAAAAAAGAAAAAACACATTCAAAGGATTCTTAAAAAGATTACGATTTTATTTCATTATTAAAAAGAAAAAAAAAAAAAAGAACATACAGAAAACTGATAAAAATAACAAATTTCCAGTAAAAAATTTAGTAATGATCTGCTTTAGAAAACCGTATTATTGAAAATTTTACAATAATAAGTTTTAAATAAATTATATTTACAGATATATATGTTAATAAATAAAACAAAATAGTTATTAATATGATATGAAAATTTAAATGAACGCTAAAATATTTAGCTACTGATATCACTTTGTGATCAAATAAATTTACTTTCGATGTAATTTTGTGCTTTCTTTAATGAAAAAAAAAAAAAAAAAGCATAATTAAATGAAAATATTCTTTGATTGTGTATTTTTATTTTACAAATATCGCAGAAGAATATTTCTAAACGGTATTTTCTTAGAATAAAATGCATGTTCACGTCATTATATATTTATATGCTCAATTTCAAGTCCTCGTTTTCGAGGTTTTATGGTCAATTTAGTTGTGGCAATAATCATTTGTCTGGAGAAAACAACTTCTTCTTTTGCCTTTTAAAAAATAGCTTTTCTTTTACTGCAGAAAATTTTATTGGAGGAACTACTTATAGTACATACAGGATACCAGAACTTACTTTTTTTCAAGCATATGTATTTAACTGATATTAAGGTTTCTGAAAACAATTTTCGTTTAAGTGAAAAAAAAAAATATATATATATATATATATATTGTATTAACATATATTTATATACTATAAATATAAACAAGTACATTTTAATAAACAAAGATACATTGATTTACAGGATGCTGCCAGATTTGGTCGAAAAATTCAGTAAGGTAATGCCAGGCATTAGTTGGATAAAAAATTACCTTAGAAAAAAGGGTCGAAATACTTGTGTAGTGGGAGAATATCACTAAAGTAAAATCATCGAACGATTCCGCGGATTAGAAGGACGGAGGTCGAAAAGATATAACCGTATCATGTAGAATTTTCTGTCCGTAAGGAGAAAATAAAATCAACGAGCAAGTAATCATTAGTGTTCATAGAAAAATTCCCAGGCATTAAACTTCATTCTGAAACAACACGGCAGCATACACGAGTAAGGAACATGTACAGATGAATTTGAGATTTACGGCCGAGTTGATAAAAATGGTTTCCTAGCACAGATGATGTAAGCAGAGCAAGAAGCAAGAAGGCATAGTTCACACCATACACCACCGCTTGCAATAATTGACGACAACAGGAAACAAAATTCCTTCAAATAACGAAGCATAATGCAGCTATAGAACACAAAGAGTACACACATGAAACATAAATGTATATACACTAAGCGACAAAAAAAAAAAAAAAAAGCCGCGCTTGGATATTTTTTATTTTTCTTTTTGTGATTGCTAATTTTAATGTTTCAAGAGTAAATTTTTGAACAAATTTTATTACGTTGTGTTCCGCGTGCAATTTAGGATTGAGCCAAGTGTTAAAAACAAGATGCAATTGTTCGGAAAATTGTAATTTTTGAAAATATTTCAAAAATGGCAAGTATAAGGCAATTAACGATACCACAAAAAATAATAATTTTCGAGCGAAAAAAAAAAAAAAAAAAATAATACGTGGGATGTCAAAATGATTAAATGTTAACAAAATATTAGTGATCTGGTTTTCAGCAAGATATAATATTTTTTGGCTGTTTAAACTTTACATTTGTCTTTAGGCGGCCACGTTACTCCTCCAGTCGAGATGACCGCAAGTTAAAAAGCGAGTGCTTAAAAAGTCAGTTTGTATTACATTTAGAACATAGCAGGGATTCAGAAAAGTGTTTAGTAACATAATTTATCTAAATACAGTGAAATAACAATTAAACAAAGCAGGTTTAATTGCCAGAAAATCTGAAAAAAAATCATTCTTAACGAAAAGAATTAGAAAACCAAGACATTAGAGGGTTAAAACAAAATAAAAAACGATCAGTTAATTATTGGGATGAAGTCGTTCTCTCTGATGCGTCAAGTTTAACTTATTTCGAACTGACGGAATCAAGCAGATCTGATCACGAAAATGTGACTGATTTAATGCAAATCGCATTTTTAAAACAACGGCATATTCCCCGTACATTGCGATACGAAAATGCATAATTTTTCCATGAGTCTGACAAATTTTCTTGTTCAAGGGATCAGTTAACCCGAAATAAAACTTGGTCATTAAAAAATTGATACCTGACAAACTACAATGGGGGTATTTCAGACTCTTCCATAATCTGCATATCAAGACGATAATGCACCTTGTTATATGGCGCTTGTGATACATTATTTGATTCAAGTTGTTAAAATTCCTTATCCATTCTCATGAGCATCTGTAATTTTGTAAGTTTTCATAACTTTTTTAATTAAATTCCACAAAGAATATCTCGGGATTTCTTCTTTATTAGACCTGAAAATTGTCCTAATCTCAATCCGATCCAAAATGTTTAGTCTATAAAAAAGAGGGTAGGGCTTAGAAATTTGTAGCCTACAACTTTGAAAGAATTGGAAAAAAATATTTATAATATTTGGCACAGTGAAATTTTCGAGTTTCATATAAAAAAACTGTAAAATACTATGCCATTGCGCATTAAAGCAGTAATTCCATATAAAGGAGGAATTATCCAATCCAGAATACATATTTTTATTAAATAATTGTTTAGATCTAACAAATAAATAGTTTTATTGCATACATTAACATAGCACTAGTTTATTTCATATAATAAATCATGATAGAATACAAAGTATATGTTTATTATATTACGTTTAAAAAGAAAGTTTTACGTAGATTTTTATTAAATACTTCGTAGAGTGTAATAAAACAAATTATTAAATCAAAAATGTACATAGGTATCATGCTATGACTTCCGTATTATACAAACATAATAATTTTATATGTTGCAATCATTAGTTTTTAAATTATTACAAACCCAAAAGGTATAAGCAAATTTTTCTGCAGTGCGACTTTTTGTTTTGTCGCTTAGTGTATATCTATATATATAAGGATGGATGGATTATTTTTACGTCACACTAGTACTACCCAACCTTCCAATTACGAGAACATCACTCTACCGACTGGGCTACCGCGGCCCTTCTATATATACAAGAAGGTAGTGTAAATTGAAAAAAAAAAAAATTCAAAATATAGTTAAGGAGGAAGACTATATGTTAAAAAAAACAAAGCTCCTACACACTAATTTTCAAGAAGGTGCACTTTTTATATATTTTCATAATCCAACAAGACACATTTGGTCAATTAAAAAGTTTTTACAGAACCATTAGATAATACCGCATACTTTTTTACTTTCCGAACACTATAGTGAGGAAAGTATTGTAATCATGTCAAAAATCCGAATTCGAGATTTTGATGTTTCTATACGTTTTGAGGTCCCCTGAGTCCGTTTTCACTATTTTTACGATGATGTATGTATGTGTGTGTGTATGTGTGTATGTGTGTATGTGTGTATGTTTGTGAACACGCTAGCGTCTAAAGGCTTTGTTCGATTAACCTGAAAGTTGGTACGTATATTGTAAGTCACCATAGTACGAACCCTATAGATTTTGGTGAATCTAGCACTTATAGTTTTTTTACAGGGACACAAAGAAAAATTCTTTATCATTATGGCCTATGGGACCAAAATCTTAAAAGTGCGATAGCATCTAAACGCCTTATTCAATTGAGCAAAAATTTTATACCCATATTATAGGTCACAGATACTCAATCTGTATAGATTTTGGAGAATCTAGCACTTATAGTTTTTTTACAGGGACACAAAGAAAAATTCTTTATCATTAAGGCCAATGGGGCCAAATTTTTAAAAGTGTGATAGCGTCTAAACGCCTTATTAATCTGAGCAAAAAAATTGTACACATGTTATAGGTCGCATTTGCACCAACTGTATAGATTTTGGTGAATCTAGCACTACAGTTTTTTTACAGGGACACAAAGAAAAATTCTTTATCATTATGGCCTATGAGACCAAATTTTTAAAAGTGCGATAGCATCTAAACGCCTTATTCAATTGAGCTGAAAATTTGTATGAATATTATAAATCACTGTTGCACTAACTATAAGCATTTTGGTGAATCTAGCATCTATAGATTTTTACAGGGACAAAACGAAAAATTCTTTATCATTATGATCTAAGGGCTCAAAGTTCAGTAGCGTTAAATAAAACCTCGTGTGATATATGGAGAAAAAAACACTCTATTATGGTTTTCTCTCTTTTGTTTGTTTAGCAATTCCTCTTTCTTTATTTTATCTACAAAACTGTTAGTTACTCAATGTTCGGAAAGTCGAGTGGAGTCACTCCAGATTTTTTTTTAAACCAACTGAGTTATGACACTGAGTAAAATATGACTTTAAAACTGTTAAGAATCGCTGAAAAGGTTGTGTTTATATATATTTAAAAAAAAAAGTACTAATTTATAATGAGAGAATTTTTATTTAGATCACAGATGAAATGGCAAAAAATTTCAAATGAACTTATATAAAGTCTTGATAGATAAAGATGAACATTGACTTGTCAATGCAAGTTCTGGGATAATTTATAAAATGCTCTCTAAAGAGAACTTGCTATTATTTTAATATTCTAATAAAATAAAGTTTTAAATATTAAGAACTTATATTATAAGTATTTTGAAGATAGCCCTGTTTGTAATAAATATATTTATGTATATATATATATATATATATATATATATATATATATATTATGTATAACTTTTCAGATATTGCACAGAGAGAAATTATATCACATGGAGAAGAGGAACAATTTGAAATATATATATATATATGTATATGTGTATACTGATACATTTAAATCAAAATTTCTATACAGATTAAATCACTATGCAGCTAAAATAATAAGAATAATAATGTTAACGTTTAAAACGGCTAAGTTACATTTAAATAAAAGAAACTGCCTGGCTTGGCACTTACGCGATTTCCTCTTATTTCGTATTTGAATACTGTGAAGATACGTCATGGAACACAGAGTATGACAAGAACTTTAAATGACCTGTGAAATACTATAAAAACAGTTCAAATTAGGTTTAGAAAAGCTTTATTTGACACATGTTTTTTGTTTGAGGGTGCTAGCACACTCCTCAACAGTCCATTTTAATATAGTGCTCACATTTACAGTGGTTTTAATTCTATTAAATATCTATTCTATTTAATTCTAAAGTTTATCCCAAATTATACAGACAAATTTCACTCACACTAAGTCTTGAAACATACCAATTTTGAGCAATCGTTCGAAATGTCAGTCTCATAGGATCTTTAACCCTTTGTATCCCACCGAGTTTTTAAAGTCCCATCAAATAAATCGGGATTCTTAAGTCCCGTCGGGACTTTTAAGTCCCAATATTAAAAAAAAAAAAGTAAAAATTTTCTAAATTTAATGTGAGTTGTTTCTCCTGCATAAAGAAATATAATAAAAAAGTTTCAAACTAGTTTTTCCCAAAGTAAGGTAATTTGGGATATAAAGGGTTAATTTTTCACATTTGAATTTCTTGTAATTATTTGTGTCGAAGTTGTGGTGATGATGGATAGTTATATGCACAGTTCAACCACTAAAACCTTGATTATTTTATTCAACTGACTTGAAATTCACATTTAAAACAAAGAATCAGCTTTGAAAATTAGACATAAATGTAATTTCAAAGTAAATCTCTATTATATCCTAATTCTTCTGTGTTACTTTGTAAACGAATGATGTATTATTTTTATACATATTCTATTTACAGCATGCATTTATGCTTATAAAAATATAGCCTAATCACACCTTGTTTATTGGAGTCTAAAGCACTTATGAGACACGGCAACTTTTAAAACAACCAATTTTAGAGCCGATTTCTCCTCGTCGAAAACTCTGTAGAGGTTACAACAGACGGGTGAAAAGTTGGATAAAAGAGGGCTAACTTTTGACGATTATCATTTTTCTTGACGCGAATTAAAATATGCAATGAATAATGTTAAGATTCGCTTTGGCTTGCGTAGTATATTGCACTATTATTTCTACTTTGATTTTTGTTACAGCTATTATCATATCGCTATGCAAAAATAAAAACGATTAATTGAAAGTTCTTATTATTAAACGATAAAATAAATGTGCCGCTGCGATAAAATAGCTTGTCCAAATGTCCAATTTAAACGACTCCCGTGTTCCGTCATCTTGGAAAATGACGTATCAAAATAGCACGAACTGATTGGGTGAATCTGAGGAGAAATTGATTGTAGAGACAAATTTATGAAGACAGTTCTGAAAAAGTTGGGCAAATTCAGTATGTGCTATCACAGTGGGTGTAGAGACAATTTCTTCTTGAAAATTGGCGCTAATCAGTGGTTCCCTCTAAAGTCGCCTGTAAAGTTGTTGTGTCCCATAAGCCCTTAAATAATATCAAACTGTATTTATCAGAAATGTCGATCATAGGCGTAAAGTATTTGACTTTTGTGGATGCCCCAGTATACAAACCATTTGCTCGGTTTAGAAAAAATCAAGCAGCATCTAAATGTGATACGAATTTAAAATACTGAGTGTAGATCTTCTGCTAATATTTGATTTAGAGTGATGTTGGTAATAGACACTCACACATATATATTCAGGCGTAGACTAACACACACAGAGATCAATCGTTAAAAATCTGATTTTAAACTATTGGAGACATACAGACGATTCAATACTATAAAAACTCAATTTCAAAACTTCGATCCAAAAGTATTAATTTTTCTGTCAAGTACGGGTAAACAAAATTAAAATTTATATCTGTGAATTCATTTATAAAAATAACCTTCTGAAAAAATATGATACATTTGAAAAAACTTACCTACTTGCAATAAATTATTATTTTATATAAAAATGTCAAGCTTAATATAAGATTTAGAGTAGATGGCTGGATTGCGATTCTACCCTTCTCATAAAAAAAATTGCTTAATATAAAGATTATCGTGCATATTATCATTTTGTAATATGTTACGATTTAAAATTCGAGTCCAATTCGAGTACAATTACAGTCCAACTTTTGTAGCCGGTGCCGATTATACTTTTGGTTATAATTGGATACTTGATGCCACAAATAATGTAACACTCTTTCCAACCATTGTTTGATTAGCCGATGAAGCACGCTTTACGATAGAAGGCAAGCAACATACAAAATGTGTATATGTGGTTTTCTAAAAATTTTCATTGCAGTTTATCTTCGTAAGTACAACACAAGCTCCGTATTAACATTTGGGAAGGATTCTCGAAGATTGTCTGTTGGGGCATCACCTTCTTCACGAACGTTTCAAAGGATCAAATAACCTAGTTTTCTGCAGAGAGTTTCAGCCACTTTACACTTGAACACTAATGCAGATTGTTGCTCCAGCATTTTATCAATTGCAACGCGTAACCACTCCTGTATTATATATCCCGGGAGGTTGATTGTACATGGCGGAACTACTGCTTTGTCTTCATAATTTCCGGTCAACAGTTCCTTAAATTTCGTCCTCTGGAAAAGACTGAAATGTACTTTTTATCATACGCCTGTGGATACAATAAATAATCTGACAGTACGAAACAGCGTTGCTTTAGCAGACATCGCCAGCACACCGGGTATGTTTGAACGGGTCTGGCAATCCCTATGCATCGGTGTAAGGTGTCGATTAACACCGTAGTTGTCACGAATTCTGACATTAAACTTTGTTGCATTGTTTTGCATTGCTTGTATTATAATCCTGATTTATGTCATATATATATATATATACAGTAACCGCCGCTTAAAACATTCACTGGTTAATAAAATCAGCCTCTTAATCTGATCAAATCGCCAGGACTGGAATTAAATCAATGCAAACTAATTTGAAAACCGCCGCTTAATAAAATCAGCATCACTGGTTAATAAACTCAAAAAAACCTCTTTAGTAGCAAAAATGCCATTTATGCAAGCTTAAAAAAATTTTATTTACACTGTGATTTTTTATTTTTGAAATAATATAGAAAATAAAATACAGCAATCCCACTGTTACCTCTCTTTGTCGAAAATTTTACATTTGCAACATTAAATTTTACATTTAGAGCAATTAAACACGCCCCATCACTTGTATTAGTAATAATTTCAAGGACTGTTTTCTTTAAAGCCACGGTAATAGGTTAGAAATTTGGATTATTTCGCAAGTGATTTTTTTTTTTATAATGTTTAATTAAAAGACAATTTTTAATTCTTATTCTGAAATAACTAAGAAGCAAAAAGCTTAAACGGAAAGATTTTAAATTTAAAAGAACATCGTGAACTTTTATCAAAGTATTGATGATTTTCCTCAAAGGAGAGCTCAACAGAACTTGGGATGTGTTTAATTCACTTATTTTGAAGGAAAAATCAAATAATTATCTGTTAAAAATTAATTAGTGTTGTTTATTAGTTCATTATTTGGTACCTTTTGAAATTTCTTCCTAAATTCAGGTAAATAATACATTTTTCTTGAGTGCAAGGAAGTTCGCCGGATATAAAAATCAGTCGCTTAATAAAATCATTTTTGCTTGGGACGAATGTGATTTTAATAAGCCGCGGGTATTGCATATATATAATGTAAAACTTTTAATGAAATTTAATGGCGTCATAAGTATAAAATTGAATCCAGACAAAAAAAAAAAAAAAAAAAAAAAAAAAAAAATAATAATAATAATAATAATAATTAAGCAAAACAACTTTGAGGTCACCATAAGGGAAAGGGGGCTACAGGGGGAAACAGTATGTGTTTCAAAAGATACTAGCAAAAACAAAAAGTAGCTTAGCTCTCTGAAACTTACCAGGAGCAAAAGAACCCACCGACTACTGCAGTTCTGAATACAAAATGAAGAATTTTTTAAATACAAATTTGAAAATAAATAATAAGAAATAAAACTATGCATGTATAAAATCTTATGTAATGTATGTTAATTTCTGTATGTTATGTATTGTAAAAAACACTTATCGAATATGAATAAACATAAACCAGGTAATATAAAACATTTAACGAAACATTCTATCACGAATAAACTATCATTACTCATTCAAAAATTTATACTACTGTGTTTATGTTATTCGTTTTTATGAAGTGATGTTTATTTTATTTTTTCTTTTTTTTATAATAAATAGTTTTATTTTTTTTACGTTTGTACCTAAATATTTTTTCTATTCTACTCAGAACTGCAGTGGATAGGTTTCTTGTTTCTCTCATTAGGATGTAGGGAAGTTCGCTACTTTTTGTTTTTGCTAGTAGTACTTGAACCATCTTACTATATCTTCTCTGTATTGAGAGGCTCCCCTGATGATGAGCTCAATGTTTTGGGGGTTAAATAATATTTTCTATTTGGATTCATTTTATGTTTCATGCGTTAATTTCGTCCTACAGTATCTACAGATTAACGTTCAGTACGAATACAAACAATATACAGTGTGTCCTAAAAGTTCCCGTACTCCAACTTAAAGAACTCATTGTGTCCATGATTTTTTTTTAAATAATTAATTTTATCATGTGCTTATTATTGCATCAATTCTTTAATTTTTATCGTTTGTTTCTTTTCTCGCTCAAGTTGTGTGACAATAAATTTTTATGTTATTTTGTTCTTCATAGTGAAATGAGTTTATCACGCATTCAGAGAATTACACTTTTTGAAGTTTATTTTGAAAGTAAATCATATGAAAGATGCAAAGATGTTTGGCGATATAAATATCCAGATGATGCAATACCGAGTAAAAATATGCTATATCAGCTCGTTCGACAATTTCATAATACAAGTTCTGTGCAGGTATGTACAGGTTTCTTTACAAGAAGTCACTTCCAGCATGTTAAAACGCGTTTCTAAACACATGCGCAAACGAGTTCAGCTTTGCCTCCTAGAAAAGGGTGGACATTTTGAGCATTTATTATAAATGCAAGTTTTGTATTTTTTCCTCCGTAATTTTAAACGTGGCTTTTATCATAACATAAAAATAATCGTTTTAAAGTTTGTTGTTTTGTATATAAAAAATACATCAGCGTCAGTACTGGAACTTTCAGGACACACTGTAGAATATTTTTCCCAAGACAAATATTCAAAATCTGTTTGGCTGTATACCGCGGCTCATTGTATCGCTTATAGCAGCGTGTGGACGGTGCCCAAAATATAGATTTCGCACTCTTAATAATGCTTTTTTCTTTGAAAATTCAATTATTTATTTCGAGCAATACCAGTCATTTGTGTATTAAATTCCATTACTTTTTGACAATTCCTTCATGGTGTTTCACAAATGTCAGTATGTGTATATATATATTACATATATGTATATACAATAAATTGAACTTGTAATGAAATATTTTAATACTTTGAGTTATTTTATAAAATCACGCAGACAAGTGCTGTTTTAAAAATAAATTATTATATGTTATGTTTAAAATGGTTATATTTTTATTAAATGTTATCGCTAAAATGTCCATACTTGGTTTATTTGAAAGAATAGGGAAATAACTATTGTTCCTATTGTGTATATTACCAATAAGAACACAGTTTTAAATTTCTCATATACAACATACAATATAAACGTACAATTAATACGAGAAATCTATTATATCCTGTACCGAATTAATATTAAAAGAACACATTTATACTAGATTTAAATATCGAATAAAGAACATATTGTAAATTTTTAATTATGCATTTAAAAATCGATTAAATCTGTGTAAAAAGTGTGTATTTTTACTTTCTTCTATCTTCAATAGAAGAAAGTATTGGATTCGTAAAAATTTTCGATTTCGGGTTTTTGATGAATTTACACGTTTTGAGAGCTGTAGAACACGATTTTACCATTTTTAGAAAATGTCTGTCTGTCTGTCTGTGTGTGTGTGTGACAAAATTTTGTGGCAACCGTATCTCTGGAACTTCTGCACAGAATTTCATACAAATTGGTATGTAGTTGCACCTTGACATAAATTAGTGCCTATCAACTTTTGGTAAAAATCGTCTTACAGGTTGCGTTGCCATCCCGCTTTTTCTAAATTTTTAACAAGGTGATATAGGGCAAAAATTTTCAAGATGGGTATCTTTCGAAAGGTCTCGTCAGTACCTATAAAACGAATGGTTGAACTATAAATCTGTGATAATTTAAAACAAAGTTATCGATTTTTTTTTACTTTTTACGAAAAAAACTTAGAAAAAAAATCTTCTTTTTTTTTTTTTCTTTCCCCTTAATTTTATCAAACTCCCACGGTTTCCGTGTTCTGACAAAGTTCAGCTAATTTTTGCTTTTTTCCCCTAATTTTGACAAGGTCCTACGGTTTCCGTGTCTTGACAAACTTAAAAAAAATTTCACATTTTACCCAAAATTTTGTCAAAGTCCCACTTTTTTTTTTTTTTTTTTTTTTTTTTTTTCCTCCCTTAATTCTATCAAACTCCCACGGTTTCCGTGTTCTGACAAACTTAAACAAATTTTTGCATTTTTTCCCCAATTTGGTCAAAGTCCCACGGTTTCCGTGTTTTGACAAACTTAGAATAATTTTCACATTTTACCCAAAATTTTGTCAAAGTCCCACTTTTTTTTTTTTTTTTTTTTAATTATTGTTACTGAGTGAATTTGTATAGGAAAATATAGAAGAAAGTCTCGTGGTGGCCACAACATACTAGTTAGTTTCAGACCTGCTCTGTTTTAATTTAATTTTAAGTGTGGCATATAAATATAATCATCAATATAATTAACTAATACTATATTTATCAAATTATTTCTAAGAAGATTAGAAAAATGGTACATTATTGGTTTTTTATCCTCCTTTAGTGTATAATAGGTATTTTAATACACCTACATATGCATGTTTTAGTTAAAACTACATGGAACATATTGATTTGTAACTGCAATATTAACATCCAGTAGACCATAATCCGTCAATAATTATCTAAACACAATGCATGTATTATCTTTAGTACCCAACCGTCTGTGTTATATCGTAAACGTAAATTGTATTGAATTTCACATACTTTAATGACGTTAAACATTATATATAACATCTTCATTTGACATGAATTATTTTAAGTTTATTGGAACAAGCTTCAACACGTATAGATTATTGATAATATTTGTACATGTGTTTTTAAGACATAATAATTAAATAAAACCTTTTTGCTTGAAGAACATATGATCTCAACACCATATATTCGGCTTCTGCTGATAATTGTAATTGAGAATTAAAATATTAAATAGAGTTATCATGAAGAATTCGATATCATGTTTTTGAAATTTAAGTGCAAGTATTATATTATATTTGGATATATTACATTATTATATTATAGATTAGATTAGATTATTATATTAGATATTTTCATCCTAGATATGCAATAGAAAATTACTCTAACACGATGAGTAACATTTTGTAATTAAGTTACAATTCATTCACATTTGTAATATTTATGTACCTTATATAATATGTATGCGAACTGAAGAAATTCAACCTAAGTTATAAATAATTTTCAAAGTTCTTAGAAATTAAAAAAAATATACTTACGTATAATAAGGAAAAGAAAGTTAGATAGAAATTTGAATTATATTAAGCAAGAAGAAAATAACTTGCATTGTTGTTCATACAATTTATATGTAAAAAATAAAAATAAAAACAGATAATTATCAAAATCAAAATTTGCAACAAATATGGAAAAACGATTCTGCACATTTAAAATAATTAACCATTTAGAAAAAATATTTTTTATCTAATTGTCTATTTGTTTGTACAATACGTATTTCTCTGAATATTACTCATTCAAACAGTTTACTCGCAAATTTCTTGAAGTCATAAATACTCATGCGAATCTATAATTCATTTTATTATTCAAATCTAAATTTGCACAAATATGGATAATACATATTATATTATACACAATGTCAATTTATAAATATATTAAAAATTAAGTTATCCCATGTCGAGGCACTTTAGAATGTAAAATACATGGGAAAAAAGCTAAAAACCCATAGAAACACGCCCCCCCCGGGGGAAGTCAAAACTCCATAGAAAAAAGCATGCTACAAAAAAAAAAAAAAAAAAAAAAAAAAAACGGCTTACACCGGAAGGAATAAAAGGACAAAATTGACTAGAAAAAGACATTTAGGAAAGGTAGAGTAGGGATGGGGCATTAAACCTATCGTCAAGGTTTATTACGACCCGCCTAGTATAAGACTCGGTCCCAGTATAAGACCTAGTATAAGTAGCTATTGTTAGTGAAACGAGAGGCCGTTTCTTCAGATATAATAATAGAGAAAAAAGAGAGAAGAATATTTTTTATCGAATTGTCTATTTGTTTGTACAATACCTAATTCTCTGAATATTACTCTTTCAAACAGTTTACTTGTAAATTTCTTGAAGTCATAAATACTCATCTAAATACTCATAAGATGAGTATTTATGACTCTAAATACTCATAATTCATTATATACTAATATATTAAAAATTATGTTTAATTTTTTTCAATTAACTTTTATGACTTGCTGCACACACATAAACACATGTTCTCACTCTCCCACATACATGTATCGAGTATCTACGTATCACATTTCAGAACTTTTAGAAGGGGTAGGGTACACACCAACGACACGGAACCATAAAGCATTGTGAGGTCAGAAATACTTTTCTGATATGATACTGTACACAAAAGACATCAGAAATAAAAAGACGCCGTGTAATTGAATATTCTTTTAGTGATAGATGTACATGAACAAAAAGAATGTGTCATAGATCCTAGCCTCCTTAAATAGATGCCTGTCGCACAGCTCGGAAATTAGGCAACAGTTGAAACGGTAGACAGCGCCACCTAGTACAGATTATGGGACTTTTTTATTCAACTGTCACCAATAATTTAAAGAAGTAATACATGATATATATAATTGACGTTTCTTCGATTCTATTCGCCTTTTATGTATATCATATCCCACTTTTAAAAATTTTTGGTGGCTGTTGAATAAAAAAGTCGCGCAATTTGTACCAGGTGGCGCTGTCTACCGCTTCAATTGTGGCCTAGTTTCCGAGCTACGCGACAGGCATCTAGTTAAGGAGGCTATGCATAGATAGTGTTCGAAGTTTTTTTACTGCCTCTAATATAGGCCTCATATCAACGAAACTCGACATTCCAAATATTCTGGAACAGACCAGGCTTAATTCGAATTTACTCGGCAACTACTGCGACTCGTGTAGCCAGAATATTCGAGATTCCATGAGTTGTAGGTGTAAATACTGCACTGAAATCCGTGAATGAAAATGTGAGTATTTTCACAGAACTATGCTCATTTTTTTTTTCCCATGTACAAACATATATTCACTTAAATTGTATTCCTGGATTTGAATTTGGATTTTAGGAGTAAGGCTGATTGACTAATTTAGGGTCCTAGGTTTGAGGGGGGAGTGCTGGCCTTGGGGGTCTTTCTAAGGAGTCCTAGCAATTATTTACGCAAGTTTCAGAAAAAATAACGGAAAAGTACGAACAGCCAGGCCGACGAGCGTAACCTGGGATCGAACTTGGCACTATACGTCTACTAGCTTTAAGCGCAGAACCGCTCGCTCGCTGATAGAAAAATTTTATTCCTGATGTTTTTGTATACACCGACGCGACAGGAATATATTTTCGACTCTAGATACATATTCCGAGAAGCAATGATGCTCTCCAACCGACCTAGAAGTTCTGAAAAGAAGTACTGAGGCACCCAGTACTATACACACTGCGATATAAATAAAGATTTCTTTTCTTTTCTTTATTTTTATTTTTATATGTTTATTTTATGTTGTTTTTATTTATTTATTTATATATTTTTTATATAAAATAACATTTTTCAAATTTGTTAATTATTTATATTTCTCTCTCTCTCTCACACACACACACACACAAAAAAAAAAAAAAAAAAAAAAAAAAAAAGAAAGAAAAAATTAAATATTTTTAGAAGATATAATAATACTATTTATTTTATACATAAATAAACCTTACCAACCTTGGATATAAATGAATAAAAGAAATAGTACATGAATCAAACACAGAAAGAGAGATATAGAAAATAAGTACTACAGATATATATTTATTTTAGAAAAAGATTTTATCGATACTAGTTTTTATTTTCATTACTAGAACATTCTTTTAAAACATTATTATTATTTTTTTTTTCAACATGTTAAACTAAAAAATAACGTAAAATATAATCAAAGATTTTAATCATATCGTACATTCCAGCTTAATTTTTTTTAAAAAAGGACGAAATTTTATTGCTCGTTAGAAATTTCTTTAATACACACACACACACACACACATATATATATATATATATATATATATATACATTAATAAATTAGAAATTTTTAAATAGAAAATATTTGATAAAAGATAAAAGGGAAATATACGATTTAATTTAGGATGCTTGGTTTACATTTTATTTTATTTTTTAGTTAGTTTAAAACAAAATTACACCTATATATATATATATATATATATATATATATATATATATATTAAAACAAAATTAAAGTATATTCGCACTTTTAAATATTAAAAATAATCCAGTAATAAAAACTGTTTTTGAAAAAAAGAATAAAAGAAAAAAAAAAAAAAAAAAAAAAAGAAATGAAAAAACTTCTATTTATCTATAGTATTACAAAAGAATTAATGTTTTTAGTCTTAAATACACATTTATTTGCCTGGCATTCAAGTTTTAAATTTAATGACAAAATGTACCATGTAAGAAACGGAAAAACAAATATTTTTGGGAAATGCAAATAAAAAACATTAATTGTAATCTGTACATTTAAAAATTATTTGCAATTTTTAGAAAATACTTCAATCTTAACTCATCTGGTTTTAGTTGGCTTATTACGATTTATAATATTTGATTAATAATTCTTTATTCGAGTCATCCCGAAAATAATTTAACTATTTTGTAAAAATAGCGAACTAAGAACATCTGTGTCATTGGAAATGTTATTTATATGTTTTACGATTTTTCTAACATTCTCCGATTAGTTTGTGGCATACATCTCTTGGATTTGCAATTTTATACACTTAAAAAAGAAATATGTGACTAATATCTATAAAATAAATCTCGGCTCTTGTAAAAATAGTTTAGTTTCGTGCTTCTATATTCTAGTTTCTTTTTAAAGCAAATTCTAGAAAGCCCTATTAGAATTCTAGAGCGTTTTTCAGTATTATCGGGGTCAAACATATTTTTAAATTCTGCAAATAAATGAAAACATACAATCGAGTTTTAGTATCTGTAACATTGTCTATCGATTCAATTCTAAAAAATCATGTGAGAATTTCTCGATATAAAAGATATTCATAATATCCATTATACTGTTTCACCATCTAGAAAAATATAGACTAAAAAATCTCGATAATTTCTTCTATTAAGTTTTTCCTTTACTTTATACGCAGATTTTTGAAATCTATATTTCTAGATTAGGGATTCAGTAAATGACTGATTATTTGTTATGGATGAATGGGATATATTTTTTCTTTGGTGTATTGTACTTTCATATTATCTTAGTAGTAATGTGACAGTTCCTGTTATTTTTTACGGAGCAAATCTTCATGTTATTATACTACCTATCGGAAATTTTCAATTTCAAACGCTTTGTCAAGTAATCTAGAAAAAAGACTGAATGACTTATCACGAAATTTTAAGAGTGTAAAGAACATGTTATATAACATATGTAATGCATTGAAAATTTCGTACCGAAAAAAAAAAAGGGGGAACCTGTGGAAAATTAATTATCTGAAACAGTTCTTTAGAGATCCTCTTGAAACTTTGGTAGTGTAAAGAACATGTATATTTTAGCAAAAAGTGTGTCCTGAAGAGGAAAACGGGACCAGTAAAAAGTAAAACGAAAATAAAAATGTTTAGAATCCTCTTCTAAAAAAGTATTGCTTGAAATGCGTTCTGGCTGTGGGCAATTACCCTAACAGCACACCTATCCATAGTACATTCTGAGGATGTCACTTAGATGTACTTTCATCCTTAGGGTATCCTGAGAATGTCTTGTGGATGAGATATGCTATTAGGGTATGAGATTTTTTCAAATTATTTGTGTAAGTTTTGTGTATTGTTCTATGAAGCTACAAGATGTACTCGTATAAATACACAAGTTTCTTTTTAAAAAATGCAAAAGACGCTCCATTTTTAATTGTAATATGCAGGGTATTTAATGAAATGCAAGGATATTTTTAGAAACCTTGACATACTGAGTTAGATTCAGTATTCTGCAATAGAAACTCAAAAATAATAAATATTACAACCGCCCATCTTAAGTTAGTTTAATCGAAAGTTTAATAGCAAAATAAATAAATAAATAATTTAGATAAATACATATAAATAAATAAATAAGTAAATCCCTGGATAACAAATATGTAAATAAATAAATAAAAAAAACAGACAAAAATAATAATAATAAAGTAAAATAAAATAAGTAAAAAATAGACGGAAGTGTAAGATGTAGCAGGAGTGTTATTTAAATCTTTGTGTCAGCCTTCTGTTTCTGTTTTCATATGTTTCTTTTGTGTAACCGCTTTAACATGTTAATATTAGGAAGCAGCTGAAGTTTTATTTTGTGCGGTGGAAAGTAAAATAAACAAATAAATAAATGTCGAAGAAGAAAGTTTGTTGGTTGTATTTTAAATCTAGATTTAAAGATTTGGTTGTATTAGTTTAATTACATCGGAGTTCTGTACTATCATTTTTCGAAAAGCTTTATTAATTGGAGAATAAATTATTTAATTCATTTGGATAGTAATTATATCTTTATTTATATAAAGTTAAAACTATTATTTCTCTATAATACTTTTAAATTTTCTTTAAATACAAAACAAGGAAATATAAAATTTTAAATATAAACAATATAATATATATATATATATATATATATATATATATATATATATAGATATACAATTACTGTAGGTAGCGTCGAGCCGGAGACCTTTAAATTGCAGCCACATACATGTTACCTAGTTACGCAACTGGAGCTTTGACTATTTTACGAAATAACTTGTACTTAATGCAAATATGAATATTTAATCGCTTTTGTCTCAGTATTCTTTGGCTAGTGCGCTCTAACATTTTTAATGTGCAGTTAACTTTAGGGTATACTAAATTTCTGCGCAAGTTCGTGTCGAACTGAACTTCCCGAAATGTGATATCTTCTATTCAGATCAGAAAAAGGTGATTAATGATTTTTTTTTTTTTTTTTTTTTTTAATAATAAACAAATTCTAAAAATGCACCATAATCGTTATACAACACTACAAAAACATGCAGAATTATATGATGCTGCATTTAAAATTTTTTATTCGTTGACTTTTGGAAGACGAATTATATTTTCGATGATTTAGGAAAAATTTTCCATCATTTGCTTGAAAATAATAAAAAATATTATGTGTCTATCTGTATACACACACACACACACACCACACATATACACAGCAGTGGCGGATCCAGAACTTGACCTTTGGGGGGCGCTAAGATTTTTCAAAGTGTTATTTTAGACCAATAAAAAATTTGCAATTGCAATATTCAATTGTGAATGTCAGTGTTTGGGGGGGGGGGCTTCTTTATAATAATAATAATAATAATAATAATAATAATCTGCTGTATGACTTATTGTCTATTTCATAAAAAAAAATTCTCTTTGAGAATCTGAGTGTTTATAAATTAAAAAAAGATGGAAAATCCGAGTTACAAATAGGATTCGAGTACTAATTAAATTCTTTTAAAAATTACAGATGATCTTCTATCTATCTATACATATAATAAAATAAGATGTTCGTGTGTGTGTGTCATTGTGTATGTATTTCCAGAGCTTTTTAGGAAAACGGGTGATGGCTGAGCTACACAAATTGGCAAGGAGGTTCGTAATGACCTCCCCTGATGCACCTCGAAGCCGGATTTTCGAATTTCTTATTAGTTTTCTTTTAATTAATTAAAATGACAAAAAAATAACCTTCTAACTTCTGATAAATTAGCCATTTAAATTTTATCTATAATTTATTTGTTGCCAATTTTTTTTTCGGCAGAACAAAAAAAGAAAAAAAAAGTACATTTATTTAAAATGAGAAAAGTAAATTAAATAAATTAGAAAATAAATTAGAAATATCATTCTTATCGTTACAAATAAGATACCAAATGAAAGAAGCAATTTTTGTGAATCCAACGGATTAAACAGCTTATCGATCGGACAATTACATTTTTTAAAATTAACTAATGTATGAATTGTAGGTGGGAACAGCAGGAGATTGTATCAAAAGCGTTTGGGAAAAAAATTAAAGTTTTTTTTTTTTCTTTTTTTTTTTTTTTTTAAATTAAATTTTATTCTAACTTTGAAAAGTTTTATGTGATACGATACATTAAGAATTTAGGTTTTAAAATTTTTTATAAATAAATTATTTAAACTCTATGAACCATATTTTTATTTTATCAGTTTCATTAACAGATTCTCCTGGGCGATTTTTTAAATTTTGGTGTTGAAGTACACCGAACGTTTTTCGACAAGATGTTTAATATAGCAGCAACCATTTTAATCTAAATAGCGCATCAAAAATATAAAAAAAGTATTACAAAAAGTATCACAAAAAGAAAAAAAATATATATATCTAACTTAAATAGAAGTCACATAAATGATTTATTTTTATAGAAAGTTTATAGAAAAAATGCAGTTTTAAAGATAGCAAATTTATTTCAGCAAGTACTATTTGAAACCTAAAAACAATTAAAAATATAAACAGAATATGAAGGATTCTTATATGTAAACAAAAAGGTGTCTGATAAAATTATTAGCAAAGTAGTCTTCCCCTTTTCATACAAAAAAAAAAAAAAAAAAAAAAAAAATCCATCGCTAATATGGCGACAAAAATTCAAAAGCCGCCAATGGAGCGACATAATAAAGTTGTGTAGCACAATAATGTTTACCTATTTATTTATTTTTTTATATTATAATCACTATGCTAATTTATCATACAAACAAATGAGACTCTGTGTGTTACTGCACTTGCACGCAGTCGAACAGAAATATTTGATTAATTCAAATTAATATTTAAATAAATAAATAAAAATAAAAATATGTTTAATGGGAAATAAATACAAAAATAAAAAGATTAGTTGTCTAAAATACGGCAGCAATAGCGCTCATAGCATATTGCTACAAGGGATTAAGTCTTATTGATACAAGGGATTAAGTCTAAAATGGTGATAAAAATTCAAAAATCGCCAAAGGGAACAATATTAAGGCTGTACTATAATTAGGTTTACAAACCATGAATTATATATAACCACAAAAAATTAATTGTGTCATGCGATAGACGTAGCCGGTCATAGCATATTGTAATATTTTGCAGGAAATTGCTGTCATTTTATGGTTGATTGGATAAACAAAATAAACATAGGAAACAACGTAAAAGCAAATATTATGTGTACCACGTATAGTGTTGTTCACATGTAACTGGGATTCAAATATAAAAGTGATACTCCAATTTTTTCGATACTATCTATTTCGGAACTTTTATATAATAAGCATCTAAATGAAAGCTCATTGGTAAACCATTGTCGCAGGTAATAGGGACAGGCGCCTGAGTTTCAGTGCATCGCCGAATCGGCTGCCGAAGGCAGCAGGGACCTGAAGCGAGCTTTTGAGCAATTTCAGTATTTTATTTTATTTTATTTTCATAAAGCTATATAGAAAAGAGTTTCCTTTAAATTTAGTGATCAGCGAAGCGGGCAAAGCCTGCTAGTTCAAAAAATACAACAATTTAAATGGACAGCAGAATTTTGGACAAATGTATATATACATTAAGTAATATTGCCTAGGAAATACTTCAGAAATTTAAAATTCGTATTATTTATTATTTATTTTATATTTAATAATGTATTTAGTTTAAAGATAAAAATAATTTCCTAAATTAAATCAGTTATTTATGCATGTAAATAAAATTAAATCGCTAAACACGTGCATGTCAATAGATTAAAGACTTAAAAATAATTTAATTCTCAGACTGCAAATACGTGCTCTTTTGACACAGCAAATTTATTCCCAGAACATTAATTAATCGTTCATAGCGACGGCTTTGTTGCGAGGCGCCATTAATACTCTAGTAATTAATTGTAACAGGAAAATAAAGCTATAGTTTGAGTTTTCTTCGTAGCTATGTATTTTATATTTACTATTTTCTCTGTGAATTACACAATATTTTTATATTTATACACAAATTATATTTAATAACAAAGATGTTATTTAACTTTGATATCATTTTTGCTGCGAAAGGAAATCCTAATACTTGTTTCAATTTGATTTAGCAAACATTTTTGCCAGATAAAAGAAAACAAAACATGATTTAAAATCATTATTATTTTTCTTTACTTTACTGACTAATATATATGTTTAAAAAATTCACTAAACCGGAAATAAATTTCATGTAGTGTTAAAATACCCTGCTTACTTTTCTTATACGTTAAATAACCGTTATAAGTGTAAAACATGCTTTATTACTGTAAGATTCTAAAAGGAAATTTTAATTTTTAACTTTATACCTCTAACAAACAATATTTTTTTTACATTTTCTGTTTAAATAAACAAACTTTTTATGCACAAATCTTTACAATACACAATAGAAAAGGATAAAATCTGTGTATATATATTCAATTGCGTAACTTGTTACATTCATGGAATACTACGGACTTCTTTTTCTAACCTGTTATAAAATATTTCTTACCCATTACAGTCGTGTAAAGAATAAACCGACTGAGGTTTAAAAAAAAAAAAAAAAAACTGGTTATTTTTACAGTCTTTAAAATTAAAAACAGTACGCTAAAATATCCAGAAAGTATCTTTAAAGTGTCCACTACTCGTGAAGTTATCCTACATTAAATTTAAAGTAATATACATTTAAGTACAGACACTGGCCACTGAACTAGAAACATGTGAGATTTTCCACAATTGATCGTATGCAAAACGTTTACAAGTATGCAATTTTTTTTATTATGGTGTAAGGAATATTCTGCTGGTAAACAAATGGTCCCCTGGTGTTACTTGGGGGTAAAAAATAAGCCTGGACATTTTGGCAGTGGAATTGCGTCCTTCAATGTTACATTTTTACTCCGAAATTCAAGGATACTTCCTGGACGATTATGCAAGTATATGTCTTACCAGTATCATTCAAGATTGATTCAATGAATATCAATCTGACTACCAACAGCTTTCCTAGCCGCTGCAGAGCCCGACTGTAAAACAAATATAAAATGTTTGGGATGTGTTGGAAAGGTGCATCTAGCAGAAATCTTCTCTTTTTCACATTGGACCTTATTTTACCTTGTTAAAGCCCGGCCCACCAGCGGCCGAGCGGTTCTGCGCTCAAAGCTGGTAGATGGGAGGTGCCGGGTTCGATCCCAGGTCGCGCTCATCGACCTAGCCGTTCGGAGTTTTCCGTGGTTTCCTCCGAAACTCGCGTAAATACGGGCTGGGACCCCTTAGAAAGACCCCCACGGAAGGCATTCCCCCTATAGGCCTAGGACACATAAGGAGTCAATCGGCCTTAATCCTCCAACCAACCAACCAACCTTGTTAAAGCCCATCTTCGTTAAAACATCGATTCTACAAGATCCTGTAGTGTTTTTGCATACCATGGATTTGTTAATAAACTTTAAGATTGATCTGCCAATATCTCCAAATATCGCATGACTTTTTGTTTTCCCACAAGTAACACAAGGGGATCACTTCCATACCAGCAGACCCTTTCCCACACTATGATAACAGTTGTTGCATATTTACTCCTCTACGAAACATTTTTAGGAACTCTCGGTGGTTTCTTATTCCTTGACCAGTGTGTATATGATTAACAGAAATACAGCACAAATACAGTACATGTTTAGAGAAAGTTTTATATTTGATTAGTTGTAAAAAAAGTATTGTGAAAGTATTTTGCAATCATTTAATACATTCTTCGTATAACGTTAATTTAAATATTCGAAATATTACCAAAATGTTACAATTCACAGAATTCGTTTCAGAGACAAACAAGAAGGATAATATAAGACACTTCTATGTTACGATTAACAAAATTGAAACAAAAATCCCTTAGAGCTAAGCTTGTGACAATGTGATCTTTAGGAATAATGAATTTATTCCAGAGAGATTAATTATATAAAGTTTGTAGAGAGCATTATACCGGAGAATGCTATTAATCTTGCAGTAATTTATTCTAACAGATTGTATTAGGTAATTGATCCTTTGAAAATTCAGTTTGGAGAACAGTAATATTATTTTTAACATTGCAATATTTCGCGACAAAAAGAATGTTGTAACAAAATAATTCCATAGTACATAGAAAAATAAGAACTGAAAAAAGATTTTAATATAGTTAAGAAATTATTAGCGACACAGGAATGTGTATTTTTTAAGAATAACAGTAATTTCTTTGTAAAGTATTATTTATTTATTTATTTTTTATGGAAAAATCTGAAATAAAAGATACAAAGGGAATTTAAACAATTTATTAAAATCAAAAATAATGAAAAGGACTACTAATTTAATGTATTACTATTATTTTTTTTTAAAGTATCCGTTATGATAATCCATAAATAGATTAAAAATACATTTTAAATCTCACTATTTTGTAAATACTTTTTCTGTGTATGTTTTAGCTTCAGATTAAAATATTAGTATTTACTCAGTTTTACCAATATAAGTTATAGAAAAAAGAAATCGAATTTAATTGTAAATTATACATATGAAACAGTAATGTACATTAAATTATGATAAAAATGAAAATATTTCTGTTTTTACAACAATAGTTTTAGTGGTTAATAGTTTTATATAACGCACATATTATTTTAAGCTTTAATAAATTGAATTATGAATTGATTAGTTCAACTTGTGTAATGAAGAAAAAAATTTCTAATTTAAATAACTGAAATGCAAAATAAAAATGAAACGGAAAATTTTTTAATATTTTGTTTATTAAGAAATATTGAACGATTTTTTTTTAATCCGTGAAAATGCAAAATATTTTTAATTATAAACCTAATTCCTTGTACATTATTATTATTATTATTATTATTAACGTTATAGAATATTACGTATCTTATTTTATTCTTATCAATACATTTTTATCGCTAAACATGCATTTAAAAAACACATGTTGTATTTTCCCACAAATTTTATATTTATGATTAATTGACAAAAAAAAAAAAAAAACTATTAGACTTTATATTTTCTTTAAAATTAGTCACAAATCTTAAAATCTTCGTTAATGTGTTTAATTGTCAAATAAAATTGGTTGCCATAAGGTTTAAGGATTCGTAATTCATATATATTTTAAAATAAATAATATTACAATAAAATTTTACAGGCCCAAGACATTATTTTTTGTGAACAACAAAAACCCTAACGACTTTTATTAACTATAAATAATGAACTTTTAAGGACAATTTTATTTTGTAAACAAAGTAGTTTTTTTTTTTTTTTTTTTTTTTTTTTTTGTTTAATATATTTTAAAGAATGATGAAAATAAGTGATAAAAAAAAAATAAATAAATATTAAATATTTATTTTGTTGTTATTTTAATCTGTCAAGAATTTAACTATCATTTGTGATTTGCATATAAATAATTAAAAAAAATATTTTAGTTACTTATAATTAAGAGTTAGGAGGCGTCATTTTTAATAAATCAACAATGAAAGAATAGAACTGATGGAGGAGTACACAGTGATTTTGTTAAAAAAATACCATTTAAGAACAGTAATTACAAAATAAGGTTTTCTGAACACATGGGTGTGAGGATGTTATACACTTTGTGATTCGATTCACAAGAGAAAAATATACAAAAAGGTGAAAAATATGAAATGTTTGATGTTTAATCACGTCGAAAATAACAGCCGTGTTTATGAATCTGAATGTAATTAATAAATACTTTTAGGCAATAAAATTTTTAAACGTTTCAAACTTTATAATTTCTTTCATTATTTTTTATTTTGATACAAAAATATTTAGAGTTATAAAGTAATGAGTACTTTTGAGCAAAATATTTATTTAACCCTTTGCGGCGCAAGACAACTCGGAACATTTAAATTATACTGCCACCGGAATTCATGAACTAAATTAAAATAAAAGAAATTTTAAATTTTAAGGTTAAAAAAACCGCCCTTTTCTACTATGTTATAAACGTAAATTTCTGCTAAAAAATTTCCGGTATGAATTTTTGCAGCTGGATCTTAAATTTTGCGTCCTCGCAGCGAGGACAGCGCGCGTTAAGGGGTTAAGACGGAAGTTTTTAAAATGAACAAAATTAATTTTGCAGGGTTTTGAAAAGCATACATGTGTGACTGTGGCTCGAATTAAAAAAATAATAATAAGAAGAATTGATTAAAAAAGTTAAATAAAAAATATAATGATAAAAAATTATTTATTAATTGCAAGTTTGTTGATACCATGAATTTTTAAACAGTTTATTCATATAGGACTAGAACAGTGGTTGATACGTCAATAGTAAATTCCCGTTTTTTTTTAAATTATCGAAATAAAGTTAAAATACAGTCTAGAGTATTTATTTATATATTTTCTACAACATTTAAAAAATTTATTAGAAAATTAATTTTCACGTATTACATATAAAGTGGTGTTATATTAAAGTATGCGGAAAACTGTATATGTTATAACGGAATTATATATACATAATTGCGACAGATTATATACAGTCTTCCGCATACTTTACTATAACACCACTTTCTATTAATTACCTGAAAATTTATATATATATATATATATATATATATATATATATATATATATATATATATATATATATATATATATATGTATATATATATATATATATATATATATATATATATATATATATATATATATATGTGTGTATATGAGCTTGGTACACAGCTTCGATTCTTCAATTTATATATATGTATATCTGAAAGCGCTCTAAAAACTGACGCATTAAAAAGTTGTTTTGACGGTTTAATCGAAAGACTTTACGGTTTAATCTAAAGACTTTTTTTTTTTTTTTTTTTAACTTGCAAAACTATTTTACACGTATAATATGTATTTTATTACTGTAGTGGTTACTGTTTTACACTTATTTTTTCACGGAAATTTCAGCGATAGAGGGGTAAAAGGATTTATTTAGCCATCATTAAACATGAGAAGTCAGTAGTGAAGTTGTGATAGAACATGTGGCTCTTTTAAACAGTGAAATTTTTAAAAATAATCCTCATAAAAGTTAAATAAAGAAGAAAAGCCATATTTAAGACAGCTAAACAAAATTTCAATATGAGAAATATTATGTGTTACATTTCTTTTACATTTTAAATCTATTATTATGTTATTTATTAAACATTATATATATATTTTTTTGTTTTTAAGTGTTAAATTAATTCTGTTTCCTTCTCCAAATCAAATTCATGACCAAAAAACTACCGTACAGTGAAAAAATTGGGCGAGGGGGTGGTGTCCCGAGAAAACGGTGGGTGACTGGGCAAAATGGTAGTCATGTTTGGATTCAGAAGGTCATTTTACATAAATATCACCAAGAATGTCATTTAGAGATTTTTTTTTTTTTTTTTTTTTCAGCGCAGTGTTACCTATGCTCTTGTGTGCAACAATCATTTACTTCATTACAAAAAATACGCGAAAGTATACGCGGAAATTATTTCTGCAAATCTGTATTAACTGAAAGAAAAGAAAAATGACAAAAGAAAAGAAAAAAATCTTGTTATGAGATCCGCTATTACATGGTGAGAAATAACCGCGTTTTAGTATGTGTCAAAGCGTACAGCTATGTTGTCAGTTTTCATAAGAGCATAAGCAGGCACAAATGTTTTTTTTTTTCTTTATTTAAATAGATGTAACATATATATATATATATATATATTGTAATATGTATGTATATAAGCAATGATTCAGAATACCTATCAACCAAAAAAGTCATTTGAAGCACATGTTTGGAAAAACAATTTCAAATTATTTTACAAAACGAAACAGTCTTAAAAAAAAAAAAAAAAAAAAAAACAAAAAAAACATGCACTGTAATATGTTTTAAAAATTAAATATATAAATAATATTAATTTCATTATAGATTATCTCCGTATTACTTTTCTGAATATAGTAGCATTTTGTATCACTTCTCTTACTTAGCAGATAATTCTTCAGAAATTCTAAGTTCATATAAACACATTCAAAATATTTTAAATATATCTTCAGAATTACACTAGTTCAGTTCATAAATTTCCAATGCAGTGATATAATACGGATTACAGAAAGCTTTCCATTGATAAATTTTAATGCATTATGTAAAGATATAAAGCTACTAAGTCGAGAGATCAAACGGTATTAAGTATGATTTTAGAATCCTTTCATTTCCTTCTAAGTATCGTCAAAGCTCCATTAATAAACTTAATAGCGAATCACTATAAACTATGCTAAAATCCAGAATTGCTGTGCAATTAAGTATGTAGTCATCACTAAGAAAGGAAATTTGCCTCTTTTATGTTCCAATAATAAGGCACAGACAAGATTATAATCATAACTTCTGCAAAATTGATCATAAGATTGAAAATTAGAAAGTAAACATTATTGAACAATGAAGCTCAGACAAGCTTTAATCAATACAAATGCAATATACTTTGAAACATATTTTGTTTTAAGTGCTGATATTCAAATCGATGATGCATCTTACTTCGAATATGTTTTATTACATTGAATAAAGCTACTTAAATGAATGTGAAATAAGGAATTAAGGAATAAGAAAATGTAAAAAAGTAATATTATTTTCTGTAAAAACAAAATGTGAATTTTAATTTAATTTTAATTTTAATTTTAAATAAATAGTCATAAAAAATTCGTTAAATATGAAGTTTCGAATACTTATTTTCTCAATGCAAAATAAATTAAAACATTTCGAATTTCAACTTTTTTTTTTTTTTTTTTTTTTTTTTTTTTTAAACCTTAGTATTAATTTATTGTTTTATATTACGAAAACAAATGAGTAAATACTGTTATATATTTATAAAGTTCATAAAACAAATATAGTTTTTTTTTTTTTTTTTTTTTTTTTTACACAGTAAAAAGTTTTGTGTAAATTTACACAACAATATTTCGGAAGCTTACCATGTAGAGAATTGTTACCAACTGTACCTGCGTAACTGTAGCATAACGAGCTACAGTTACACATTTACACCTCATAATATGTCTCTGTATAGTTGTAGCAAGTAGACTGCGTCAATATTGTTTAGTACTGTAGCAAAAAATTTTACAGTGCAGAAACAGTACCTTTGAACGTAATGAACATAAATTTGTTAGTAAAAACATTAGTTGGGCTTGCGACTGAGTAAATGTCCCTTGACATGATGTGTGTGATGGCTTCATATAAAGGTAGCATAAAAATTTAGATAATTAATAATAAAAAAAAAGTAAAATTCCTTCTATTGTATCGACTACTATACCTGCCGGCCGCTGCGACTTTAGGATACCGGTGTACATGTATAGAATTTTTCACCATATTTATTAATAGGAAACTGCTGCAAAACTTCTAAATATTTTCTAAAAAAAAACTAAAATATTAGTGTGTAAATTAACACATTTCAAATTTCAAATTTCAAATTTCAAATTTCAACTTTTTTTTTTTTTTTTTTTTTTAACCTCAGTATTAATTTATACGAAAGGATCACAGCTACATACATGATCACAGCCCTGTTTCAAGGATAAAACTATAAAATTTTAATTGAAAATTCACTGAAAATTGTTATTGTATAGCATGCATTTTACCCATTCTGATATTATATACCAATTCTGACGTAACAAAAAACAATTAATGTAAACGTTAAGAAAATTGAATTACCGCAGAACGTAGGAAAAGCTGATGTGAATATTTATGCTAACAAAATTGTATTAAAGTACATATTTTTACATTGTTCGTAATTAAAAAATGCATTAGTATAGTTTATGATATGATTATTGACATTAAGGAAAAATATTGTATGTCTATCTTCAGCTTTAAATCAAAAAATATTTATTTTTAATTTTATTTTCAGGAACTAACAAATTTAACATTATTTAAAAACAAAAAATTGATCTCCTTTAAGCTTTAAAGAACTCTAAAGTTTTAAAATAAAATTTTGTGTTGTTTATTTTATGTGTCATTGCATACAGATGAATTTATTCTAAATTGCTGTATATAATGCTGTTGATGCTAGGTAAATAAACAGATACATTCCAAGAAATCGACTAAAATTTAGTTCGCGAGATCTGTTGTTTGAAAGTGACATTTTGACCAAGAAAACATCCAAGGTATTTACAGTTTAAGACAAAATTTTGAATTATACTTATCCTTAGTACCATGTGTTTGAGAGAAATTTTTATTAAGGAATAAAAATGACAATTTAAGGAAAAGTGTTATAATATTATAAGAATGGATATAAATCATTTTTATAAATGTAAATATTTATGTTATAATTTTATAAAAAATGGATAGTAATTATTTATATGTATGTAAATATATAGGTGTAAATTAGTATGTACAAAAAACAAGGTTTTTATTATTAAAAAGAGGCATAGTAGAAAAGGCGATACTTCTAAAATTGAACGAAGAGATGAAGGGGATCATTACAGATATATAGATATATTAGGCTAGAAGGCGACCAAGTTGGAGTTGTAGAACAAAAGAAAAAAAGCAGCCCTAAGATAGTTTATAGTAATCATAAATTTAGAAAGGAAGTCGGAGAAGATTTTGGGATGCTTCGTATCTCAGAAAAAGGGAATCCGCGGGTAACGAAGGAGGAGTGAAAAATTCATTGGTTAAAAAATCAGTTATTGATGAAAAAAAGAGGGGGCTCGTTCATTAATGTAGGACAGGCCCAGTATGACCTGAACGTAAGAAAAATAAATATTTTAAGATAATAATAAAAAAATTCTGAAGATGCAACTTGTACGAAAATTTTGAAAAAATCCGAGGTACAGTGCATCTGTCTAGGAATTAGGTCTGAAATATAAGCCTCAGTCTGAAGCCCTTGTTAGGTTGGCAAGAAGGAATTTAGGGGATTAGAGGTAGCTCTAGAATCCTTTTTTTCTTATATAATAAATCCTAGTCTTCTGAAAATATTTAAAATAAAAAATGAAATGCCCAGGCCTAAAGCTCCAGACTTCTGCAGTGGAGCTGATGAATGAAGCCCAATCCTTCCGATACCAGCTGAACTGATGAGTTGAATAACAGAATAAAACTGAAGTCTTCTGCAACTAGCTGATCTGATGAAAAAAGTTCAAGCATTCCGAAACCATTTGAGTCTATGAAATGAATAAGACAGAATAAAATCCAAGTTTTCCGCAAATGGCTGAACTGGTAAATAAAACCCAAGCCTTCTGAAACTAGCTGAGTTAATGAATCGAATATGACAGAATAAAATCCAAGTATTTCGCAACTAGCTGAGCTGAGGAATAGAGCCCAAGCCTTGTGAAACTACACGCGATGAAATATCCAATCCAAAACTAAGTGTTAAAATAAAATGTACACACTGTTAAAAATTTCAACAGAAAACTCTGTGTAATCTATTATCTTAAGTCTTACGTAAAATTACAGAGAAAAATAAACGGCGATGTTAAAAGACTTATTTTATACTTTCATTTGAATAACTAACATAAAATTTATTAATTATTGTTGAGAATATATTTCGGACTTGGAATGCCTTTTCTAAAGCAGAAACAGTCACTTTTAATTTTAATTAAAAAAATAAATAATAAAATTAGGTAAAAATACAGAATAATGATTGAGAATCTCGATTATTCTTTTTTAACTAAGAATTACTGTAAACTTACAGAGACTCTGGATAAATATTTACATTAAATTTACAGAAATTTTTTAACAGTGCAGGCTTAGAAACAGCTAGCATTGGTCACTGGGTGAGTCAAAACATTTATGTACAGTCGGTATCAAAAGTGTCCGAACACTAGCAAAAAGTCAATTATCAATATTTATTTCATTAATTATTAAAAATAATAATTATTAATATTATTATTATTAATCTTTATTTATTAATTACCAATTTATCAATATTTATTCACAATCAACGAAATTACTGTATTACCATTAGTCATTGACTGAATCCAAATGAAAATATGAGTAAAACCCCGTACAGTTTAGCTTTTATTTTGAGAGTACTGAAATTCTGTTCATTCTATCTCTCATAACGTTTTGAATTTACACGATATATATATATATATATATATATATATATATATATATATATATATACTAGCAGGCTACGCCCGCTTCGCTGGCCACTATATTTAAATGAATCTCCAAAATAATTGGATCATTATTTATTTTTCACATCACATTATAAATAAAAACTAAAATAATTACATTGGAATCGCTCTAGACCTCGCATCGGGTACTCGCTGACTGCGGCATCTCTTTCTCTGCCCGCACTGTATCGGGAGCAGGTTCCCATTTCCTGCAGAAATCTCTTTCCTATGTATTTCGATATGGGTATTTATTGACGATAGGTGGGTCTGTCATTATTTAAGAACTACGATTTTAAAGATAACTGTATCTCAGCGTCTATTAAATATTTTAGTTTTTGAACCAAGTATTTTATTGCTCATGCTATTTACACTGTATTACAATTTGATTCCGACCAATGTAATGAAATAAAATAAAATGTGGATTTTCTTTTAGAAGGAATTAAATACATAAAAAACAAATAAATTCCAATCAGTTTAATCCTTTCTACTATATACTACCATTATTTCCTGACAAATACTATAAATTAGAAAAAAAAAAACTTTTAAAGAAATTAAAAAACAAATGAAAAATAATTGTTGTTATACTACAAAAATTATACATAAACATAACTGTTATAAATAAGTTTTTAAATTTTAAATTTAATATATTTAATTTTTTCTACTGCATTACCATTTTATTTTCAATAAATATAATAAATTAAAAAGAGAAAAAAGATTCGCCCTCAAATAAATGTATTAAATAAAAAATAAATTGCATAATATAGCCGTTGCTAAGATACGCAGACGATTACAATCGAAGAATAAATTCATGAAAAATGAAACAAAAGCCAATGTTTAAAATCGAAAAAACATTGGTTTAAAAAATTCAAATTCGAAAAAATCTCGATGAGGTGCACACCTGCAGGGTCCCAGGTACTTATATGCCAAATTTGGAAGCTCTGCGATCAGTAGTGTGTAGTATTGTTCATGTTTAGATAAATGTATTTATTTTCCTGTTGAAAAAAAAAAAAATAAACTCGTATTTTTTTTTTTTTTTTTGGCAACAGTTAAGTTATGGATTAAATTTAAATGGCTAATTATTTGCTATTATTAGCTTATTATTTTCATATTTTTATTAATTAAAAGAAAACTAAGCAGAAATTCGAAATTCTGACTTCGATGTGCACAATGATCCTTCGGGGGGCACCTTTGTGTTAAATCTCGTGACTGTCCGATCTACTGTTTTCGAGAACAGTGAAATATATATACAAATATTGCTCACTTAATAGTATAAGATATATATATTCATTCTGATTGATGGCTTTAATCTTGGCTTAATACCCTATGTGATATAATTAAAAAAGCAGAAATTGTTTTCGCTTTTTTTTTTTTTAAAGAAATCGTTGTACCTATATGAATATAGGGGTAGCCTCATAAAATTTTATACACATATTAAGAAAACTCTTCATAATCACATGCTACAGCCAAAACGCCTTTAAAGCATTATCATTTACAGAATGGTCCAAAACATTTATATTTTTGTTTAATTTTTTACTGTTCCCCATTTCCTTTTCAGGAAGGAACTTTTGTCTGAAACATATATGAGGTATAACATGTTCTTTACACAACTAAAGTTTCAAGAATTTTCCAAGAGAACTTTTCTAGATATTTGACAAACTGTCTAAATTCGAAAGTGTCCAAATACTTTTTGGTAGATAGTGTATATGTTAGAGATTATTATTCCTTAATAACAATATGTCTAAAACACCATGGGTTATGGTATAACTGCCACGCAATAAAAAAATTGATTCATTTTTCTTTTTTTTGAAAGTTTAGGGCTATTGTTCATTTGGAGGATTAATTTGAAAATTGTTTCATGTGACTGGTGATAATACTGGTTACGTACGCAAATATTTCCAAAGGTGTGTTAGGGTTACAGAAAAGATAATAAATGTATGTTTTTTTTATTTTTTCGATGTTGTAACCTTTACTATTCCATGTGTATAATTTCACCGGCGTCAGTTGACATTTTAACCCATATTTCACCATTATCCTAAAAATAGGACATATATAAATTCTTTTGAATATTTTAATTCAAATTAAAGGTGATATATTATTTAAAAGTCCAATAAATACATATGTGCCTTTATCGTTAGTTTAAATTAACGTTTAATATATATAATATATATATATATATATATAAATTTTAAAAATGACGATTCTTGAAGATTTATTCATTAAATTTTCAACACATTATTACTTTAAAAGGTTTTACGTTCAAGAATAAAGGACATATAAATTTATTGAGGTAATATTCTACACTTTTGTACTGGTAAAGCGATTATAACAATATATATATATATAGATATGTGAAGTCGTTCCTTCACATATATGAGTTTTAATTATAACTTTAAATAAAGGCAATAAGTAATTATTATATTTTCAATAAATTAAATGGCTAATAAAAATAGATAACGAAATTCTAAATTACTTTTATTTATTCGCTTTTGTCTATAATAAATATCTTAATTCTAATAATACTTTATCCCTCATGCTATTAATAAATCATCTGAGAACAAAAAAACATATTCTTTTTAAATGACATCTCTCAGAATAATCATTCTTCTAAAATTTGCGCAAGTCAACTTTGTTATAAATAAATTAGGCTATAATTTACATTATGATATCATTAAAGGGTAATTTAGTTTTTTTTTTATCACAGGATGTGCAATAAATCCTAGACTGAGTGTCTCCCTTAAATAACGGTCTTCTGGCGATAAAACTTGGCATAAACTGCTGTAACGAACTTACTAAATTCAAAATATTTATATTAAATTATTCTACAAACAAAGGATTAGCTTTGGCTGGAAAGTTTGGCACTGTTTTAATAATTTTGGCGTAATTCATCAGTCTGATCTTAATGGCAATAGAGTCAACTTCAGAATCCGCTCCTAATCTGACTTGATTAACACGTAATCAAATAGCTCTCTCTCTACCTGAAAATTTGTTTTACACCACCTGAATGTCTCAAAGACAATAATTGTTATGTATCTTGTTAATTGAACTATCGAATAATTTTTAACCCATAGCTGTGATGTTTGATTTGAAAATAAAGTGCTGTCAGTTAAGAAGATTGTTTTTATTTACGGCCTTCTTTATCTATTTTCCTGGTGCATTGCGGTTATTCATCTTGCTTGCGTGAGAGAAATTTCCATGGGAACATTAGCGCAAGAACTTTATTATAAGATAGATAGATATATGATCAGTTTTCCTTATTTTTCAGACTGTCCTAAACCATTGTCCCATTTTTTTAGGACAGCCTGTACCGATTAAGCAATGAAAGGTTTGTAAGTTTTTTGATTTTGTGTGCGCACATAGGCTTAAAGAAACCTATAGTTAAGATTTTATAAAGAAAAAAATATATTTTCTATGCTTGGTACGATATGGGTTAAACATGCTTTTTAAGCTTATAATTTTGGGTTCATTTTTTCTTTATTTCTTTATTAGATTTTAGTATTGTTTTCGTGTTTTTTTTTTTTTTTTATTCAAAACTGAGATGGTTAAATGCATAATCATTTGTTTCATGTTCATCCTATTAAAAATGCATGGTTTGTTCTCTGATAATTCATGAATAAAAAATATGTATGGAAACACCATAAATACAAAATACATTAAAGCGTTGAAACAGATCGAAAGAATTAGCCAAGACTACAAAACATACATAAAAGAAAAATATTTTTTAATAACCATGTTTCAAATAAACTTATGTTTTAATAAAATAATAGCTTTTTTTTATGCAGTTCTGGTAATACGAAAATGACAATTGTTATTAATGAAGGATTTTTATGCTTAAATTTTATTTACTAGTTTAGAATATTTAGTTGAACTTTTGCTTAAATTACATTTTTACTCTGCTTGTCAAAATATACTTGAAAACTCTTGTTATAAGGTGTAAAACTATAAAGATGGATTGAAAACACTGGATTGAAAAGCCTATGATTATCTTTGGATTTCAACAAAAACGATGAAATTATTTAATATTTTATTGATTATTTAATTTATTAAAAAATAATCGAATCTTAGTGTTGCATTGTTTAGGTGTATAACAACATACCTAAATATTGGTGAGTACGAAAGTTCTACCCGTTTTTGGATATGTAAATTTGCAGTGGAATTGGTGTCACACATGGCATTGTAATGACGCAAATCGTCGGCCACTCACATGTGTGGATGATTCATAAAAAGTGTACGGCAGCCGCAGTAAGTCGCGATGTTTGTCAAGTTTATGGGGAGGATGCAATCGGTGAAAGCACATGTCGTCGGTGGTTTCGTAAATTTAGGGAAGGAGACAGAATCTGCCAAGATCAGGCTAGGAGTGGACGGCCATCACACGTTGGAGACGACGATATTGACCAAGTCATAAGAAACAACCCGAACCGAACCGTGAAAGAAATCAGCGGAGACCCTCAAGGTACACCGGACAACTGTCGGGAGACGGCTCGTTAAGTTGGGTAACCGAGAAAGTTGGATCGTAGGGTTCTATATTGTATAAAATATCTGCTATTTACTGCCTGAAATTCTTTTTAATTTGAAAAAATACGTTCTAACAACGTATTTTTTTCGTAAATTACGCGTATTTTCTCAAAATACAAAGAATTTCTGGCAGCAAATAGGACATATTTTTTACAGTGCACTTAACCTGACAGCTAATCAACAGGTTCATCGAATCGCCACTTGTGATTCCTTACTTTCCCGGTACAAAAATGACCCATTCTTGACACGAATTGTGACAGGAGATGAGAAGTGGGTTATGTACCGTAACGTAAAGCGTCGCAGGACTGAGTATCGCCCTTCTGATCAACCTGCATCGACTTCGAAAGCTGAACTTCATAACGCTAGGCCACTTGCTGCTGTCATCATTCGCCAAAAGTTACTGGGCTTTGGTTGGGAGGGTTTATTTCACCCTTTCTATTCTCCTGACTTGGCACACATTGACTGTCAACTATTTTGTGCGTTGAACAATTTCTTCAATCAGAAAATCTTTAAAGTCTTGATGCTGTGAAACTGCCCTCCAAGACTTTTTTCACTAGAAACCGCGGCGTGGGATTAATCTCCTACCAGAAAGGTGGCAAGAGGTGATATATAGCAATGGGAGTTATGCACAAGAATAGGTCCTGTACATTTTGAGTTTCTTTGCTCTTCTTTATGGGTAATAAAAACGGGTACAATTTTTTCTCTCACACAATAAATGACATAAACAAAATGCGTCTATTCGAAAATATATAGTGAAAATTTAACTTATTTAAACATAAAAATACTAGTACAATAATTCTTCTTACAAATGTTTAACATAGTAAAAGCGAATTTTTTTTTTTTTTTTTTTTTTTTTTTTTTTAAATAATAACAATAATAATAATAATAATAATAAAACTTTTTTTTTTCTATCAGATGTAAATTTTCTTTGTATATTAGCAATTTAATATTTCTTATTTGCAGTGAACTTCAAAAGATTATTTCTACAAAACAAAACCAATAAAAATAAATGTTATTATCTTAAAGAATATGAAGAGTGAGGAAGTAAACAAATGCACATTAATACTTAAAAAATAAATAAAAAATTTGTACTAAGTTTATTTTATTTTTTTTTATTAAATAAACTACTTTTAAACCATAATTTAAGGAATTATTTGATAAAACATGAATAAAATATTTCCACATTCGTTTATCGTCATCAAATATTTTTTAATTTTTATTTTATTATAAATTTTAATAATTAAACGCTTATTAGGTCAATTTTATTTATGGTACGTAACATTCATTTGTAAAACTATTTGTTTATATATCATATTAATTATCTTCAAAGTAATACACACTTTTATACATTTAAAAAAAAAAAAAAAAGTTGTTTTTTATTGTTGTGATATTTTGTTTTTGAACTAAGATATCGAAATATCGATTTTTTTTTTTTTTTTTTTTATTTTACTTTATACCGTGTTTTGAGAAATGCTTTATAATATGACCATTCTAACTTTTCCTTTCATATGAAATAAAAAAACAACATAATAGTTTGTATAAAATTAACAAAATTCCTTTAATCTATAAAGAAACTAACATTTTTGAACTAAAATCTTATACCCTGTTCAGTATCAGCCATAATAATTTTTTCACAAAAGAAATGTTACCTGTTAAAGAGACTTTATCGATAAAAGGAATATAATCTGAGTCATTGAATCATAGTTTAAACAACGTAAACAAGTCATATTAAAATAAATGGAGTATGTTTTGAAAATATCGAGTGAAATAAGTATAAATAATAAATTTATATCACTTCGAGATTTTGATACAGAAAAAAAAATAGTCCTTCGCAGAAAACTATTATGGAGTTAAATTTATTGATTAGATTAAGAAATGTATTTAATACAGAAAATAATGATACAAGTAAATATATAAAATAATTTAAATTTAAGCTAAACAGGAAGTAAAAATTAATTAAATAAATAAATAAATGTAACGTGATATCTCATATTCATAAATTCATAAAAAATATGTATATATAAGTTGGTGCAATAAATATTTATTAATTTTTTAGTTTGTAGAAGATACTAATCACAATTTTTTAGTTCTTGTCTTTCGTATCCAAAAAAAATAAATTTTGACACGTAAACTAAGAAATATTGTCACATTTGAATTTACAACTTAAAACTCATGTGCCATAAACAGCATGTCTTATAAATAAAAACTAATTAAAAGTTTAAAATATAAGCGTCATTTCTACTTGATGTATAGATATATATACTATTGTTAGTGTTGTTAATGTTCATTATTGGGCTTTATTATATATATTATCTGATATATCTTAATTTTGTTTTTCTCAGGATTTAAACTCGTTGCTTCAAAATAACTTAATGCACATACAGTCGGCAGCAAAATTATTCGAGCGCTAGCAATAATTCTTATATAAAAAAAGTACATTTAGTACCGCTTTCTTAAATAAATCCTTGTCGAATTATGTTCTTAGACTGACTAAGAACATAACTCGATAACGATTTCTTTACCAAAGCAGTGATTAGTGTACCTTTTTTTTATATGGGAATCATTGTTAGCGCTCAAATAATTTTGCTTCCGTCTGTAAGGTTAATATGATATTTACACAGTTAATATTACAACAACATTGATTCTAACAATTTTCTAAAAACATTAAATGGTTTTAGAGAAACTCGCTACGCTCACAAAGTGAAAGACATCTAGACAATTTCCAGTCTTAACTGAATGATATGCACAAATAAAATAAATAAGCGATATTTTTTAGTTTATATATAATACTTATTGCATCAAAATAAAATAACCCTCTGATTATCTAGAGCAAAGTGACAATACAGGGCCATATGCGTTCAACCCAGTACAATTTTTCGATTTCGATTATCCTTATTTTGTTATGTATTGCCCTTGAAGTTGCCCCAAAACTTTTTTCTAATGCCATAACATACGTAAAGTTTCTCACTTTTTAGCATAGAAAAGTTTATTGTTCGGTCGTAGTATTCTCGTTGTATTATCGTTTAGTAGTGTAATGCTATCGTTGAAAAAGTCAGTTAATACGTTAACAGAATGGAAACTACAAGAATGGAAATTTTTATGACGCATGCACGTCACTTTCATGACGAGTGTTCAGTTGAGGTGTTTCTGAGCGTCGTTTTCTCCAAAGACTTTAAAAAGAAAACTTTTAAGCTCGTTTTTTTTTTTTGCTACAACAGTTACAATGGAAAGATAAATTTAGTGACTAGCTACATAAATAAAAAAAAAAAAAAAAAAAAGTATTTTGAAATGTCAAATGAAATACAGATGCTTATTTATTTATTTATTTATTGATTTTTTAATATTAATATCGTTATTGAAATATATTCATAATTTATTCCATTTTTTATTTTTAAAGGGAAATGAAAGAAGATTTTTGAAAATCTAATACTTGCAATGCGTCGCATAAAATTTTTAACTGTATTTTTTATTTTATTTATTTTTTATTTATTTTTTCTAGAAACGCTTTTATATATCTACCATTTCATGGTGGCTTTTTTTATTTTTTTCATACTTTTTATAGATTTGTATATTATGATAGATTTTACGTTTATATTATTATATATTATATATTATTAATGTTTATATTATTGTATATTCTCTCTATAACTGTTATAAATATTTGTACAACTGCTGCGAAATACATAAAAAAAATGCATTAATAGACAATTTTTTCATATGCTTTAACATAAGTGTATAGAATATTCGTAACATAATTGTTTAAATGTATGAATAGTATCACAGTTTGTAAAGGAAATTTAATATTTTTAGATGATATTTATACCAAAAATATTATACAGCATACATTTAATTGTTTTTTTTTTTCCTTTTTGAGACTTTTTTTTACCACCTCTAGGAATGAATTTAGTTGCGATCTTCCGCCAAATACCCACTGCATAGCTCTATTACGATGTTAAACACATCCAACCTCAGCGCTTCATTTATTTTTTTTTTTAATTAACAAATTATTATCATTTATACCCTTTAATTTTGGAACATTACTTATAGAATATGGTTTGTTTAAATTAATTTATAAATCCGTTTTGTTTTCAAACGTTTCAGATATTTGTAATGTGTATTCCTTATGATAATTACATTTCATGTGTTATAACACTAAATACAAATCTCAATGTTTGTTTATTTCCTTAAAATTTGAAGCTATAATTAGGCAGGAAAAAAAAAAACTTTTTTTTCAACATGCACTGAAATTTACATAATTAAGTAATATATTTTTGTTTTTAGAGGAACAATATTTATATTAAACTTGCAAACGGTATTAAAGCATAAGTAGTTAAAATTTACTGATATAATTATCTCACCACTCTGCAGTTTTGTCGGGAATTTCAAAGTCCATCTTCCTTTTATCTAAGACATAAAGTGCATTAAAAGCTTTTGATAAGCAAAATCCAATAGGTCACGAAAATGTTACCTATTTGCTATCTCTGATAATAGAGTATTCTAATAGTATTATATATGCTTTTCCAAAACCTTTAATTTCCTTCTGAATATGATTAAAGTCCCATTATTGCATTTGATTTATAGAATCTAGGGTATCATTAAATATTACTTTGGATAAATATAAAGAGTAGGCTAATAAGCACTTGTGTGCTTAAATACTTTAATGTATTTAGGTTCATTATCATAGAATATACACCAAGTTGTTTAAAGTTCGAGTTTTATTAAAGACTAAATTTTTTACAAGTATTTCTAAATGTATTAGTGGATAATTAAAGATTATGATTTCATATTACTTCTTAATACCCTTTTAATTTTAAATGCATTCGTATAACCATGTTTAAATAACATATATATATATATATTTTTATTATATTAATTATTCTAATTTTATATTTTTAGTTTTTGGTACACTGAGGAAATATATATATATATATATATATATATATATATATATGCCACCTTCATATAGAATGAATAAGTGGCCATTTTCTAAATCTCTTAACTAGAAATATAGATTTTCGAGCTATGCACATAAGGCACGCCAATAAACTGTATACACGAAATGAACGAGAATTTCTAGTCTACACATTTTTAGATTGTGAAAGAATATTCTAAACATTCTGATTTTTTTTTTGTATTACGAGAAATCCTCACTTGATTTTCTAGAATTGAGTAATAAACCAAGATCATAGTTGCTGAAACCCGCCTCCTGTATTCCTATTTATTTGCAAAGATTTCTTTAAATAACTGTGCCCTCAATAAGATAGACAAACGCTCTAAAATTTTAATAGGTTTTTAAATAACTCGTTTTCAAAGGGGACTAGAATTTATAAGGATGTCATGGAACTATTTTTTCTAGAACCAGACTTTAGTTTCTAGATGTCAGTTACAGAATTGTTTCTCAGTGTACTTCTGAAATACCTAAAGTTTGCGCCTGTTTTAATATTTTAAAGATTTTAAAAACTATTGTTTATATAAGTACAATATTGGGGAACAAAATTAATATTTTCATTTTTATCAATATTAAAATGCACTGAAAATATCTTTAGCTGTGTTAAATACATATCTTCCAAAATCAAAAGTAATGAAATATAATCATATTCAAATGGGTCCTATTCTAAGTCGCGTTCATCGACCTAGCTGTTTGGAGTTTTCCATGCTTTACACTGAAACTCGCGTAAATACAGACTAAGACCCCTTTAAATTATCATCACACAGGCATTGCAACTATAGGCTAATGACTCTAATGCAGTCAATTAACCTCAATTCACAACACAACACTACACTCATACCAAATGTAATCTTATCTTTATCTAAATTGAAGTAAATGCCCAAATAATAATTTATGTAATCTAGAATCATACACCACAAATCAACTACTGAATTTAAAGCTATCTTAGAATAAAATATACAAACAAAAACTTTGTTATCAGTTACCTCTGACGAGAGACTTATTCTTAAGAGAAAGTTGCTACACGGTTGCCACACTATGTATGGCAACTATGTAGGCGCTCTCCCAAAGTTTCAACAATCGTACAATAGCGTCTATTGTTTTGATTCTGTGTGAAAGTTTGCAATATACACTACCTTTCCATAAATGACAAGACAGTTTCAATTTCAGGCGTTTTTTGAAATAGCTCAAAAAGTACTGGAGAAATCACTTTGAAATTTCAGGAGTGAGAAGACATTTTACAACTCATATACTTCAGTGAAAAGTTTGCCTCGAAAGTGAAAGGGGGACCAGTAAAAAATAAAGAAAAATAAAAGTGTTTGGCATCACCCTGTGAAAAGTAATGCTTAAAATGTGATCTGACTATAGTATGTGATTGTAGGGCTCATTTTTATTATCTGTATCAATTTTTATGTCTGTACCGCATGTAATCAGGAAAATATAAAGGTTCCATTAAAAAATTGAGAAAAAAAAAACTTTTTTTGCTATAATACGCATAGTATTAAACCCAGTGCAAAGGCATTTTTAGAAAACTTGACATACAATATTATATACAGCAGACTGCAATCAGAATGAAAAAATATTAAATGTGTAATTAAATATGAGTATTTTTACGAAATAACTTTTAACTGCGCAAACGTAAGATTCAGCGAAATTTCATTTCCATAATTTAATAGTGAAATGTATTGAGCTACTTATATTAAAATCCCAAGCAGGTATCGTGTAAACTCAAAAAGTTGTACACGATAGAATTAACTGCTATTCAGTTTCTCTTGAAAAAAAACCAAACTATAAGGGGATTTACTCACATTTTTATTTTTATTCAATGAATGATAATACAGTTTTCGACGGTTAGAAATAAATATTGAGAAAACCTCCTTACCACATTTTATTAATTTTGGGAACAGCTGAAATTCATTTCATTCTACCGCGTATCACTTTTTGGATTTACACGATACTTGTTTGAAATTTTTATAAAAGTAGCTCAATGCATTTGGCCCTTGAATTATGTAAATCAAATTTCGCTAAATCTTGCGCATGCGCAATAAAAAATTATTTGGTAAAAATGCTCATAATCCATTTGATTTTTTTTTTCATTCCGATTGCATTAGGCCGTGTCTAAAATTGTATGTCAAGTATCCTGAAAATAGTTTTGCACTGGGTTGGATACTTTGTATGTTAGAGCTAAAAAAGTGACAAAGTTTTTTGCATTTTTTTTTAAGAGACCATTATATCTTCCTGAATACATACGGTAGAGGCATGTAAATGTATACAGATACTAAGAAAGAGCCCCATAAACACATACTACTACCAGATTGCTTTTAAAGGACTTCTTTTTACAGTTTGATGCCAAACACTTTAATTTTTCTTTAATTTTTTACTAATCCCCCTTTCACATTCGGCGCAAAATTTGCATTGAATTATGAGGAATAACATGTTCTTCACAGTCCTGAAGTTTCAAGATGGTTTGTTCAGTAGTTTTTAAGATATTTCAAAAACCAACTGAAATCGGAATTGTTCGGTCATTTATGGAAAGTTAGTGTATAAGTTAGTGTATTCAGAATCAAGTTAATAACACAGTGTTACTGATAATACTAGCTAACAACACTATTTCATTTTTTTCTGTAGTTTACAATTAAGAAGGGTAGTTTTTTTTTTCTTGTTTTCTATAATGTATAATTGTCTTTTGGCATGTTATTGCTTTATGTATTTAAATGGCGAATAAATATATGTAAAATATAAACGCACAATATACACTGGAATATATTTTTTTATATTTTATTTTCAAAAAAAATATTTAATTTATTCATTGTATATCAAACTGCACAAAAATATTAATATACTTTTATAATATCTGACTTTCTCTAATAAGCACAGAAAGTCATGTTTTATTCATGAAACAAATGTCATCGTTAATCATTAACACCCATTAAAATTTCAAACTGAATTGACAAAATTATATTCGGAAGGGTGAAATGTAATATTTGAGTAATTTAAAGCTAATTACCTTTCTCTCGAATTGTGCCTCTCGTGTTAAAATGTCAAATGTTGACATGAATCTAAAAATCTTTAAGTGTTATAACGGTCCTATTTTCATTAGATTTAAAAGGTTATGAATTATAAACAATGAACATTTTATTATTTATTTAAAATTTTAATAATGCTACTTAAAAATACGTTGATACGAGCTTCAATAATTTTGGTGTCGACTGTACGTAGTTGACTACATTCTACATTGTATTCGTAAGATTTGGGAAAGTATTCCATGCTCTTTATCTGCCCATATTGGTTTAATAATTAAAAATGGTTTTTAGATGTTATAATTCAACTAAGAATATAATATTTTTTTAGAACACATTTTTTTTGTTATTATTTTGTTACTGAATACCAAAACAAGCATATCTAAGTTCAAACAGAAAGGATTTGTAAAGTGTGATCTTAGTATTCAGAAATTGAGATATATCTTCATTAACATAGCCCCAATTCTGACAGCGTTAATTGAACTCTATAATGATTATGTCGTTTTTGGCATTACCTAATACCAACAACGACTCCTAGGTGTCATGTAGACGGTATAAATATAAAGGCTGATGATAAAAAAAGATAAAAGAAAAAATGATGATATAAAAAAATAGGGTTTCCGCAACACACCATAAAGAAGTAGAGTTTCCGTTTTTTGGCAAAATAAAGTTATTAAAATCATCTCTTTTTGGACATACTGCCATAGAAGCATTATATAGACTTCTCCAGTTCACGAGGGAAATATATCCCCAATATATTCAATATTGAGACAAAAATGATATCCCTTTTGAAGTTAATAAATTTGCTAGTTTTAAATTTGCCTACAATTTGTTAATTTTTAATTTATTTAACATTACAACAGTCATTTAGTGTCGGATATATATACAAGAAAAATCAATGTAACTGTATTAAAAATCTTGCTTTAACTAATGTCTATCCTAAAAATTTTATTAAGTGTTACTGCCTTTTTGCATTTTCTCCATCATCTAATCACCTTGAGTGACTTGGAATGCATGTTTCTCTGTTAGCGGCATTAGTTTGAACTTCTTCATTTGTTCCATGTATGCAATTCTATAAGCATTGTATTGGTTTTAAATCTACTTCTTTCTTCATTACTTTTATTTATTACCTTCTTCCCATTTTTCTCTTGGTTAGCATTTTTTTATTTTTCCTTTTTTTTTTTTTTTTTTGTCGGCGTAGTAATATTTCAGGCACTAAATTTAGCATTATCAATTCTAATCTTAGAAAACCCTAATTTGCATACTCATTTTCTTCAGTGCCATTGGTGGAAATGAGAAATTCAGCGTGCTTTTGTTATAAACCGTGGACCATAGCTGGATATCGTTCAAATCCGTTTTAATCATCGAGTGGCAATTTCAAATTAATATCAAAAGAATATTCAATTATCTACAAATTCGCAATGTTCTGCTCTGAAGATGTGCATATTATTTTAAAATTGATTTAATTAATTCTACAAATTTGACGTTTGTGAGGTTCTGCTATTCTACCTACTCTTAGAGACAACCAGATTCTTTTCTCATTTCTTCTTTGCTTCCTAAAATACAAACCGGTATATATATATATATATATATTTTTTTTTTTTTCCCCTCTGGCATTTCGATCTAATGACGGCTGTTGTTAGTACGCGCGCTAGCGCCTCGTTTGAATTTGATATGTTTTGTGTCTGTTTCCATTATCTTGAGTATTGTTGATATTTTGATCCAATCTTTCTTTTAGTGTATTTTTAAGTAACCTTTACTTTTAATATAATGTGAGAAAAAAATGACATGATTGCATATCGGGGATGAGATACATTCAAAAATGTAGTATTTTTCACAAATAATATCTAAAGTTTCTCTCGAATCATTATCCTGTGTATTATTAACATTTTGATCAAATGCTTTTATCATTCCGACTCACTTGAAGAGATAGAAAGCGAAACACTTGTATTAGATTGGTGAGCAAACCAATGTTACTGTTACTGATGTTACAATGTTACTGATGAGAATTAAGTTAAAAGGGAGTTGGGCTGGGCTATTTTCCAGAAGAAATGATCATAGATGGGCCACCATTCCTATTTTGGATACCGAGGTACAACAAAAGACCCATAAAAATACAAATGTGTCGTTGGAGAGGTAAAATTGTGAAGTTTGGAAGAGCAGAATGGAGAAGAATTGCAGAAAACATGGCAGATTGGAATCACCTAGAAGAGGCATTCATCCTGCAGTGGATTGGTAAAGATTGAAATTGATGATGTTAATGATATATATAATGCGAGATAAAAAAAAAAAAAATCATCTATTGAATAATGTGGGAATGTAGGACGTTGCGGACTCCTGATCTGCAGATCCACTAGTTATTAATATTTTACTTTTTTAGCACTTTTTCTCTGGAATATGATTTTAGCGCTGTGATTTTAGCACTTTAAAATTTATGCAAAGAATCACAATAGTATCAGAAAAATATTGCACACAGCAAAACAAGCATCGTAAATGTAAACTCAATTCCTTCAAATTGAAATCAATTTTGCAAGTTTATGTGCAAAGTTTATTTCCAGAACATTTGATATTTTCATTAACTATCTTAAAGAGAATATATTAGCTTCATTTTCAGATTGCCCCTGAAATTTGAAACGAACTGTGTTTTTAAATGATATTCACAGCGTATGGCCCATGGTCTATTAATTTGAGTTGTCTTATTTTTATATTCTGATTTTTATCAATCTGTTCACTTATAACATTCTCTATTAAAATTAAACAATGAAAATAACTCAACTCGGGTGAATTTTCACTCATTTGCCTAGAAGAAACGCACCCTCTCATCTTGAGTTAAATTCAAGAAATTGAATGAGCTAACATAATGTAATCAAACTTGATTTATTTATTGTACTTGAATGATTTATTTGTTTGATTAATGATTTTAATACAAATGATTTTAATAAATTGGACTACTTCACAATGGTGTTGCCCGTTACACTTGCGTGCTACTGAAGTAATGCGTTGCAGCAAGAGTGATGCTGCCATTTACAAGTGGTTGAATGAGCAGAAATAACTCATGTATCGTTAAACAACGACAGCTCAAGTTTGCTTAAAAAAAAAAAAAAAAGAAAAAAAAAGCTAATTAGCTCAAAGTATTGCATTTTCAACTCAAGTTATTATTATTTTTTTTAATTAATTCCTACTTGGCAAGGTAAATTAATTCATTTATTTTAAAAGAGTGGGCGTTATCTTTCTCTATCGTTTTATTTTGGTAAATTTATACAAATTTTAATACATATAAAGATTCGAAATAACGATTGAAAATTAATGTTACCTTTTTTTTTTTTTTTTTTCATGAAAACACATAAGACTTTTAAAACTTTTTCGATTATGTAAAATCTATAAAACATTTAAAAAAGAATAAATAAATGTACTAAATTTTTCGTTTTTTAGTAAATATAAATTATGTTTTATCTTGAATGAAACAAATTGTCTTCAATGGGAAAAAAAAAATACAGATAATGAATTGAAGAAATTAATCTTTCGAAAATGATTTATCTGTCCATAAAATTGAAGTTTAAAGAAACATATAGTTCTTCTTTGAAATAAATAAGTTAAATTCAAGAAATTGAATGAGCTAACATAATGTAATCAAACTTGATTTATTTATTGTACTTGAATGATTTATTTGTTTGATTAATGATTTTAATACAAATGATTTTAATAAATTGGACCACTTCACAATGGTGTTGCCCGTTACACTTGCGTGCTACTGAAGTAATGCGTTGCAGCAAGAGTGATGCTGCCATTTACAAGTGGTTGAATGAGCAGAAATAACTCATGTATCGTTAAACAACGATAGCTCAAGTTTGCTTAAAAAAAAAAAAAAAAAAAAAAAAAAAAGCTAATTAGCTCAAAGTATTGCATTTTCAACTCAAGTTATTATTATTTTTTTTAAATTAATTCCTACTTGGCAAGGTAAATTAATACACAAGTACAAGTGGTACACAGGTACAATAGTACAAGTGGTTGAATGAGCAGAAATAACTCATGTATCGTTAAACAACGATAGCTCAAGTTTGCTTAAAAAAAAAAAGCTAATTAGCTCAAAGTATTGCATTTTTAACTCAAGTTATTATTATTTTTTTAAAATTAATTCCTACTTGGCAAGGTAAATTAATTCATTTATTTTAAAAGAGTGGACGTTATCTTTCTCTATCGTTTTATTTTGGTAAATTTATACAAATTTTAATACATATAAAGATTCGAAATAACGACTGAAAATTAATGTTACTTTTTTTTTTTTTTTTTTTCATGAAAACACATAAGACTTTTAAAACTTTTTCGATTATGTAAAATCTATAAAACATTTAAAAAAGAATAAATAAATGTACTAAATTTTTCGTTTTTTAATATATATATATATATATATATATATATATATATATATATCAATATTTTGATACAATTTATTTTCCACAATTTTTTTATAAATTATGTTTTATCTTGAATGAAACAAATTGTCTTCAATGGGAAAAAAAAAATACTGATAATGAATTGAAGAAATTAATCTTTCGAAAATGATTTATCTGTCCATAAAATTGAAGTTTAAAGAAAAATATAGTTCTTCTTTGAAATAAATATTTGTCTGTATTATTTTCACAACATTTGTTTTATTCCATATGAAAAAAATATACATTGAAATATATTTATACAGGAAATATATTTATAATTTTTCAAATAGTTTTTGGTCTAACTTAGAGCGGAAAACAACAAAATACCGAAATGAAAAATTGTATGGAAAAAGATTTTTATAATAAAACTCATTAATATAATAAAAAATAACATTTAAATTATATTTTGTACGCTCACACAATTTTAAAGTTATATAGATAGATAGAAGATCTTTTAAAATATCAGTATAAGAATAACTTTTCACCGTTTCTTAATAAATGCGCAAAATGAAAGAATGTTTTGCTTAATATGTAAAATAATACATGCAAGAATCTATATTTTGTTATAAAAAAATATCAAAGAGGTACAAATAGTGTTACGCTCAAATAAATTAAATGATGTCGTAATTTATGTCTTAGAAATCGAAAAAAGTCTGAATGAAAAATTTCAGAAGTTCGTTAAATAGAAACAAATGGCAGTTTTTCCCTTTCCATGAAGATGGGTGTTGTTAGCTAGCATTGCAATATGGTCAGCAAATTTGGCAATGTATCACCCAAATTTGGAGAAAAGTAGTTGTTTAGGATTTCCAAAGTTTGGAATCACTAATTTAAGTAGCTGCCAAGTTCTAGAATTTTCAGGAATAATTCAATAGTTTCTAGAGAAAAACTATATCGAAAATTTTATAAACCTCTGACAAGACTCCCATTGAATTCGAATTCCACACTGACTTCGAACTGAGATATTTATCATTGTCCCTTAACTAGGGACCTTAGTGGTTACTCATCGTTCCTGAACTAAGGAAATTAGTGGTTAATCATTGTTCCTGAATTTATATATATAGTAATACAATAATATCAGTGCAAAATTCTTTGAAATTTAAAGATTATTTAACTCCAGTATTAAAACAATTATTCGGATCATAAGCGAAGACTACCAAAATCAAATAAAAAAAGAATTAAAGAAAAATCGAAATGAATATTGGAAATTGGAATGTGAAAAAAGCATAATTTGCATTCTAACGTTTTCAAGGGCCTGGTATATATATATATATATATGTATATATTATTGTTTTTATGGTACAAAGAAGTTTTGTTCTATTGCTTCCAGAATATTCGATAAATAAAGAGCATTCGTTGACTATAACCTGCATATATCTTTGCAAACTATTTATTTTATACACTGAAACATGGTAAAAAACGTTTATAAAGGTATCATTAGGGGCTATATTATCAGCTTCTGTTGCAATCTCCATGACGGTAGACCGTATATAACGGTACAAAATTTTGTATTTTTCGTCATAATGAGTAAAATTTACGTACATATCTCAAAAACGGAATACCCCAGAAAAATCAAAAGCGAGGTAGGTTCATACACAGATGTTATGACAAACCTACATACCGATGTTCAATGTTTGGAGTCATGAAAGATACGCGCACATACATATGAACACACATACGTCATAATAAATCGTGTAAAATCTTAGATATCTTTAAAAGGAAAGCTCGCATCGTGACCAAAATTGGACATGTGCAACTAGATGCTATAAAAGTAACAAATATAAATTTGCAACATTTTTTACACATCGTTTTGAGCTCGGCCATACACAAAATTCTTTGCTGAAATCTGTGTTACAAGACTTTCGCAAACTTCGTGTAAGGATGTAAATGAATGTTGCACGCTAGAATTTTTCATGAATAATATTTAAGGACCTACTTATCATTTGCAAATATAAGTACATCCAAACCAATACATTTTTTAAATTTCTATTCAGACTTAAAAGTAAATACAATTTTTATTTTTGTGTGCTACAATTGGTAATATATATATATATATATATTGGGAAAGTGCAAAAGTTCTACCCGTTTTTATTACCCAAAACGAAGAGCAAATAATCGCAAAATGAACAGTACTTATTTCTGTGCATAATACCCAATGCCATCTATGACCTCTTGCCACATTTCTGGTAGGAGATGAATCCTACGGCAGTAAAATTCCGGCAGTTTCGAGTCAAAAAGTTCTTCGGTGGCAGTTTTCACAGCATCAAGATCATAAAAGATTTTCTGGGTAAAAATATTGTTCAACGCACAAAATACGTGGTAGGCAGTTGGTGTGAAGTCAGGAGAGAAAAGATGGTAGGGTAAACTTCCCAACCAAAGCCCAGTAACTTTTTGTGAGTGATGACAGCAGCATGTGACCTAGCATTATCGTGATGCGTAACACCGCAACGATTCATGAGACCTGTCCGCTTTGCTACCAAATTTCAATGCAGCCTGTCTAACTGTAGACAGTAGAAAGGAGCATTGATGGTTTGGTTGAGTGACAGGACCTCGCAGTGAGTTATTCCCTGTACATCCCGCCACACACTCAATAACAACATCTTGGAATGAAGTTCAGCATTCGAATTTGATGCAGTTGGTTCAGAAGGATGACACACAGCCCAACGACGCTTTATGTTACGGTACATACTCCTGTCACAATTAGTGACAAGAATGGGTCATTTTTGCACCGGGAAAGCAAGGAAACACATGTTGCGATTAAGTCATCTCGTTGATTAGATGTTAGGTTATGTGGAACACAACGATCTAACTTTTTCGTAAATCCCAAATTAACCAGCCGTCTCTCGACCGTTGTCCGGTGTATCTTGAAGGTCTCCCGTAATTCTTCCACAGTTGGGTTCGGGTTGTTCCTCATGGCGTGGTCAATATCGTCATCTTCTACGTGTGATGGCCGTCTACTCCTAGTCTGATCTTGAAAGCTTCAGTCTCCTTCCGAAAATTTACGAAACCATCGACGACATCTGCTTTCTACTAGTGCATCCTTCCACTTTCCATGTTACACCCTCTGATTTTTTTTTTTTTTTTTTTTTTTGAGATGATGAACTTTGTGAGACACGATGCATTTATATTTGAGGTATCCACATGTTTTATTGGCCGACTATCTGCGTCATTACAATGTCATATATGACGTCAATTCCATTACAAATTTTCATATCCAAAAACGGGTAGAACTTTCGCACTCACCCAATAATAATGTTGATAATATTAATATATATTAATGTAAAATATTCAAAACTATGAATGGCTAAGATTTTTAACGATTCTGATTTCAAGTTTTACAATATTATAGGTATCAATTTTTAAAAATAATATTAAAATACTGTTATAAATTATCACTAGTTATATAAGAACATGATTATTAAATTACAATGATGTGATGCTAATTAAAAATCAATAGTTAAGTAATAAAAACAGTAAAATAAAAAATAAAAAAATAATTATATTGAAAGGTAATTGCTTCAAAAAAGTCTTATTAAATGTTATCGAATTTTTTATCTCAGACTTTATTTATTCTATTTATATTTTTGATTATTTTTTTTTATTTTTTTTACATTTCTACATTTTACTAATTCATTCATAAAAATAAATAAGAAAATGTAATAAAGAAGATCCTAAAAATAATAAATAAATAAATAAATAAATAATAATAATAAAACACTTTTTAACTAATATCTTTCTCAATAAAAATCTATTTTTTTTTTCTTAAAAAATGTATTATCAAATTATATTATGAAAGATATTTGTAAATATATATACAAATATGTAGATATCTGTACATTTTATTTAAAATTACAAACATGATAAATAACAAAATTTTAAAATTAATTTCTATAAATTTAAACGAATGCCTGCACTACTTCCTATAAGCTTAAATATCAAAATTATAACAACAACCAAATGCTTTAAAATAAAAAGCTTTTTACATTTTAAAGTATATCTAGATAAATATAAGTGTCATATGTTACTGTCAGTCTGTCGGATTATTAGAGAAATGTCATCATTAGTCATTAGGAGTCATTAAAATTTCAAAACAATTTGACATAAGTAATGTTAGAAGGGATGAAATGCAATATGTCTGAGGTTACACTAATTTTCAACTAATTGCTTTACTTTCAAATAACAATTCCCTCTGTAAAATATCATTTAAATGCTAAAATCTAAAAGTCGTTAATTTATGTCAATTTTTAGTTTTTAAAACGTCAGCTTAAAAAAAAAAAAAAAAAAAAAAAAAACCTTTGACGTGAGATTAAAAGAAATATTCTTGATAGTTTTCAAAACGGCAGTTTTTTCTTTTCTTCTTTCTTTCTTTTTCTTTCTTTTTACTTCCATTATTACCCTACTACCGTAGGTAATGGAAGTATTGTATTCGGTCCAAAAATTCGATATCGAGATTTCACCTGATGTACACGTTTTAAGGTCCCCTGAGTCTAAAAAAGTTGTTTTTGGAAATTGGTCAGTGTGTATGTATGTGTGTGTGTGTGTGTGTGTATGTATGTGGAGAATCTTCTGGCTATTATAGCTCATAAACTAATAAAGATAGAGCTACGAAACTTTAGAATTGAAATACGTCTGGCCTACAGATGAAATTTCCAAATTTTGGTGAAAATTGAAAAACCGGAAGTTGGACCGGAAGTCCGTATCTCAAAAACGGCTCTAACGATTTTCTTCAAACTTGCTATATAAACACTCTATTAGATGTCCTTTCGAATGATATAGTTGGTTAGTTCAAGAAAATTGATAGGCGTCCTGTATAAATAGCTCAATTTCCGGCCTCCCAAGGGCGTTCCTTTAAAAACGGTTGTACGGATTTTTTTCAAACTCGCCATTTTAACTCAATTTTAAATATGCTTTTGTATGTAATTATTGTTTTCCTGTCAATAATTGAGTTTAACCGGAAATGGGACATCAGAAACCGGAAGTGGGACCGTAAGTCCGTATCTCAAAAACGGCTCTAACGATTTTCTTCAAACTTGCTATATAAACACTCTATTAGATGTCCTTTCGAATGATATAGTTGGTTAGTTCAAGAAAATTGATAGGCGTCCTGTATAAATAGCTCAATTTCAGGCCTCCCAAGGGCGTTCCTTTAAAAACGGTTGTGCGGATTTTTTTCAAACTCGCCATTTTAACTCAATTTTAAATATGCTTTTGTATGTAATTATTGTTTTCCTGTCAATAATTGAGTTTAACCGGAAATGGGACATCGGAAACCGGAAGTGGGACCGTAAGTCCGTATCTCAAAAACGGCTCTAACGATTTTCTTCAAACTTGCTATATAAACACTCTATCAGATATCCTTTCGAATGATATAGTTGGTTAGTTCATGAAAATTGATAGGCGTCCTGTATAAATAGCTCAATTTCAGGCATCGCAAAGGCGTTCCTTTAAGAACGGTTGTACGGATTTTTTTCAAATTTGCCATTTTAACTCACTTTTAAATATGCTTTTGTATGTAATTATTGTTTTCCGCTCAATAATTGATTTTTTGTGAAAGTTGGTATCTCAAAAACGGCTCTAACGATTTTCTTTTTTGGTCACTTTTATGTTTTCTGATCACATTCTCTCTCAAAAATGCATATAATACATGTAATAGCGGGTAATGGAAGTCGTGTGGTTGTTTCACACCAGATTTTTTTATTATAGCGTCTAATTTTTTATGTAAAAAAAAAATATATATATATATATATATATATATATATATATATATATATATATTTTTTTTTTTTTTCGCGTAGAAGTAGAAATTATTTAAATAAAGCAAAATTTTATATTTATTTTATTATGAATTATCTTAACTCTCATAATGTTACCTTTAATCAATTTGACAGAGAATTTTGATTTCATAATGTATCGACACAAAGCTGTTAGAAAGTTTATATATATATATCATAGTTTTTTTTTTTTTTTTTTTTTTTTTTTTTTTTTACATGTACAACGAAAAACACAGAAGATAAATTATTCAAGTTCAAGAAATGTCATTTTTGAGCTTTTTCTTTCAAGTTTCAATAATTTGGTATTTGCGCACTGGTACTTTCAGTTGTAAATAAAGTACATTATATTGTATTAAGAGTAAGATCTGACTCTTACAGTTTGACAGATTCCTCCCTGAATAGGCGAAAATGGAGCCAACCTCTAAATAACGAAAGTTCTCTTTTTGAAAAGAATGCGATTTTTCATTCTGCATTAAGAGTGATATTATTCGAAGTTAAAAAACAATTTTGGCTATTTTTATCATTAAAAACATACACTAAGGTGATTTTTTTTTTCTTTTTTTCACATGATAAACATAAACCAAGAGTATAAAGAGTTGCATTTTCGATTTGTCGATTATCAAACCCGGGATTTCCTCGTAGTAGGTAAGCGTCTGAACTTATCTGTCGTTCATTGTAAAAATTGTGTCACTCTAAATTAATAATATATATATAGCTTGCTTTTATCAAATTAGTCATACTTTTCATTATAAGATTGAAACAAGTCAAATAATTTTATTAAAATCTCATAAATCACGTTACTTGTTTTTTCAGGGAATTAAAACTTCTAAATATTCTTTATTAGCAGGCGTTGCCCGTTTCACTGGTCACTATATTTAAAGGAAACTCTTTTATATATCGCTTTATAAACAAAAAAATAAAAAAAATATATATATATATTGAAATTGCTCAAAAATCGATTCGCGTCCCCGATACCGTCAGCAGCGTTTTGCTGTTCCGTATAATATCGGGTGCCTGTCTCTACTGCTTCGATAATGGCTTACCAGTGGGCTTCAGTTTGGATGCTTATTAGATGTCAGTACCGAAAAGATTGAAGTAGCTCTTTTATATTTGAATCCCAGTTAATTATGAATAATTTTATACGTGGTATACATAATATTTGCTTTTATGTTATTTCCAATATTTATTTGATTTTACCAATCAACTCTAAAATGACAGCAATTTCACGCCAAATATAATATTACACTACGCTATGATCAGCTACGTCTATCGCATGCGACCATTGATTTTTTGTGGTTATATATACTTCATGGTTAGATAATAGTAGTTGTTGTGTAGAAAAATTAATAAATATATAAACATGATCATTTTCAACCTTAATTTAGCTCTCTTTGGCGTCTTTTGAATGTTTGTTGTCATTTTAGACAAAAATACAAAATTTATACGATTATTGTTCCTGTTCCTGTTTCTTTCTCTTTTTTTTTTTTTTTTTTTTTTTTTTTTTTGTTTCAATATTTTATAATTCATTTAAATTTTTGTTGCACTACTTGGCTTAAAAAAAAAAAAAAAAAAAAAAAAAAAAAAAATGTCTGTCAATAGAGGTCGCCAATAGAGTCTGTCAATAGAAGTTCTTTAAATGGCATGGCTTTACTATTAACAAAGTTTATTTCTTATTTTGCCCCTTTCTTGAGCATTGCATGAAATTTTAATTGCGATTCTTATTTACTTTATAAAGCGTATTGGTGAAGCTGTTTTCTCTCAGTTAAGAACCGCCGTCTAAAACTGCAGTTCGTGGTGTTCTAACTCGTTCACAAATTTTAATTTGTGGTGATGGTGAACGCATAGAATAGGATTTATAAGCCTGTAACGATTTCATGTAAATGAATGTTGTTTTTCGTGTAAATGGGGAAAATTGCTCATGTACAGTTCCCTCTATCGGCAAAAAAATTAACCATTATTTTTTTTCTTTACCAAAAAAATCTCCCTCCACGAGAATAACATTTTCGGAAACCGCGTTTAATTCTACCAATTCTTTGAATTTTTATGAATTTGTAAAATGTCTACAGACTTATGAGACACCTGGTATATAATTTCATGATACTGCGTTATACACATTTTCATTGTTCGTTTTTATATACTTTAAATATTTCTTAAAGTAAAAGTATTCTATTATGATTTTGGATGTTGTATACTAATAATAATATGACGATGTTGTCAATTGCGTTAATTTTATTTTTAATATTTATCGTCTTATATTTTAACTTGAATATTTTTATTTTCTATTCACCAGAAATCTTCAATAAATTTTGATAAACAAATACTTATGGAACATTAGCCAAACATCTTTCTTGTATTTTTAATTCGAAGTATTTTCTACAGATGGCACCAGCAATATTTCGTAAAAGTTTGATCTTGATATTTAATTATGATAGATACTTCAGTCTTTGTGATAAAGATATTATTTGTAATATATATATATATATATTATATATTTTGTGTAAGTGTGCAAAAAGTTTATTTTATATTATCTTTTTTTATCTTATTCATCAGCAAAATTTAATAATTTGAAGCAAAGTCTTGCTTAAAAGCAAATCAAAATGAATTTCTGTTTTCTATCAATTGAAGAAAACTTAATGTGACAACTTTATTGTACGAACTCTCTTCATAATTCGATAATGTCTCGTTGAAAGAGTTTAACGTGTAAAATATCTATAAAGTACATTATATTATTTCATCTATTTCTTTCAAAAGAGAAAGTAACTTTAAAATCGGCTTTATAGAGTTTTATATAAATAAATATGTATTTAAGTTATAATTTAAAAACAATAATAATATTATGTTAGAATTTTCTTTTAAACTTAATTCAAAGATTAAGTGTTTATTTATCCATTTATTTATTAAATAATGCAAGATTTAACGTAACATAATGTGTTATAGTTTCTACTGAATAAACTGTGCTGTGTTATCCGTATGTGTTATGGTCAGTATTATCCTGGGGATTCTTTTGTCTCAAATCCTAAAACTATATTGGCGATATTTAGAAGAGGCATAAGTTTTCTCTCATCTTCACTTAAATATTTTTAGTTTTTATGTAATATGATATATTATTACACGTTTTTATTTCTACAGGATAAAAATGTATTACATTATTCTTGAGTGAGCAGTGTTATTCTGTGGCTGATTTAGTCGTAAAATCCACAAATTCTAAAAGTGCTCGAAGCTATTTAATGGAGACTGAATTTCCCCCTCAACACCACTTAAACATGTACGAGGATTTTTATGCAACATGATGTGTTATTACTTGTTATTATTTCTGCGAAATATAATGTCTTATATTATTATTAAGTGACCAATATTATATTGTAATTTCTTTTTGCCACAAATTCTAGAACTTCTAAGAGTGTTCGGGGGCATTTCATGAGGCTGAATTTTCCACTGAACAAAACTTAAATATGATCGATTTTTATGCAACATGATTTGTTATTACTTGTTATCATATCTACCGGATAAAATGCGTTACTTTATTCTTAACCCATTAGCGCCCAGTATCGTAGTTTGAAGACAGCTGATAAATTCATACGTCTACTTTTTGTGGTTTCTTGGAATGATTTCTGCTTTTTAGTGACAGTTTATAGCGTCACTCTAAATGATCCCTGAAAGTTTTATGTGCTTAATATTAATTACTATTTTATAATTTTGGATAGTCATTTTATGATTTTTCATTCGTCGCACATATATTTGCTTTTTGCGCAGGTATACTAACTTAAACCAAGTTGACTAATAATGAATATTATAATACTTGACTTTCGAGATCTTTATCAACATATAATAGGAAATTAATCTGTTATCTCAAAGTTTTTCCATCTCGAAGTTTTCTCGCTAAATCACTAAACGCCAGTAAATGAGAATAGGCTTTAAATTTTAAACTATGAGAAGAATTGTTTAAGTTAATATATTTTACTGTCATTTGTCTATATTAATTTAGAAGTGAAATAATCAGCTAATAATATTTTTTGGAAAACTAATTCGGGCGTTAACGGGTTAAGTGGCTAATGTTATTCTGTGTGTCATTTTGCTTCAAATTCTACAATTTCTAAATATTTTCGAAGGTATTTAAAAGAGACTAAACAGGACTTAAACATATTTGAATGATAAATTGTCCGAAAACATGCCAAGTCACTTCAGCCCATTATTTTCAAATAATACAGCAATGATTGAAGTATAAATTATGAATATTAAAGAATGAAACTACATACGCATATTACAAGAAAATATATTACTACTTCAGCAGCTATTAAAATATAAATCAACGAACTTTTTGTATTTATTGATTATTATATATTTGAACAATTTTATTTAGTACTAGCAAACCTGTGCGAAATATTCGCACTTTATTTATTTTCTTATTTACCTTTAAAATTTGAAGTTATACCAATTTTACCACCTAATTAAAATTTTAATTTACCAGAAGCAAATTATTATTTAAACTAAATTAATATTGTACAATGGTGAAACCGAAATTATTCAAAGAAGTTTTTCCAAATAAAATTCGTGGTTCACGACCCAATTCTCATCCTTCCACAGACAGCGCAGTTTTAGTATAGGACTCCCACAACGCCTCTTAAATTCTTGCCGCCATGTTGACGATGACTTTTTTTTTTTTTTTTTTTTTTTTATTATTATTATTAAATAAATCAATTAATGAATAAATAAATAAAAAAAATAAATTAATTCCTGATTTGATTATATTTTTTATGATTCTGTTTTTTAGTCAATTTCTGACACAAAAGTTCATATTCTGCATATATCTTTAAACTATTGCTATGTTTAAAATGACGCCTGCAAAGATTCTGAAGAAGCAACAATTAAAAATTCATATTTCTGTAAAACAATGTCATCCGTCAAATGCCGTTATTTTACCATGTTTTTATTAACTTCGATTCTTGTTTGTTTGTTTGTGTGTTTGTCAGGGACAAAACTTGCAATCGATTTTTAACTAACTTTCCGACTAGCTAGATATTTGAAACTTTCAGGACAGCTCATAACACGGTGACAATACATTTTTTTTCATACTTTTAGTCAACTGCTTGAGATTCCGCTGCCTTCGGCAGCGTTTGTATGATTCGACAGAAAATTTATTTAACTAACTTCCCGACTAGCTAGACATTTGAAACTTTGAGAATAGTCCAGAATAAGGTTAAAATGCATTTTTTTAATACCTTTAGCAAACTGGTTCGGATTCCCGCTGCCTTCGGCAGCGTTATCAGTACAGAGATTACAATCGATTTTTCCCTAACTTTTCGACTAGCTAGACCTTTGAAACTTTCAGGATAGATCAAAACACGGTGACAATACATTTTTTTAATACTTTTAGTCAACTGTTTCAGGTCCCCTCTGCCATCGGCATCGTTTATATGGTTCAACAGAAAATTTATTTAACTAATATCCCGACTAGCTAGACATTTGAAACTTTTAGAATAGTTCAGAATAGTTCAGTGAAAATGCATTTTTGAAATATTTTTAACCAACTGCTTCGGAATCCTGCTGCCTTCGGCAGCGTTACCAGTACAAAGCTTGCAATCGATTTTCCACTAACTTTCCGACTAGCTAGACATTTGAAACTTTCAGGACAGCTCAGAACAAGGTGACAATACATTTTTTTAAATACTTTTAGTCAACTGTTTCTGGTCCCTACTGTATTCGGAAGCGTTTATATGATTCAACAGAAAATTTATTTCACTAACTTCCCGACTAGCTAGACATTTGAAACTTTCAGAATAGTTCAGAATACGGTGAAAATGCATTTTTAAATATTTTTAACCAATTGCTTCGGGAACCTGCTGCCTTCGGCAGCGTTATCAGTACAAAGCTTGCAATCAATTTTAACTAACTTCCCGGCTAGATAGCCATTTGAAACTTTTATAATAGCTCAAAACACTAGAGCAATGAATTTTTTTATCACTTTTATCCAATTGCACCGAGTTCCCGTTGCTTTCGGTAGCGTTTATATGATTCAACAGAAAATTTAAAAACATGGTATATAAAAAGATCTTTTTATCTTGTAATTATTCTCTTATTAGTTCATTGAGCTAAGTTTTCGAGCTTAAATATGGTCCATGTATAAATATTATTTGTTATCCTCGCGTATTTTATTAATTATACCACTATCGTGTCGTTTCGACCAAAAAATAATTGTAACTGGTCCACGTTAGAGAAATATTATATAGATTCTTTCTAAATTCATAGAAGTCTATAAGCTATCTATTGTAGCTATCCATATGAAAGGAATCTAAGTATATAATAAAATTTTGTCTTGTGATAGCTATGTATTCATACAATGTATACGAGTCAAGGTTTGCATTTATTTAAAATGTATCACAGTTTCTACTTAACTAGTTGCCTTGATTTAAATATGATATTTATACAAAGATAAATTAAATTTCCTCTTAATATATTCAAAAATTAAATATGGTTGTAGATGATGAAATGATATTTTTTATGATAAACATACTACTTTATATAATTATGTTGAAATAAGTCTCACTGCAAATAAAAAATAAATGCACACAATGTATTGGCATCCATCTTATGTAAGAATGCTTTTTTATATAATCAGAAGAGAAAAAAAAATGTTGATTATATAGGATAATTAACAAAATCGAATCAAACTTTATTATTTTAAGGAATAGAAATGCAAAGAAAACTGTTTTTTGATTTAAAAACCCGTTCACAATTCTTATATTTTGTTATATATTTAGCATGTATAGCTTAACTTAATAAATAAATAAATTTATATTAATCAGCCAATAAAAAGTGCAATGTTAAAAAATAGAAATAATCAGTCATAAAAAAGAAATAAAGAAAAATATTTAAATGTATTAAATTTATTGTTAAATTAACATAGTGATAAATGATATCGAATAAATTTTTAATATAAACATTTATTTACGAAAGCACAGAATAACTTTTTTTTAACTTATATTATTTGAACTGCACAAATTTTTCTGTAGTTTAACACGTTTTTTTAAGTTTATATACTATAACACACATAATTTTTATGATAGGTATATAGTCATATCCAAAAATTCCATGAACTTTACAGACGTTTTACTAAGCCGTATTGTCTTTCTTTCTTTTTTTTTTCCCATATTATATATTTGTCTGAAAATATTTGCAACTTAGTGTATTCAAAGTATCTAAAAATTTTGAAAGGTACAAAACATGATTTGACTATTTTTAGAAAATATTTATCTGTGTTTCTGTCTGCCTGTGTATGTGTGACAAAACATTTTGTGGCAGCTATATTTCAGGAACTACTGCAGAGAATTTCAAACAAATTGATATGTGTTGGCAGGAGGCTTGACGCTATGTAAATGAACACAATCTTGAATGCCAAATGAAGGAATAAATTAACAGACAGTTCTTTCTCTTACTTTCTTCAATGTATGAAGGAAACTAAACGGACATGTTCCTAGTAAGGAATTTGATTTCACAATTGTTTAATCAACTAATAGAATCAGGCAGAATGTCAGGAATCTGCCAATAGGAAATTTAATGATGGTAATCGTGAAAAATGTAGAAAAATTTAAGAAAGTGTTGATTGGATGTAAAATTTTCAATAATCAGACAAAGGGGATACAGGGAAATCACAATTAATAATAACATTGAAATGTTTTTTAGATTCTTATAAATGTAAAAAGTTCTAAATAAATTGAAGTTAAAGCGTAGATTTGGGCTTTCAAATAACTTTAGCTGTAGGAAATTTAAAATTATGGTTTTTCGTCCAAAGAATGGTTTTTCTTCCTGCTTAGAAATGGCCGATGTTAGTTTCTTGTTTCCAACATTAACTAGTATGTTATTATACTCGAAATCCAAGATTGCATTTAGTTTGACCTATTATATGGTGAACCACACTCACAGGAAATACTCAAAACGTTTTTCATATCTGTAGGACATTCTAACTAGTATATTGGAAGAAAAAGAAATTAAAAATCATACTCAATTAAAATCGTAATCAATTTAAATCTTTGAAAACTTTAGTTTTTTTTTTTTTTTTTTTTTACATTCAACACACACTTTCTCAATTTTTTCTACATTTTCAATGATTGTCGTTTCTGAATTTCTTATTGGCTTATCCCCCACATTCCGCCTAAATTTATTGGTTTATTAAGCAGTTCGATTCCTTTCTCATTTATATAGAGGCGGTTCGCACATTTTTAGACAAGTTTCAATGCATTTACAGAAATATTTTATTTAAATATTTTGTGTTTTAATGTTCTATTTCATAACAGCTATTTTTCACTGTCTCTGTACCTTAATTTCCATGACAATAGAACCTTTTGTAGTATTGGAAGAGATATTTTATCGCATTCCGCTTGAACATTTTTCCAATGTCCAAGGAGGTTTTTCGATGTATGTTTCGGCAATCCGTTTTCTATAAGTTCAATTGCTCAAAGCTTCATGAGTGATACGTCAGCAGATTCAACAGGGATATCATTAAAAGGTATGACTTTCATACCCATTTCTTGTTCCATTTTTTTTTAAGTCATTAATATGGTGCAGCTGCATGGTTTGTCTCCATGCAGTTTTACTAATTGTTGACACAGTGCGTAAAGAAATGTTATTTCATCATTTAAAATTAGGACTATGATACGTTCCTGGTAATATGTGGAGTTGATATTTACATTTTTCTCCAGTCTTTTTATTTTTAATTTTTCATTATATGCACATAAAGCTACAATCATAAATATCATTGAAAAATTTCTTTAACCCATGTTTTAACCTTGTTCAGCATCATTTAAAATTGGGAATAAATATGTTCCTGGTAATATGTGGAGTTGATATTTACATTTTTCTCCAGTCTTTTTTTTTTTTTTTTTTTGTCATTATATGCAAATAAAGCTTCAATCATAAATCCCTTTGAAAAATTTCCTTTACACCATTTCCTTTGAACCATGTTTTAATATTTTTTCTTCTCTTGGATGACAATAAATAGATCTCTTTTTGTTGCAGTCATTTAGATACCCAATAGCTATATACCCAAGATTCGTCTATTGTGACAAAAGTTTTTCCATTTTTGGCTGGATGAATGTTTTTGCATTTGGAGAAACATTACGTAAATTGTTTTTTTCGCCTTTTCAAGATTTAAATCAATAATAATCCCTTTGTTTGCAGTCGACACTGAGCATTTTAATAATTTTACAACGGCTTAACTTGACGGATATATTTTTTAAGATTAAAGATCTTAACATTGGAACATTCGAACCATTCAGTGTTTCCATGGCTATATATTTGAAACAATTTTTCTATTTTTAAGCCAAACTTTGACATTTTTTTTTCTTTTCTTGTTGACAATATTACCTATCCTAGCTCTAGATGCTGAAAAATGACGACATTCACAGAGTTCTTTAACTAGATATAAATAAGTTTCTTAGGAAAGAGCACGTGTATAGCCTTCCATCCATTGCCTCTTTTAAAGCGCCATTTCGCATGAAAACAAAACGTTATCATGTAGCAGCCGATAATTTATATTACTTTCAAAAATAAACTTGTAGTTTAAAATGAAAATTCCATGCCGATGAGTTTTTTATAGCAAAGCAAAATCGTCTAAAAAATGTGAGAATTTTCTCTATAGAAGTACATTCTTTTCTTACGTCTGCACCTATTTAAAAAATTCCAATACCCTGGCGCGTGTTTTGTGCGCTCCTGTAGCACATTCTTGGAAATGCTGTTGGGCTATCGAGCACCGTATCAAAAAAAAAAAAAAAAAAAAAAAAAAAACTCTGAAAAGTAAAATCGTAATGACAAAGTCTTATTCTAGTTTCTCCCGACACAGCTCATTTCTATGGAGGTCAAAATAGCTCATAGAGCTGTTGGTTGCCATACGGTGATCTGACGATCAAACCCGTTAAACTTTACCTATACCAGGTAGGTAGGCATCGTCCAAAAGAGCTGTATGCAAGTTTATTATTTCCTTTGACTTTTAAGACATTGTTTATTAAATTTATATGTAGTTGCCCCTCGACATAAATTATTGCCTATCAACTTTTTGTCAAAAATCTCCAACATATGGCGTTCTTATTCCGCTTTTTGAAATTTTTAACATGGGGTATAGTACAGAATTTCCTACAAAAGGATACAATGAGAACTATTCTTAATGAATCATAGGAAATTAAAATACATTATTCATAATACTAATAAAGAACTAGGAAAAAAGTTTTTGACATGTAAGAGCAACTCTGACCTTCTAGAGGTGGAGTTGCTTTTTTCACCAAAGGGGGCAATATCTATCAAAAAAAGTTGTCAATACCTTTAAAACAATTGGTTGAACCAGTAATCTGTGATAATTTAGAACAAAATTACAGACTTTTTTTTTTAATATGTATTTTACAACAAAAATAAAGAGCCATTTTTAAGATATGGAACATAATATAGACATTTTTGGATAATTAGTGTTATACTTCTATGACAAAAAAGTCGTCTGTATGCATTATGAAAAATATTATTCACGAATAATAATTTTAATAAATTATTTGTACTGGGTGAGTTTGCGTAGGAAAATATGGAAGAAGATTTTGTGATAGTCATAACAAACCAGTTGAAATTAAGAGTATTAGCATATATTTAAAATAACAGTAAATGTACTACAGAAATCCAAACAAAAATGTGACACATAACTGGAAATTTTATGAAATATTATTTTTATCAATATGTTTTTTTGTTTTATTTTTAATTAAATAATAAATTTTCAAAAATCATAGTAATAGTATTCATAATAATTACAAAATGTCTATAATAACAAATTAAACTTTTATTTGCATAAACAATTATTAGCCGCTTCCCTATTTAAATGTCACAGTAAATTATTTTAAATACTTTGCTGTATGTAAACATTAAAAAGAAATATTCCATGCAAAACAAAAATTCAAAATCTATTAAAAAAATTTCTCAGCATTTTTTCCTCTACATTTTTTTTCACTTTATTTTATGACATTTTTTTGCTTTCTGTAAATTGCTATAAGCTATTGGAATCTTGACAGGAGATATAAATTCCCATTTTTATGTGTTTAAAGAAAAGAATCGTTTAAAGAAAAACCTTTTAACATCCAATTTTTTTAAATGGAACATAAATTCTTACAATACAAAAGTATAACTTAAAACTACTGCAGTATCAGTCAAAAAACAAGGTACAAAAAATGAAATCGAATTTCGGATAGATAAAAGCTAATTTCCCTCCGGGCATTTTACACTTAGAATATGCGCTTATTTCTATAGAAAAAAAAAATTAAACAGATAACGTATTTAAAAATATATATATATTTTATACAATAAATATTTGAAAATGAACTTAAAAAATTGAAAAATGTGTTTAAAACTTAATATATATGTATAACAGTTTTATATCAATAACTGATTTTTTAGTAAACTTATGAGTAAATATATAAAATATCAAATGAATAGATTACGTATTTGTAAACTAATTAAAAAAAATAATATCTTCATTATCTTTTTACAGATAATAACTAACATAAAATGAGCAAAAATAACTTTTTTTAAAAATCAATTTGATTCTTCTTTAGAAAAAAAAAAAAAAATAAAAAAAAAAAAAAAAAAAAAAAAAAAAAAACTATTTTATGGTTAAAATGGACACAAAAGTTTTCGGTATAGCCATAAAAAAGAGAGGAAATCAACATTATTTTACATACAATAATTAACACATTATAACAGTTTTTTTTTTTTCGTATATATATAGAAAAGCAGTACAAAATTGATTTCTGGATATAATGTCCTATTCGACAGTTTTTATTTATTTATTTATTTTATTTTTTAATACAAAATGACGTACTTTGTCTTAAATTACATACATCAACACATATTTAAGGAGAAAAAAACCACATTTTCTTTACAAAATAAAAAAAATATTATCAGTTACGAATAGTATATCTCATTAGAAAACAAAACTACTAAAAAAGTGTAAAGCTAGTTTAATTAAAAAAAAAATAATAATAATTTAATACATAGTTTTCATTTAGAAAAATGCTAACTCACAAATTATAAAATGTTATCGGAAACCTAGCATTTAATTTATTCAAGTTTTCAACGAAATTAATCTCTAGTTAAACATGTAAGTATACAAACTGTTGATATATTTTCGATCAAAATAATAATAAAATAATAAATAAAGTTAAATAAATAAATAAAATAACAAAGATATTTCGTTGTACTGTGCCATAGTAAACAATAACTATCTAACAACTAAATGTGCATTTTTTATGTCCCCATACCCGAAAATATTTTTATATCGTAAATATGCCTACACACACATATATATTATCAACTTTTAAGACGTTCGAAAGAAGAACTGTTTGAAGAAATATTTGAAAACCATTATATACTTCTCAAAAGAATCGATTTTCACACTTAAAAAGCGCTTTTATTTTCTCTTTTCTAAAATACAAGCTTTGAAAAATTTCTTTCGTAATTATTAGCTGTCTAATATAAATTACTATGTATGTCAAATTCTATGACAAAGTAATAATTTTGAAATATGAGAACAGGAAATTACTGTTCTTTTCTCTGTCAGTAATATTTTTCGATGCATGGGATTTTCTTAATTTTATTTCATGAACTTTTGTATTATATTGCATTAATGTATGTTTATTTATTTAAATCTTGCTTCTGAAATCAAATTATTCAATGTGATTTAATAATATATTTGAAAATATTATAAAGAATTGAATTCGAAAAATTGAAAATATAAAATTATTTTTAAAAATAACAAAGCTTATTTTTTTGTGTGTGTGTGTTATATTTCGAAATGTTACTATTAGTGCGATAGTTTTTTTCATAGAAGATTAATGACGCACTTTACAAAAAGCGAAAAGACAAAAATGTAGAAAAACATCAAGAATAATAAAAATCAAAGTTGTAGGTTGCTGCTTTGCACCATTGAACATACCGTAATCAGAACAAAATTCCAATGTGAAAAGAACATGTAATGAACAACACATAAAAAAAAAAAAAAAAAAAAAAAAAAAAAAGGAAATAAAAAATATTCAAAGAGAAAATTGTAAGGTTTACAAAATTGAAATATGCAAATTTCGTTTGTCACGCACATACCGAAGCATCATAGTCAAGATGCAAGATGTGACCTACGCCCTTTCTACCGATGGGAGATGTTAAAAACAAATGACACGCTTTCAATGTTTTGAAATTAAGAATAGGATGTGTCAGCAACATAAATTAACTTAAATTGTTAGCCTGGAGGGCTATAGGATGTGTATAACACGACAACCGCATTTTTTGAAGCTGGAGCATTAGGAGTTTCTCAAAGTGTCACTTCCAGACTTCGGAATCTGTTTTTGGAAACTGCAAATGTTCGCCAAAAATCAGAACAAGGTAGTATGTATGCAACATTACAAAATGAACATTGGTAATTAAGGGTAACGGCTGAAAGAAACTATACTGTAAATAGTCAATAAGACTTCTTCACACACCATAAATTTTAAGCCAGCACAACCGGTTTCCAAAGGACGTAGCCTTCCTTCATCAGGTGCAAAAAACACGTGCTACTGCCTTGGAGGCAAAAGCAAGACACGTCCTTACGAAACCGGTTGTGCTGGCTTAAAATTTATGGTGTGTGAAGAAGTCTTATTGTATATTTATCGTTTGTACACCAGTTTTGCATTTAGTTTTGGTATACTGTAAATGTCATGAATTCATGAATACGTGAATTCAAGGGAATCATGGTAACTCCAGGTCGCATGGGGCTCACCTAGTGGATAATTGTATCTTCAAAAATAAATTCTACAGAATCCTAAGTAATAAATACTACAAACTTTACCATTAATATCTCTGAAAAACATTATAAGTGATAAATAAGTATATGTTTATCACTTAACGAATAAATGTTGTACTTTTTTTTTTCTTGTTAAAATTGAACTGTTAACGAAAAAACTTGCTACATTCATTTCACATATACAATATTTTTATACATATAATTTAATTTGTTAAATATCATATTGTTTGTATACTGTATGATATTTTTTCTCTTAAAAAAAAAAAAAAATCCTATTCCTCTTTTGTTAGACTAAGCTTATCTTAAAAAAGAACGTTTTTTCTAATCTGAAATTTTTACAACATACTTATGAGTTAAACATTCAATTAGCTTACACGAAACAATTTTGCTTTCTCTTTTATTATTTAATTTAACAGTTACCAGATATTTTATGTTAATATAAAGTATTTTAGAAGGCGATTTCATATATATATATATATATATATATATATATATATTAAGATAAATGAATGAATTTTTAATCGTCCCAAAAAAATCATACGAGTTTCAATTTAGAGCATTTTCACTAACACAAAAAAATCTCTGTTATCATAGAAAATATTATCATGTAGGTATACTGAATTTACAATCATAACTATGAAAACGAAATAAACTTGCACTATGTAACCAGCAGCTTAATTAAACATAGAAGTGATCACAGTTTGTAAGATTGTTTATATACACTTAAAGAATATTCCAGAATTGTTTATACATAATAATTAAGAATGTTCTAGAAATTCCTAATTCCTAAATACACATTACATAAATTTATTATTTAAATATTTATTTTCTTGACTAGATTACTGAGACAGAGATTCGAATCAAGCTTCATATTGATTGTTTACTTTTTCATCAATAGATTATGAGCGGACTGTTTTAAAAAACATATATATATTAAAGAAATGTCTTCTGTTGAAAGTCGCAATAATGTTTTTCGAAGTGCCAAGTGTTATGAACTGAGAAAAAATTCTGTAACTGATATCTAGAATCTAAATCATGGCTCTAGAAAAAATAGCTCCATGTCATCCTTATAAATTTTAGTTCCCATTGAAAGCGAGTTCTTGAAACCCCTATTAGAATACTAGATTGTTTGCCTATAATGTCGAGGGAAAAGATATTTAAAAATCCCTGCAAATAAGTGAGAATAGAAGAAGCGGGTTTCATCAACTATAATCTTGGTTTATTACCAAATTCTAGAAAATCAAGCGAGAATTTCTTGAAATACAAAAGATTCAGAATATTCAGAATATTGTTTCAACATCTAGAAATGTGCGGACTAGAAATTCTCGACCATTATCTTCATTCAGTTTATTGGCGTGCCTTATGCGCATAGCTCGGAAGTCTATATTTCTAGTTAAGGGATTTAGAAAGTGCCCACTTATTCATTCTAGATAAAAGCGGTATATTTTTTTCTCAGTGGGTACCTCCTAATACTGCACAGCACCCATATCTTCCCATTGAATGGCACCACATAAACTTTGCATGGTTGTATGTCTAGTATTTATAGTCTATTACTTTTATTTGTGTGGATATATTTATTTAAAAATCTTTTTGCATAATTAGTTACATAAGGAAGAAAGTTTCTGACAATGCTTTCAAATAAAGATTACATGCTATCTGGATACTTCTAAATTGCTAACATACAACTTTTGACATTTTGTGTATATGATACATGGATTTCTTACAAACTTTAAAGTAAGATGAAGAAATTTGATTTAGATTAAGAATATAAATACCTTAAAATAAAGCATTTTATCTTAATTTAAGAACGTTTGTCAAGACTGTAATGAAAAGTTAACACTTTCGGATTTTCTTTTAATAAATTATAAAATATGTAAGTTGGCGGCATATTTGTGTATAAAGTATATATAATTTTAATGTATAGTTCTATTAAAATAAATCAGAATTCACACACACACACACACACACACACACACACAAAAAAAAAAAAAAAAAAAAAAAAAAAAAAAAAAAAACCATAAGTGAACTTTTAATTTAATTTTATGCATTTTAACTTTTTTTTTTTTTTTTTAATCGTTTTATTTATAAGAGTTTTTAAATTATTTATGATTTTACTTTAAAATTTGGGAACACGTAATAGCAAAATTCATTTTTAATTTATTGTTATAAATATGTATGTTACTCTTCATAGGTCACCCTAGAGCATTCTACGTAATTCCTAATATAAAGTCAGTACGTGTACATTAAAAATTTAACGAAAACAAAGTTGGCAGTAAAGTAATAGTTTCTTCAAAGAAAGCTGTTATTTGAAGAATTTAATATAGTACGGAATAAAATTATGAACAATTTCGTACGAACTTAAAATATGACACATAGAATTTTATAAAATATATATTTCATGAAAAACATTTTACTTCGTGTATTTATACAATTTATTATATATACTTCGGTAATTTTATTTCATAGTCTTAGATAATTTTACAAATATAATAATATCAGAAAAATATTTGTTTTTGGGTATCGTTAAATGCATTTTAAGACATTTCAATAACGAAATTTAGTTATCAATTTGTCATTCTTCATCAATCATCATAGGTTTTCTATGATTTCTTTTATTGATACTGTAGAATTTAAAGTCAATTAATTCACATTTCATAATAGTTGGGACATATAATATGTCAGTGAGCCTTTATGTAAACGTATATAAAAAATTAGAGTTAATAATTATGTTTCATAAATTTGTTGAAGAAATGTAATAGCTAAATTATACATTTGGATTAAATTGTGTGCATTGTAAAATTAAAATTATTGCATAATATTTGTTGTTTATTTGTTTTTACATTTTGGTATTCAATGCCATATATTACCAGACCAAGATTTCAATAAATATAATTATAATTTATAGCGCTAATTTTGTAAATTATGAATTGTTTTGAACAAGTAGAAAATAATCCTCTTACATAACTTCTATTAAAGGTTTAAGTTTAATGTCTTAAAATAAAAAGAAAGAGTATAAACTGAATAACAGTGTATAATTATATATATGTGTGTGGGTGTGTTTTATATCCCCAAGCAAAAATCGACTACCGAAACGATTGTTATGAGCTTGTATGAACAAATTATGAACCAGAACAATGGAAAGTAAAGTTAAAAGTTCCTTATTTAGCATCTGGTGGCGGAAATTTATCCAGGTTTGGATACACATACTTGCCATCATACTAATTAATATTCCGTAGTATTGTTAGCCCCGCCTTCTTTTTCACACCGGTATCTTTTTAGAGTATTTTTCCTCTTATTTAATCGTAATTGCATTTAGAGAATATTACACAAAAAAAAAAAAAAAAATTGGTGTGAGAAAAAGGATGGCACTAACAAGACTACGGAATATTAAATAGGATGTTTGCAAGTATGGATACAGATAAGAAACATTTTCTGTTCACGTGACATGTCCTGCTACGTCAGCCAGCTCTTTCATATGAATGAAATCGAACATAAAAAAAAAAATAGTTTGTCTGAGACTTTTTGAGTTTTAGATAATTGAAAGAAAATATTTTACAAAAAAAAAAAAAAAAAAAAAAAAAAAAAATCTGGAATGACTCTACTCGATTTTCCGAACGTTAAATAATTAACGGTTCTATAAAAAATTAAAGTGAAAAAAGTCGTTAAATAAATAAAAGAGAAAATTATAATAGGTAATTGAGTATTTTTCTTTATATTGTATGTTGCTTAAATTAACGCTATTGCCCTTAAAATAACTTGAGCCCATATACGATATTAATAAAGAAATTTTTATTGTTTTCCTGTAAAAATTTATAAGTGCTAAACTACCGAAAATCTATATAGTTCGTGCCACAGTCACCTGTAACATTTATATAAATTTTCAGCTGAATCGGATGAGGTGATTAGATGTTATCGCATTTTTAAAAAAATTGAGAACATAATCTACAATAACAAATATTTTTTCTTTGTGTTCTTATAGAAAGCCATACATGCTATATTCACCAAAATCTATGGGCTTCTTTAAACGGTTACTTATAGCATGTATATAAATTTTTAACTCAATCAAATAAGGCGTTTAGATGCTGTCGGACTTTAAAATAATTGTGCTCATACAGCCCATAATAATAAGAATTTTTCTTTGTGACCCTCTAAAAGCAACGTAAGTGGTACATATTCCAAATTTGAAACAGATAGTGTGACGGTGATCTCAAACATGAATATAATTTTTCAGTTTAATCAGATATGGCTTTAGGCGCTAATGCCCCTTAAATAAATTCAGCCCATAGGGCATAATGATAAAGAATTCTTCGACGTTTTACCTGTAAAAGAATAATACATGCTAAATTCCTCCGTATCTATACACGTCTTGCAACAATGACCTGTACTATGTGTATAAATTTTCAGCTCAGTCGAATAAACTGTTTAGACGCTATCACACTTTAAAGTATTTGGGCACATATAGACCATATCGATGATGAATCTTTTTTGTGTCTTGTAAAAAAACTATAAACTCTAAATTCACCAAATACTATACAGTTTATGCGATAGAGATTTATAATATGTGTATAAATTTTCTTCCCAGTGGAATTAGGCATTTAGACGCTATCGCACTTTAAAAGAATATACAGTCGGCAGCAAAATTATTCGAGAGCTAGCAATAATTCTTACATTAAAAAATGCACTTAATTCTGTTTTGTGAAATAAATCCTTGTCGAATCATGGTCTTAGTCAGCCGAAGAACATGTAAATTTCTTACATAAGAATTATTGTTAGCGCTTAAATAATTTTGATGCCTATTGAAGGCCTATACGCCGTAATGATAAAAAAAAAAAAATAAATAAATAAAAAAAAAACTATAAGTACTGGATCCACCATAATCTATAGGGTTCGTGCTACGGTGACCTAGACCTAGCATACGTACCAACATTTAGCTAATTCGAACAAAGCTTTTAGACGCTATCGTATTCACTCATATACATACACACATCCATATACATTCCGTAACACAAGCGTCCGAGCCCTAGCAAAAATTCCTATGTAAAAAAAGTACACTTAATAAAGTTTTTCTAAATAAATCCTTGTCGAATTCTGTTCTTAGAGTGACGAAGAACAGGATTCGACAAGGATTTATTTAACAAAACAGTAAAACAGTATTAAGTGTACTTTTTTTATATAGGAATGTTTGCTAATGTTCGAACGCTTTAGTTACCGACTGTATCATCGTAAAAATAGTAAAAATGAATTCAAGGGACCTAGAAACGTATAGAAACATAAAAATTTCAAACTCGGATTTTTGACATGAGTACAATACTTTCCTTAAATATGAATGTTCCGAAAGTTAAAATTTGGAGTGACTTCCCCCGGCATTCCGAATTTTAAAATAAATAATGGTTGTATAAATAAATAAAGAAATAAAATCCGTTAAAAAGACAAAAGAGAAAATTATAATAGGGTGATTGAGTATTTTTTCTCCATATAGTATGTTGATTAACTAAACGCTATTGGCCTTCAACCCATAGATCATAAAGATAAAGACATTTTCGCTGTGTCCCTGCTAAACTTTGTTACTGATAGATTCACCATAATATATACAGATTGTGTTACAGTGACCAATAACATATCTATACATTTTAGCTCAATCAGATAAGGTCTTTAGACGCTATCACACTTTAAATAATTTGAGACCGTAAACCATAATGATAAAGAATTTTTCGTTGTATCCCTGTAAAAGAACAATAAGCGATTAACCAATATCATTATCTTTCGAGCGGCAGTGGTCTATAACATGTGTGTAAAATTTTATCTTAATTGAATAAAGCGTTTAGACGCTATCGCTGTTTAAAAAAAAAATGGGTTCATAGGACAGGAAATAATGATAATGAAGATTTTTTGTGTCCCTGTAAAATACAAGAAAGGCTAGATTCACGTGCGATCGTAACCTACAATATGTGTATAAATTTTCAACTCAATGGAATAAGGCGCCTACACGCTATCGCACTTTAAAATATTTTGCCTGGTATGTCATGGTGAAAAAAATGTTTCTTTGTGTCCCTAAAATAATAATAATAATAATAATAATAATAATAATAATAATAATAATAAACTATATTCACCAAAATCTATATAGTATGGGTGATTGTGTGTAGAATTTTTGCTCAATTGAATGAAGTGATTAGATGCAATCACTCTTTACGGATTTTGGGCTCACAGGAGATAATGATAAAGGATATTTTTGTGTCTCTGTAAAAACCTGTAAGTGCTAGATTCGCCAAAATTTATACAATTCGTGCTATGGTAACCTATAACATATGTATAAATTTTCATCTCAATTGAATAAGCTGTTTAGACGATACCGCGCTTTACAAATTTTCGCCCCATAGACATTAATAATAAATATTTTTTTCTATATATCCCTGTAAAAAAAAAACCTTTCTTTGCGTCACTGTAAAAAAAAGAACAATAAAACTATAAATGTTAGATTTACCAAAATCAGTAAGGTTCGTCCTACAGTTACCTATTACATACGTAGAAACTTTTATTTCATGTGAATAAAATGTTTAGACGCCATTGTGATCACTCATATACATACACACATACATCACCGTAAAAATAGCAAAAATGAACTTAAGGGACCTCAAAACATGCAGAAACACCAAAATCTTAAAATGGAATTTTTGGCGTGATTACAATACTTTCGTTACATATTTAGGTTCGGAAAGTTTTAATGTATAATTATGTAAAGTAAAATTTTCTCTAATTTTCTTTTTAATGTATAATTTTCCATAGTTGAAGGATTTTTGTACACAACCTCAATACCGTTCTTTGAGGAAAAAAGAAATCCGCGTTTATAACGTTAAATAAAAAAAAAAAAAAAAAAAAAAAAAAAAAAAAAAAAAAAGGTTTTTAAAATTATTTATATCAACTTTACACAACATTTACTTAAAAAAAATCGTTTACATAATAGCTGAAAATAAATAATTGGATATGTGATATTTTGTATTTTTTTCATTTACATTTTTTGTTTTTTATGTTTCATTTCGTATCTGTAATTTAGGACTTAACTAAGGATAGCATTTCCTCCCCCTCCCCTTCATTTTTTAAAAAATATTAGTAAATTTATGCTCCCAATAAATTCACTCATGCTAACCACTTTACGGGAAACTACCACAATTTCAGGATTAAAAGCCAAATTCATTAACTTTTAAAACTCCTGATATATTGGAAAATAAATTGTACAAAACCCATTCTATTTTAAGAAAAGCCCAACCAGTGGCCAAAATATTTTGCTATCACAGCCAGTAGACGGAAGTGTCAGGGTTTCAATCCAGGTCCCGCTTGTCGACATTGCCATTGGGCGTTTTATGTGGTTTTCTTTGAAACTCCAGTAATTGTGGATTAGAACACTTTAAAAAGAACCCTCCTTCCATGTAGTGCACATCACAGAAATCTAGGTATCTCAGTAGTCAATCAGCCTTAACCCTTTGCGGCAAAAGACAATTCGGATCATTTAAATTATACTGCCACCAGAATTCATCAACTAAATTAAACTAAAAGAAATTTTAAATTTAAAGGTTAAAAAAAACAGCCTTTTCTGGTATGTTATAAACGTAAATTTTTGTTAAAAAATTTCCGGGATGAATTTTTGCAGCTGGATCTTAAATTTTGCGTCCTCGCTGCGAAGACAGCGCGCGTTAAGGGGTTAACCCTACACCTCTATTCAGATTTTTTTTTCATGATATATAAATATATTTTGAATCAAATTGAATGTTTTACACGAATTATGTAATTTTATAACGTATGCTCAATTAAAAATATTAGAGAATGATATATAATTTCCGAAAAAAATATATTCAGATAAATTATAAAATAAATTAAATAAATTATTGCACATTTGCTATATTTTATTTTATAATTACTTAAATTATGTTATTTTATAATTATTTTGCCGACAAATTATAAAATAATATATAGCTAATGTACAGGGTGATTATAATTAAAGTTATGATTTCCAAATGATATAATTTTAAAACTTCTGTTGAGAATGACTTGATGGTGTGCCTGAACAATTGTTTGGCAACGAAATTTTGTTTGGCAAAGGAAAAAAAAAAAAAGAAGTTGCAAAATGTACCGTTAACCATTCGTAAGATGTTTGTGCCATAATGCACCATTTCTTCTCTAGTCACTATCACTGTTTCCGCTGTAAATAGGTGTTCTTGTCTTTTGCTTAAAAAGTTGTCGTACACTCTTAGTCTATTGTTTACTGCTATTACGTTCTGTATGATCTATTGCTAACAACATTCATGTGTATAATGAATCTATTTAGGAATGTATTTTCAGATTACCTTGACAGCGCCATCTTTACGCACATTTTATAAATACTTTTTTCCTTCCCCAAACAAAATTCCGTTGCCTCACGATTGTTCTAGTAAAATATCAAGGCTTTTTGACCGTTAGTTTTAAAATCATAGCTTTGGGAAATCGTAACTTTAATTATAATTACCCTGTAGTTTATACAGTTAATTTAGATATTATTAAGAAACGGAAACGAAACTTAACTAAATTTTATTATTTCTATACATTTGAGGACTATTTTGCGTCATAAAATACTAAAATCTTACTCAAAGAAAAGGGATAGGATTTTTGACAAATGATTTATACTAAGTAAAAATATCTTTAGTCAACCGCAGCCGATTATTTTAGAAAAATACAGGCCTTTCTTTGCCTTAAAAATACTTTTTCTAATACTTTAGCAAATAAATCAAAAAAGATGGTAGGATGTATCTTGGAACAATCAATTTTTCAAATCTTCAGCTTTAGTTGATTCATAGAGAGAGGAAATATATAAAATGATACAACACACACTGTAAATAAATTTTGGTAAAATAAAGTGTTTCAATGTTGCTAACTGAAAGTAAAAGAATACGTTCAGGGTAATATGTGGTAATAAATTTAGTTGCGGAAATAACTATTTTTTTTAAATGAAACAGTAAATATTATTGATCAGGGAAAACAAAATGAACATAATAGATATTTAGATGATATAAAATACGTAAAATATTCAATTAAAAGTTGGGTTATTCTTTTTTATTATCTGTTCTATTTTCATTTGACAAACATTATGAAGAATTACATTTTAGTTACGAAATGCCATTTAAAAAAATAATTAGAAATAATTTATAAAGATTTTTTTCAGTACTGCATAATATTAACAAATCAAATGATTGTTTATTTAGTTGTATTTTGTGAATAATATTTTACAATTATGGTCTTTTGTTTATTCCTAAACTTTTGAATAACATACTTGATTACTCCTAAAATTTTGAATAACGTAAGTTTAATTTCCATTGAAATTGTTTGGGCACTAAGTGTTTTTAAATGTTCTTTAAAGTAATTATTTAGAAACATACATATCTGCTACAATATGAATCAAAAAATTGTATAAATTTGCAGCTTCAAGAACTCGATATACTACATTACTTTTAAAGGTTTCTAGCTAACAAAATATACACTGTTAAAAATTTCAACAGAAAATTCTGTGTAATGTATTATATTAAGTCTTACATAAAATTACAGAGAAAAATAAACGGAGATGTTAAAAAACTTATTTTATACATTCACTTTAATAACTAATATTAATTTAATAAATTATTGGGTAGAATGTATTTCGGACTTAGAATGTTTTTTCTAACGTAGAATCAATCATGTTTAATTTTAATAAAAAAATTAAATAATGAAATTAAGTACAATTACGGAATAAAGACTGGAAATATCGATTATTCACTTTTAACTAAGAATTGCTGTGAATTTACAGAGACTCTGGATAAATATTTACATTAAATATACATACATTTTTAATAGTGTATTAAAAAAAAAATCCTATTTTTTATAAGATGTTTTCAGATACCTGATATGGAACTCAATTTTAAGAAGAAAAGTTTCTGAAAAAAAAAAAAAAAAAGTAAATGTAATTCTTTTTTGAAAAAAAGAGGTTTCAAATAAGATTAGTCGATATAAAATGCATAAGTTCAGGTTTTTGATGTTGGTATAAACTGAAAAACGGACAACGGTTTTTCAGGAAAAGGAAAAATAAATTTGAGTTTAAATTTCTTTTAAACGTCTAAAATTTTATTATTTTTTATTAGTTTAAAACCATCAGTTATGACGCATTTAGAATGATGTATATATTAGTTTTTATTTTATACGAAAGGAGAATAAAGATTATTTTTAAACTTTATATTAATTACATTTTGATAAGGAATTTTTATTGTGTTTTCACTTTTTTTAAACATAATTTTTATTTGATATTTAAAATTAAGGCTATAGGGGGAAGTTGAAAATAATTATTTTTCTGTTACATTCTATCGATTCATAACTGGTGTAATAACACGAAATCTATCACTTTTATGTAGAAAGCATGTTTTAAAGAAACTATGTAATATTTCTCTAACGTGGTCCAGTTACGATTAAATTTTGTAGAAGAGATACGATAGTGACATATTTAATAAAATACGTGAGGATAATAAATAATATTTATCTGCAATATCTAAGCACGCGAACTTAGTTCAATGATTTAATCAGAAAAATGACGATATTTATCTGGTGAGATCATTTTATAGAAAAATCTATTTTAAAAGTTGCATCTTTACAATCATAACACGCGTCATTTTAAAGCTAGCAATACTTTAAATATATAAACAGAATTTGAATTATTCTTAAACATTGACTAAAAAACGCAATAATAAAGTATAATCAAAACTGGTACCAGTATTTTTTTAACATAAATTTACGTCAAAATAAATAAATAAGTCAGAAACATCGCCAACAAGCCAAACAAAAATCGCCATTAGAGCCCTATACTAAGACAAATCGTCATGGGGACTTTATACTAAATGTGTACTGCTTGCTCAAGTTTGAAATTTGGTGGTCAAACATGAATTTTATTTTGAAACGTTTGTTTGAATGGTTTTGTTTTCATTACCGAACAATATGTATTTGGTTCTAATAATAATTTGACTTCTGTTGAATTACAATTAAAATTGGGTTAGGAAATTGGTATACGTTTTTTGAGTTTCAAGATTTAAATGTAAATAATAAGAGAAGAAATAAATAAAATGCGATAATTTCGCTCGTGTTTGCTAATAAAACATAATTCTAGAGATGAAAAGTCCTCTAATATGGAAAAAATAGTACAAAGTAATGTTCATTTTCAGAATACTCTTTGCGAATTCTAAATTATTTTAAATTCTGCTTTGTTTACTGTAAGTTTTCATGTATGTAACCGAACACATCCGTGTATTTAGTTTTTTATATCTCAATTATTGAATCAAGTACAAACAAAAAGAATTATAAAATTTTCATTGTTCCTGAATTTTTGTCTGTTGTTGAATTTGGGAATTCGTAAAAAAGGTAGTAACTTATTGGTTTAAAATTTAATACCCAAGGTTGTGACAAGTAGACTGATTGACATTTATACAAATTTTAAGATTGTGGATGAAAAAAAAACGCATAGAATATTATGCGTAACTGGTTATTCTCGAAACTTGAAACAACACATATATATATATATATATATATATATATATTTATTTACACATTTGCGATCTCTGACATGAATTCACTTCATTTTAACTTCTACAGGTAGTTGCCGCTGACGTAAATTCACGTCTTTTCAGATTCTATTCCTAAATACCGCTGACGTGAATTCACGTCATTGCTAGAATTTCTATAGAAACAATACTTTAGTATTGTTTCAATAGTTTTATTATGGTATTATTTCTTTGTTGGTATTATGGGCTCGTTTTAATATTATATGACTAATCTTAATCCCAAGCTTTATGTAATTATAAGAGTAACATTTCGAAACATTGTGTTCAACTTTTATCCACGTTTCAGCATCAAAAAGTTTGCGGTTACAAGCTTGAGTTTACTTCAATATACCTCGGCTATCAGTTTTAGAAAAGGGAAAAGTATGCCGGCCGCAATTTTACGTGTAAACTCTATTACTTTTTGGAATATAAATCAATCAAAACATATAGAGAACACTTGAAAGTTGGAAAAAGTGGAAGCCACAGTCATCCAAAACACATCAATTTACTAAGTTAAATTTAAATAGAAACCGTTTTTCTATATTCATTTACTTTCTCCTTTTTCTTGGGACATTCATATTATTTCCTGGTACTAGGACTTACCATACATAGTAAAACTAAACGCATTCTTAAATTCCGTCTAAAGGAGTCTTTAGATACTAGTAACGGTGCAGAGCTTCAAAACTCATAAATTATCTATTGTCCGAAAACAACCCTTGACATTTTGCACACACTTACAATGAAGGACATTACTTTTTATTGCTCTTTTATAAAATAGACCCAATTTCGATCGCAGTAGGAGGTTTGTCAGCCAAGAAAATCTCTCTGCTGCTTCGCGTCAATTCGATTCGCACATCAAAGGGATATAGAAAGAAACCGAAGTTGAAGCCAGTCTCTGAAGGGTCCTTTAAAGTACATATCGGTGACGCCCGTAAACAAGAAACCAAGAAATCGGATATCTCTAAGCGTTGTTGGGGAAAAAAATCATAATTTTATATTTGATACAGTTAAATTAATTTGCAGACCAAAATATACACATGAATTCAATTACTTTGGAGTTTTCTACATCTATAAGGATCTTAAAAATATTGTTAACTGTAATTCCCCTGTACGTGTACCCTCATTTGTCTAATAGTTGGAAAATTTACATTCTGTTCACTTTTTCTCAATTTCTTCCACAATTTTCACTACTACCGTTTCTGAATTTCTTATTGGACCATCCCCCACATTCCGTGTAATTCTATTGTTTGATCAGAATCTGATTCCTTTCCTCCATATAAGAGTACTTCCTTCTTATATTTTATGCACTGACCACTTTACGCTAAATTCTACCAATAGAACTGTCTGTTATTTATTTCTTTTTCGCTTACATGACGTTGAGGACGTTTCTTAGTTTAGTTATTTAGTATCGAGTCTTTTGTCAATGCAATTCTAAATTCTACTTTTGCCCCCATACTTCCAAAATATTATGTTTGTACAAATTTTACAAATACAGTAGCTCCGTTACTTATTTACTTTTTAAATGAATAAGAAACAAAATTTATTTTTTTATAACATAGTTTATAATATTCTTTTTAAATACTGAACTTCCAGAATTGCTTTAAGACCAGTGCACTTTTGACAAGTCCTCTACAATTTTAATATATGCAGGTAACACTAAGTTTTAAGAACCCACGAAGGACTGGTTTAAGCTGTTTAAAATTGAAGTTTTTAAATTTTATCGCTTTATTTATAAATAACTTATAATTGAAAACTGTTTTCTAGTGTAATAGGCTATTATAATAAATGTTAATCTAGAAACTGAAATGTGAAAAATTTAAAAGGAAAACAGACATTTAAGCTTCATATGCCTCAGGCGACAACATATTACAATGATCACAACACTCCAACACTTTTATGTCTATTTTAATAATGTGTCGCTAAATTTTTAAAATGAATTTTTTTCTGAAATCTTTTAACGATGTAATATATATTATAGCATTAAAACATTTTAGAAAATATACTGTTTTCTAATAGTGGTGACAATATAATAAAATGCGTGTAAAAATACAATAGGCTGCGACCCCTGCATATTATTCACATATATTCTGAGCATAAATTTTGACATAAATAATTTTAAGGCATCTGGGCTCATATCTCAACCTGCATTATCTTTTTGAGTAGAAGAATATCTTTAAATCTTCCTCTTCTTTTCTTTTTCTTTTACTTTCATAATAATGCTGATGTGTTCTGAAACTTTCCTATATTGATTTTTTTTTTTTTTTTTTTTTTTTTTTCATTTAAATCTTTTTTATTAGATTGAGTTACAAAAAAAAGTATTTTGGAAGCAGCTCAGTGCGTGTGAATATTTGAGGGGAATATTCTAAATATCATATCTCCGAAAAGAAAATATTTCAAACTTTATAAACAAGAAAGGTTTGGAGAGCAGACGCATTTTTTTAAATTTAGCTGAAAATTAGAATAACGGACGTGGAGTAGAAAAAGCCAGAATTGAGAGCAACGGTCTTCATCTCATAAGCAGCTATAATGATTTTTCTTAAAATTTACTGTATAATCCCACTTTAGAAGACTTAACGTATTTAAGAATTAGTTGGATTTGATGTAAAAATATGTTTAAATTTTTCAAGGAAATTTCGAAGGATCGAAAGTCAATTTCTTAGTAATGGCTTTATTTATTTATTTTTAAAAAGTTGCAGTAAAGCCCTCTTTTTATATGTCTTTCGAATATAATAATTTGTAACTATGGGAAAATGTATAGGCGTTCATATGTCAATATGTCAATTTTACGCATAGAAAATCGGTGTCTCGAAAAAGTTTATAGTGATTTCCTTTAAAATCGAGATAAAACCTCTATTTTATATGACTCTACGATGTATGTTTTGATTACTTAATACATGAAGATAAGTACGTGTTTTGTTTGCTTAGGTAGATTTTACGTTTTCTTGAAACCTTATCGTTAAAAATAAGTTTATAACAGGTGCAGAATTTGTAATGGAAATCTTGTGATTATTACACACCCTAGATTTTCTTTTTTTATGTGAACGTGTGTGTGAATAATTTTGTTACGGAAACAAATTATTTTTTTTTATTTATTATTATTATTATTTATTTATTTATTTATTTATAATTAGCATTTTTCGGTTTACGCTTTTTTTTTTCTTTCAGATCATTCGGATTTTACCAAAAATAACTTGCTATGATTTTTCCATCAAACTGAAGTTTCTTGATCTTTCCTATCTCGATTTCCCAAATCCTTCTATATCTTTCGATATTTAACATTAACATTTAAAATATTGCTTTAAAACTTTCCTTCTCGCTCCCGTGAAAATGACGGAGTGAGTTTTTGCTTTCTACTTCTCGTGCCTGGGATATTTCCAGACTGAGTGTTCAAAAGTAACCCACTAAACAATTTAAAAACAAACCATTTCGGATGCCCAGAAATTTTCTTTATTTCCTATTTTATAAACGATATGGAAACTATTTAGGATGTAATTGGCTATAGTAGGTTTGTTTTAAACTGTCAGCACTATCCAATTTTAAATATTTGTAATACTTATTTTGTAATCTTAGCTCAGTTAGACTTTTGAATGCACGTGATTCTGTGTCCTGTGGTATTATATATATACATATATATATATATATATATAGTATAGTATATTAAAATCCGAATCACAAAGTCATTCCGATTCTAATTTTAATATAAATGCATCTGCGCGTGATTCGGAAATAACTTTTATTTTTGCAAGTTCGGATAACGAATCTGAGAACAGTGTATTATATGTATTATATGTATATTACAAGGAAAATTATTTTCATAAAATTCAATTTTAATGTTTAAAACACACATCTTTTATTTTTTCTACTTACTGAAAAACCAAAATTGATTCATAATAACCCCGATTGCTCGCTTTTCTTCAAAATTAAATTTATTTGATTTCAAGCATAAATAAATAAACAAATAAATAAATAAATAAAAAATCCAAAAATTAAATATGAATACATATAGTATTCATACACTTTATTTTATAAAATTTTCTTGAATTGAAAAAAAAAAAAAAAAGGCTTTTTTTTTTTCTCGAATATTACGAGAATTTTAAAGGGTTAATTTGGTAAACAATAAAGAATCTGATGACTTCTGGTTCTTTTCTTATGACCGTTTACAGTCGCATAAAAAAGAGCTTCAATATTTTCTTTGTAATTATTCGTTTTTTAAACATGTATAGTACTTCTAATGGAAAAAATTTCAAAACCTCCTTAGGATTATAAGGAAAATCATGATATACAGTTAATTAGAAAACTCTTAAAACAATTAATTAAAATGTCTTCATTGGTAATTATTGATTCTGAAAACTCATATAATTTCAACCAAATACCTTTATGTAACAGAAATCCACAGTTATCTTATTTCCCCTCTACCAAATTTATATTTTATTTAAAGAAACAATAAAACCTAGTTTATACCCAATAGCGATTTTTCAATCAAATGGGGAATATATTTGTCAAGCGTAGAACTCAGAATTTTATAATACAGATTCTATTCATCTTAAAAATATTCTAAAACACTGCAATTATTCTTTTATTTATTCGAATTATATAATAAATAGTTATAACTGCTGTTAATGTTTTCATTATTTTATTCCTATAAAAAAAAAGTAATGATGACATAATTGTATTGTTATCTTTCAAAATTGCCCCGCAGATTGTAATAATGGAACTATTATTTTTCCCAAGATAAATTTAAATGTTTATTGCTTTTACGAATATTAATTTATTTTAAATACTTTGGAGCATAATAAATCTACATATATTAATAAAGAGAAGTTTGTTTAAAATTTCATAGCTTAAAAATTTACGTCAGGCAAGGTTTTGTGAATTTCCCGAGTTATGGGTGGAAATAGTTTTATTTTATTTATTTATTTATCTTAGTTCTTATAGCACCTGTTAAAACCAGTTTTATTTAACAATTTAAAGTATTTCATGTAAATGCTGCACTCTATCATTATTGAACATATACACAAATTATTGGCCTCCACCATAATTGACTTCTGCACGTGTGGCCTGTGAACGTGTTTCTACCAATAGGTGGTGAAATTTGATTTGTTCCCCAAAATGACGTTTAAGGAAATATGGAACTATTCCATATTATTTGTAATTTTTGTAAATCTTGGATGTTGATAGGTTTTTCAATACTATTTTTTCTAAATAAAAATTACAAAATAAAATGTTTAAATTAAAATTATTCAGGATTTTCTGCAAAAGTTCTACCTTTTAAGTAATTGCGTATTCCATATTTATCTTCAAAACTACTCTATAATACCCTCTCGGTCCATATTACCTTAATTATTATTATTATTATTATTTTCATTAACTAAAATTTTTGTATTGTTACGTACTTGGGGGTTCGTGAGTTGTCAGAGAATGAAAGGCCAAACGTACAAAAATTCAGTAATTTATTCACAGAAAGTTCCAGAAAAATACAGGTCTATAAACCAAGTATCAGCTTCAATTCGATCAGTAAACACAGCTTAAACAACAGCTGTCAATAGCAAATCCACAGTACAAACTGTATAGCAATAACACTTAAAGCAAGTCTCTTCCAAAGAGGCTCAAGAGCAATGCAAGCACTAGCGAAGCTGGCTGAAACTGAACTGAACTGACTCACTGCCTTGGCGAGAAGAGCTCCTTATATACTGTTCCATGGAACCCAGATTTTTCGAGAAAACTCTAGAAAGTGGTCAACCAATCAACTTACAGCTTCCATATTTGGTCTATCCCATATAAGGATTTTCTCGCCAAGGTCGCCAAAAAAGTCGCCAAGGTGGGAAAAAGTCGCCAAATTCATTACCTGCCATATTGGGGCTTTTTAATGCGTTTTAAGAAAAAATAAGGCTATTTCAACGCTAAAACGACTAGAAATGCACAAAATTAGCACTTTATCAACTTACTAAGCCTCTTTGAAAGAATTTATACAAAAACAAACACAATTTTTTACAATTTTGTAACACTGCCCCCTCCCAAGGACTGCACGTCCCGGCCAGTGCAACCCCTGGTCAAGAGGCGAAACTAAACAAATTTACACAATCTAAAATACAAAAACTAAGTCGCATATAACGATAAAATAGAAATACAAATCAAGTGAGAAATATTTACAAAATTCACAAATATTTACAGTGCGCATGCGCAAATTTTACCAGTATTTACATTTATAATTTTAATATTACCGGTAATTGTGGTACTTGGCTAGCCTGTTATAGTGCACCACCTTCGGTTTTGATGAAGGTGTTTTAGTGATCCGCACCACTACATCATTCAGCCTTTTTAAGACTGTGTACGGTCCGTCCCAGTTGCACTGTAAGTTGGGAGAGAGTCCTTTGCGTCGAACAGGATTCCACAACCAGACCTTCTCTCCTTCCTGGAACTCATGTTGTGTAGCCTTTAGATCGTACCTTGTCTTCATTTTCTCCGTTGCCAATTTAAACCGCTCCCGAGCAAAGTTGTGTACGTCCTCAAATCGTGCCTGGAGATCTTGGATGTACTCCTCGGGCGATGAAGGCACATCGGGTGGACAACCAAACAGGAGATCACAAGGGAGACGAAGTTCACGTCCGAACAGCATCTGGGCTGGAGTATAGTCGGTGGTTTCTTGGACAGCAGTTCGATAAGCCAGCAGGAACAATGGCAACTTCAAGTCCCAATCTTGCTGGTTCCTTGATACTAGAAGTGAGAGGTTATTCAGGATGGTACGATTGAACCTCTCGACCATGCCGTCCGACTGGGGATGTAAGGGTGTTGTCCGGGTTTTGTCTATGCCAAGTAGTTGACACAGTCTTTTGAAAACATCAGAGGTAAAGTTCCTACCTTGGTCGGTATGGAGTTGTAGGGGCGTGCCGTACCTTGACACCCATTGCTGCACTAGGACTTCTGCGACTGCACATGCCTCTTGATTGGGAATGGGATATGCCTCAGGCCACTTGGTGAAATAGTCCATCACGACGAGGATGTATTTATTTACACTGGAGGTCCGTGGCAAAGGACCCAAGATGTCGATTGCAATCCGTTCAAATGGTGCTCCCACGTTATACCGTTGCAGTCTTCCTCGACTTCGTTTCTGCGGGCCTTTACGTGCCGCACAAGCATCACAGGATTTACACCATTTCTCCACATCCTCCTTTTCCTTGCACCAGTAGAAGCGTTCCCGAACTTTCTGCAGAGTCTTCAATGCCCCAAAATGGCCTCCGGCACAGCTACTATGCAGTTGTTCTAAAACATCTGGAATTCTTGATCTTGGTAAAACAATTTGCCATCTGAAGCTTTTCCCATCATCAGATTCCCACTTTCTATATAATACGCCGTTTCTGATATGAAGAGAGTCCCAAAGTGCCCAATAACTTTTCGTAATGGGACTAAATCTGGAAATGTCCTGCCAGGTAGGTCTGTTGCTGGTCGTCTCCTTCAGCTGTAATATTGGCTTTACGTCAGGATCTTCCAACTGGGCTTTTCTAAGTTCTTCGTCACTCCATGGATCGGGATCTTGTTCTGATGGTGTTGAGACAGTAACTTGGCGAGCAACTGGCTGTATTCTTTGGGGTCTATCATCGGCTTTACAGCTGTATTTATGATCTTCATATGGAGGCTTCCGCAAGAAGGCATCTGGATTTTCCCGAAGAGCTCCTCCTGGGTGGCATACTTCAGAGACATTCTTGGTTGCGTCTGTAGGTGTTCTTACTGGGCAGATTCGTTTGATATGCTCGTCTTTTCCGCAGCCCCAGCATTTAGTTGTTGGAGTCTTTCCTTCTTTCTGACTCTCAAGAATGCGTAGTCTTCTATTAATTTCTGCAATCATTTCCTGAATCTCTTTAAGATCACCTTGAGAGCCGTTCACTTTGTCTGCTGTGCTGTTCTGGCGATGTTTACAGGAGGCTTGTTGGGCTGTCTCGAGCTTTAGGGCATACACCAAGGCTGACTCCACATCCTTCACGCCGGAGAGTCTGAGGGCTTTTTGAATATCTGGATCTCCGACAGCATCAATGAAATATTCTAGAGCCAGGTCATTGCGTGTTTCAGGATGACAGTCTGAGAAAGCCAAATGTGAAATCCTCTGGATGTTTGATGCCAGTTCTTGTAAGCTTTCCCCTGGTCTCTGACGACGGGACCTTAGCTGGAGTCGACTATATTCTTTGGACCATATCGCTCCAAAACGTAGCTCTAGTGCTCTGGTTACAACTTCGAAGTCATATCGCTGTTCCTTCGAAAGGGTCTCCAAAATATCTGCGGCGTCGCCCCGCAACGACCCTACCAGATGAGCCGTCTTTGCAACAGAGTCCCAGCCGTTAGCTTCAGCTACGATGGAAAACTGCGTCTTATATACATGCCAGGAGGAACTGCCGTCGTAGGTAGATAGCTTAATAAATTCCTGATTCTGGATTCTTCTCTCTTTCTTTTCAGTTTCCTGGGGCATGGATTCTAACTTTTCTTCCACTTTTCTCTCCAGATCTTCTTCTATTCTCTTCAATTTATCTTCAATCTCTGAAAACCTTCCTTTCAGTTGCTGATCAAAATTTTCTTTAACTTTCTCCTCAAAATTCTCTTCTAACTTCATAAATCTCTCTTCAACCTTCATAACATTTTCTTCTATCGTCATAGCTTTCTTTTCAAAATTTTCTTCTATTTTCAAAACTTTCTCCTTAAAATGTTCTTCTATCTTTATAACTTTCTCTTCTATTCTATCCATTCTATTTTCCATCACCGTTAATTTACCCTCGATTGTTTCTTTCACCGTTGAAAGCTCTCTCTTCATCTCATCTTGATTAGATTTAATTTCTTCGGTCAAACTGTCTTTCAACTCTTTTTGTCCTTCTTTCATTTCTCTTTGTCCTGTTTCTATTTTCTCTATCAATCCGGTTTCCATCTTTTCCTGTCCGGTTTTCATTTCCTCTATCAATCCAGATATTAACTCATTCATCTGAGCAGTGAGTCCTTCTAGAAATTTCTTCATTTCTTGTTCCATAGCTCTCGTTATCACCATTCACAGACAACCCCACTCCTGACACCAGAAATGTTACGTACTTGGGGGTTCGTGAGATGTCAGAGAATGAAAGGGCAAACGTACAAAAATTCAGTAATTTATTCACAGAAAGTTCCAGAAAAATACAGGTCTATAAACCAAGTATCAGCTTCAATTCGATCAGTAAACACAGCTTAAACAACAGCTGTCAATAGCAAATCCACAGTACAAACTGTATAGCAATAACACTTAAAGCAAGTCTCTTCCAAAGAGGCTCAAGAGCAATGCAAGCACTAGCGAAGCTGGCTGAAACTGAACTGAACTGACTCACTGCCTTGGCGAGAAGAGCTCCTTATATACTGTTCCATGGAACCCAGATTTTTCGAGAAAACTCTAGAAAGTGGTCAACCAATCAACTTACAGCTTTCATATTTGGTCTATCCCATATAAGGATTTTCTCGCCAAGGTCGCCAAAAAAATCGCCAAGGAGGGAAAAAGTCGCCAAATTTGGCGCCAAATTCATTACCTGCCTTATTGGGGCTTTTTAATGCGTTTTAAGGGAAAATAAGGCTATTTCAACGCTAAAACGACTAGAAATGCACAAAATTAGCACTTTATCAACATACTAAGCCTCTTTGAAAGAATTTATACAAAAATAAACACAATTATTTACAATTTTGTAACAGTATGTAAAATCTACTTTTTGTAACCTAAAATCACCAAAACACATTAACTACACTTGAAAATCTCCAACAGTTGAATCCACGGTGATCTAAAATACTTCAGTTTATACTGTACTGCAAAAAAGAAAACAAAAGAAAGAAAAAAGTTCGACCCATGGTACCATTCTTGCTCATTTATATGTAAAATGATCTCCTGAATCCGAATATGACTACTATTTTGCCCAGTCATACACTATTTTCTCGGGACACCACCCCTTCTCCCAATTTTTATCATGTTCGGTAATTTTATGGCCATAGATAATAATAGATTAAAAAAATATGAGAAATGTAATACATAATTTTAGTGGCAAATCACCCTCCTCCCCTAAATTTTCTCCTTGCCGCAAATGTTGATGTTTTAGAACTTTCCAACTCTGTAGCCCCTCAGAAGATATTTAATAGTTAAAATAATCTTCCCCTGCCCAAAAATCAAATTTATAGCTGTAAAATTACTAAAAAGTGATAAAAATAGGAGGCCGTCCCTAAAACAAAGTTGGGTGATAGGGCAAAATGGACGTCATATTCGGAATCAGGAGGTCATTTTAGATAAGAATTTGGAAAAAATGGTGCTGGGGGCAATTTTCATGCCGAGCAGTGTTATTAGGGTGAGTTCAAAGAGAAATAGTATTGCATATTCATCTTCTTTCCCTATATAATTTTACCCTACTTACATGTTTGTCAAAAAAAAAAAAAAAAAAAAAAAAACTTTTTTGGCAATCATTCAATGTGCGTATAAGTGAGTGTGTGTGCTTGTGTGTGTGAAGAAACGTCTGTCTATGCATATTGAAAACGAACATAAATAGGAAAATAAAACTCTAAGATAATCTGAGAAATTTTTGATAAAACTTGAAAAATTGGAAATGAGATCCTAAGTCGTATTTCAAAAACAACTTCCCTCAATGTTGATATATGAACTCCCATCAAGATGTTCTTTCATATTTAGCAATTGGTTACTAAAGGAAAAATAATAGGCGTGCTGTATATTCAAGTCTTGTGTTTGATAAAACAAATTATCTGGTGCGTCACTCAACACTACATTCTCTCCTTCTGCGTTTCAATGCTAAAGAGAAAATGTGCCGAATTATACGTAAGGTCAATAAGGTAAGATAAAAAAGATAATTTACTTTTAATGTAATCTAAAATATATTAAGGAATTGTTTTACTTGAGATGTGGTTTTGTGTGAGAGCCTGTTGTCCCCCAACCCTCATTCTCCTTTTTAAATACAGGACCCACATTTATCAAAAAAGAAAAAAAAAAGAAAAGAAAAGAAATTCAAACCTGTCATTAATTTACATTGAAGCTTGTCAATCTTCATTAAGGTTTTCAGGAGGCAACCTGATACGAAGTTTCAAAATAGGAAATTTTAATTTCCTGGAGACATTTTTTTAAGTTATACTGACAACATATGAACATATAAATTAACCACTAAAAATTTGACTTTCGAACTCAGATAACCTCAAAATAGGTTATCATACAAAAAAACTAGAGTTAAAAATCGTTCTTTAAAAAATTATGTTTACAACGTGAGTATGAGAAATAAATTTTCCTTCTTGAGCAGTGTCCTCGATATAGAAAAATGTAGCAAAGCATTTCTCTCAATTACATTCAATAGAAAAGAAGATTTAATTAATTTTGAACATTTAATTAATTTTAACGTTGTCTATTATGCACATCAAATAGCGTATTTAAATTTATTTCTATGAGAGAAACCTATAAAATAAAATGAAATACACCTCCAGCAATTTCCAACTATAGCCCCAATATATCTAAATATACTGGGTCGCCCTATAAAATTATATTTATTGAGTTCCATACCACAGTCTACACAAAACATGCTTTTATGCATATAAATAATCTGGTGTGTCCGTTACACGACTTTTTCTTACTCTGAAATTTAATATTATAAATACAGATTGGAGATTAAAGGGTAAGATAACAATGTTATGTAAACTTAACAGTTTATTTGACAAATAAATCTGTGTGAGGGGACTACCACCCTCCTCAAACCCCATTTCATTATTGGACTTGCATTTACATAGAATTCAAATCTGTTTATAAATTCAAAAGTTCATTTAAAATTATCCTGACAACTTTCACACGAAACGTTCCTTCAGATTTATCAATCTGATCAAACTTTCCTTTTAACAAACGTATTAACTTCAAAATACAACATTTGGATCTCCTGAAAATATTTGTTTTTAATTTACTCTAAGAGACACAGGCAAAGATCAAACGTTAAAAATTTGGCTTCGGTATTCAAGAAGCCTCAAAACGTGTATATATATATATATATATATATAAGAAAAAGCAATGTACATTTAGCTTTAATAAATACATTATTTAATATATAGCTACTAGGAATTTATTTGAATTCCTGAGCAGCTTTCCTGGGCATGGTAAAATACTATAATAAAGCATTTTCACTAAAAAAAAAAAAAAAAAAAAATGTTATAGCTTAACTATTGACAACCTTGTATATATTCTGAAGGTTATGTACACACCACATGGTGCACGTAAATATAATCCTATATTAATAACACGTGGCACAATCTGAAATATACTTTCATCAAGGATTTTCGCAATATAATCTAGTTCTTTTGTGTAGCCCTGTAAGCGAAATAACCATACCATATTCTACATGAAACATGTTTTTACGCATATAAAAATTATATATTAGCTTCATTTAGTTTAGTGCACTCTATAGATGTTAAAATCAACTTACCTGCAATTTCTCCCATAGACGTAATGTATGTGAATTATCTTTATGTTCCTGTACACGAACCATTTACTTCATCTCAACGAAAAGTTTAATGCAATATCCCTATATTAGACTCATTTAAAATACCAAGTTTGGTCTTTCTGCTATTATTATTCCTGAGAAATTCTGATAACAGACACACACACACACACACACACACACACACACACAGACCAACTACTAAACACATGACTTTCGGTTTCAAGGGACCCCAGAGCGTGTAAATATCACAAAGATTCAATTTCGAAAAATTTATCCTGAAACACTATTTTGTCTACCATGTACATCGGAAAGAGAAAGTAAAAATGCTTTGCACGTTTTATTAAAACTCGGTATGTTACTTACCTATTTTCTTAAATTTTCTTCCGTAGATTTTTTAAAATTGTATTATAAGTCACAGTTCTTTCTTAAAAAATATCAAATATAAATCAGTGAGAACTTGCATAGTATAGTTATTTATCATTCAGCACACACACGCCAGAAAAAAAAAAAAAAAAAAAAAAAAAAAAAAAAAAAAAAAACTTTTTTTTTTTCTTTTTTTTTTTTTAATAACATTAAATGATATTTCATAAAAATACTTCATAAGCAATATTGCTTGAAAGAAAACAATTCGAAAGAACTAAATAATTAAAAAATAAAAGAAACTAACACTAAGACATACGTATTGAACTATACTCTGTTAAACTACAAATAAAATTATTGCGCCAATATAATATATATCATCTGAGATGCTTACTTTCTTGACGTCATAAAACAAGTATTGTTTCTATTATTGCTTGAAAATGAACAACATAAATCTTGAATTCATTTGCAATATTTAACTGAATATTCCTGATTTCAGATACATTAAAATAAGAGACAAAATTCAGATTACAGAAAATACGTAGTATTCGTTTTACTAAACTGAAATAAATAAATATATTAATGTTTAACGAACAGTTAGTTGTTGTTTTCCAGAAAACATTTAAGCTTTTTATTAATGCTATGAGTAAAATAACTGTATTTCGTTAATACATTCAGACACAATGGTATTCAGAACAACAAAGTAAAATACGAATTGCATTGCAGATGTGCTGTTTTACTAAGAAAACAATTCAAGCTTCATTTAATACCCAACGTTAAGTACATACGTGAGAGAAATAAAAAACGAAGGAAATAATTCAAAGGTGATGTGAAAATTCTTTGAGCACGTTAAGTAGGCTTTAGTTATTGATATTTTTGTACAAAAATATTATTACTACAATATTCAGTTTAATAAATATAATCTTTTCATAAATAAGTATTAAAAAAATATATTTTAAATTAATCTGGTGCGTCACTCACATAACTTTTTCTTTCCCTGCATTTGAACACTAAAATGTTAGAGTGTATATTAGGTCGTAAGATCAATGAAGTAAGATAAAACACCTCAATCTGCGTTAAAAAATAATCTAAAATATGTTTTGGAAAAGTTTTATTTGACATATAATTCTGTGTGAAGGATTGGAGGTTACCGCCTGCTCAATGCTCTGTTCAATTATAGCACCTACATTATTATTATTATTATTATTATTATTATTATTATTATTATTTTAAAGAAATTCCAAGCAGTTATTAATTTTCCTTAAAACGTACCAATCTTGATTAATTTTTTAAAGTAGCAAACTATTACGAACTTTAAAATACTAAATTTGATATTTCTACAGTTATTACAGATTCTGCAGTTATTTGATATTTCTGCGCATTACAGATATCCATATAGATCGACCGCTCAAATTTGAACTTTTGTATTCAAAGCACTTTAAAATATTATACAAAAAAAAAAAAAAAAAAAAAAAAAAAAAAGAGTTTAAAATAAAACATAAAAAAATACTTTGCTTATGGATATAAAAAATGAATTTTCCTTCTTGAGCAGTGTTTGTCGACATAATAAACTGTAGATAAGCACTTAAATGAATTGCATTCAATAGAAAAGAAGATTTAGCTTAATTTTGGATAGCCTTGTATATTATCTATAAACTGATCGCGCATGACATTATATACTTAAATATACACTGGTGTTCAAAATTAAATCAACAACACGTTTACCATTTTCTTCTTTTGCTTATAACTTCTAAATAAACAAACATATAAACATAACATTTGGGAAGAATGTTCGTTATCATTAATTAAATTTTATATAGTTTCAGCATAAGTAATGACTTTTAGACTGATAATAATAAAATTTTTAACAAAAATAAGCTTTGGAAAAAATGAAAAACTTCAACAATTTTAGAAAAGAAAACTTAATGAAAAATGGTCATAAGGATGAATTACTGATAAGTGAAGATGCACATATATCCATGTGTTAGAATGAAACGTTTCCTCTTGTATTAATTTTTCTGTTTCTTCTTCTTCTTCTTCTTCTTCTTTTTTTTTTTTTTTTTTTTTTTTTTTTTTTTTTATTTTTTTATTTCGCGCGTGAATAAACTTTTAAAGTATATACATACAAACTCGAAAATTTGATAAGATGTTCCTTATAAAATAATTTATCGAAATTTTTATTATTCTGATGATGCTTATTGTTTACAAATTAGTAATTATATTTTTTCAAAAAGCCTGTTATAAAAGTAAAAGAAAAGTGGATACCAAAAGAAAAATCGGGATTTAGTTTGACATTCGAAAGCATGTGCGTTATCATCTATCTGTAATGCGTTCTTAACAGTATTTTTCATTTTCTTTTCTAAACTTGTTGAAGTTTTTCATTTTTTCCAAAACTATCTTTTGAGAAAAAATGAATAATTATTAGTTCAAAAGTTATTACTTTTTTCAAGTTATATCAAATTTGATTAATGATACAATAACAAACATGTCATACAAATTTTGTATTTATATGTTTATTTGTTTAAAAAGTATCCGCAAAAGAATGAAATAGGCTGTTACTTTAATTTTGAACACCACAGTCGTTTTATATGAAAAACACTTAACAAAAAAAGTCAATGAACTTCAAACAATTTTCAAGTATAACCCTAATAAATCTAAATTCTTTGGGTTGCTTTGTAAAAAAATGATGGATGATTTCTATATAGCAATCTACACAAAACGGACATTTTTTATTCATTAAATTTTTTTTCATCCCGTTTTGTTTAGGGCAGACTATACATATTACACAGTACTTATCAGAAGCTTACCACATAAACGTACATATTTGAACGTATTTGAATTAATTATCTTAGATGTTCCTTTACACGAACCGTTTGCTTTATCTCAACGAAAAATTTAGTGTCACATCCCTAATGATATAGATTTAGAATACCGTGATTGGACTTCCTTCTACTATTTGTTCTTTAAATGTGATGATAACAGACACACAGAGAAACACGCACACACACACACAGAGAGAGAGAGACAGAGACAGAGAGACAGAGAGGATAACCGCTAAAAACTTGGTTTTCGAATTCAGAGGATTTAAATTCATGTAACTATAATAAAAATTCTATTTCGGAAATTTATCGAAAAAGCAATATTTTCTCTACTTTACATATGAGTAAGAAAAGGAAATAAAGAAAATAAAAATTAAATAAGAAATATTTAGATTTATTTATTTATTTATTTATTTATTTATTTACAATAAAAATTTACCAATTATTGATATAAAATAAATATAAATTGGCTTTAGATTGAAAAACCATAAAATTTCAGTCTAAATTTTATTCAGCAAAATAATAATAATAATAATAATAATAATAATAATAATAAATAAATAAATAAATAAATAAAACCATGATTTTATAAATGATTTTACAAAGACACCATTATAAAGCCTTTATCATATAAAATGAAATAAAGTTTCATGAGACTGAATGAGAAGATTTACAAATGGCGATAATAATATAGTTTTTTTCCATTAAAATTAATATTAAAATAGAGAATAAAATTGTCACTAAATTGTAATAAACATTCTTTTATAAATATAATTACTTTCCATTTTTATTTATATTTGTGAAAAAATAAAATCAATTGTTGAATATCTTTCATAAGAATTCGAAATCTGTATAATTCAATCAATTTTCCAACTTGATTTTTTTTCTTTAAATATATAATTTTATGTTTTAAGTCGGCGTTTTTTTATGAAGTATTGTTTCCTTACTTTTATGAGAATTAATTAAAGAAGTGCTATTTTATATAGAACAGGAGAAGCAGCTGACGCTGTGAATCAGCTATAAGAAAACTGGTGATATGAACAGAAACTTTATTACATTCTCTTAACCTTATTTATATAAAAACACACACAATGTAACGTATGTCCAGAATCGTAAATCTGAAGTTACTATGAAAACAAACGGTGACTTTCATTTTTATGCGTACATTTCGATTATACATGCGCCATTCCCATTAACAATACGTACAGAAAAAAGAAGATTCTTAACAGTATTTAACATAAATACAGAAAAGTGAAACACTGATTTGAATATATATATATATATATATATGCAACGTAAGAAAACAAGCATTTTATAAGCCCACTGTTACGAAATTATTTACCATTTCACAAGCAATTTTCAAAGTGTCAACGAGAATCAAGTCACTCAGTTAGCTCTCCCATTAAAAAAATATATTCTCAAAATTGTGCCATAAAATTGTCGCACCTATATCCAATGTCAAATAAACAACGGTTAAGAATATTTTCAGGAATAGTGATAAAACACACAAAGTACAATCTCTCACGGATGACTGCTCAGGACAAATATCTCAACAAAACTGGACTTTTCTGGAATAACTCTTCACTTCGTATAGCCTAAACCATTTGTTTCCAAATTTTCGATGTAGTTCTACGCCAGAAAACATTGAATCAATCATTCCAGAAAGTTCCACATTTTGGCTGAGATTAAATGTAGAGATTCCAAATTTTGGCAACCCTAAACTATATATTTTTTTGAAAATTCAACACTACATCGCTAATTGTATCATCAAGGCCGTCCAGCAAGTCCGGAGTATACAATGTCTTTCCATTTATTGTAACTTTCTAATTGCGCGACAATACATTGAAGAAGGATGTTTTTTTTTAATATTTTCAAAAAATGTATAACTGCTTTTTATGTAAATTATGAAACTTAATAAAATTAAAAGCAACATGATATACATAGTTTCTTAATTTTATATATAACTCTATGAAAAGTGTTTTTAAAAATTTAATAGGAGTGTATAATATTTATTTTTTGTGTTGTTATTTTTATTTTTATTATTATTATTTTATTATTATTATTATTATTATTATTATCATTATTATTATTATCATCATTATCACAAGTTCTATTGTAATTTTCTAAAAACATTAATGATAAACAACGAAAATTTTTATGTAGTGTTAAATTGCAAAACTGGAAGAAAAGTAAATTATACAAGCCATGTGTTTCACATCTTTTTTATTACAGCTTTTGGGAATTTATGAAGCATTTCTACTTTGCTTAACAACATATTCTGTCAGATAAAACATCCGTAGAAAATTACCTTGTATGTTCATAAAAAAAAGTCTTTTATATGTATAACTCCGCCAATATAATGTATCGTACTATATGTATAGAAATGAAAAAAATGTTGTTTCAGTATTTAGAAGAACACTAACTGATTTTTTTCTGTTTATTTGTTTGTGGTAAAGAAAGTATTTAACCACTAAATTAATTTAATATTATTCTTTCTCTTTATAATATAAGTAGTATTACAATTATTGTATAAAAATTATTTACAATAATATTAATCATAAAATAATTTATGTTTATAATGCATATCAGGAAAGAGGAAGCGGTAGATAAATGTAATAAAGCAAATAGTTTTCTAACAAATATGTACCTGATAATTAAAAAATTTTTGACTCCAAAAATACTGACAGTTTTTATATAAAAACAAAAAAGAACCACAAATGTAAAATAAAATATCCTAATTCAGTCATTTTAAGTGATGCATTTTTTTTAAGTATAGATAATTTATTGCTGTATACTGTTATTTTTTATTATTTTTTTTTTTTCATAGATATAAATGTTTTATGTTTACAACTTTAAATAAAAAAAATATTTATTTCTATTAAGATATATAACACTATTTCATTGCATATGTATTTTATGAATATATATATATATATATATATATATATATATATATATGTATATATAAATTCTACATTTTATTTTACGGGAAATTTCATTTTTTAGTTTTACCGTACAAAATCGGAAAATTTATGTTACACTCATTTTCTACCCATTTAATTTAATATACTTTTTTAAAAATAAATTTATGAAAGTCATTTATTTTATTTTAAGTTTTATGCATTTATTTATTTCTGCTAGGAAAATCTTGTAATTTAAATTTTCTCTTTCTCATTTCTTTCCGAGTCAAAGCGAGCTTCATTGATAATATTCGACGGATTTTTTGAGGTAAACATTCGAAAGTTAATATATTGTTATTGATGTTGTTAATTATGGCGCAAATAAAAAATAATCTAAGCAATATTGATCACTTAATAAAACAGTCGTTGTAATAATATCTGTACTGATAAGTATAAAGGATTTAAGTCCACATTCTTGATTTTTCAGGAAACGAAAAATAAAGTTAAACTAACTAAACACTAATCAGCAGAATCGATTAGGAAAAAGGGATTATGTTGATTTATACCCTTTATACCGTTCAGTGATTGTCAATCTTCATTTAATAAAGGGAAAAAACTGAATTAAATATTTTATACCAAAGATTAATGCTACATTTCTGACTTGAATCTTTTTTTACCAATGGATTTTCTCAAAGACTAAATGACATGGATTTAAATCGTTTGTACCAATCGATAGGGAATTTTTTTCTGGGTCTGACTATGTACTTAACTCAAAATCGACATTTTTGGACTTAAATCCTTTATACTTATCAGTACAGATATAAATTATCAAAATTATGTACCAAATAAATTAATAATTAAACAGACGAACTATGGTATTCTGACCACCGCAGATTTACTTTTTTTGTCTACTTTTAATTAATTATTTTTTTTTTTTCTTGGGACACTTTTTATTCATAACAAAACAGAAAACACACAGCACATATAAGTAAATCTATTGTAAAATATTTTACAGTATTTTGTAAAATTTCTAATTCCCGTGGGCGAACGTTAAAGGGGGCTGTATGTAGAGCAAGTGTAAAAATGCATCACAATGAAAGACATTACTTTTAGAGGTGCATTATGCGGCAATCTTCTGAAGAATATTTTTACGTAAAACAATCAGTGAGGGGATCAAGGTCACTGTACAATTTTAATCTGTTATATTTAAAGAATAGTTTGAAATATTATTCCGCTTCCTTTTTCTTAAATGAAAATTATTAGTTACAACACTATTAAATATTTATGTTTCTTCATAATATTAATCTGACGGTAATATATATTTAGATTTAGATAATAATGTGTTGCTGTGCATATTTAGATTATTGTATATAATAGTCAAATGTGATTGTTTTAAATTTTTGATTAAAAATAAAATATTATTTAAAACATTTTTTTTTTTTTAAATTCAAAGAAGTAAAAGAAACTTTTACTAAAAACATTTTCTTTGAAAAGAACTACATTTTCTGAATTCATAAGAAAGTTAAGAATTCTACTTTCTTATGCGTTACAGCTGAAGAAATGAAAAAAAAAAAAAAAGATTTTAGTTCATGTTCTTAAAAAATGTTCAGCAGCTTTTAGAAAAACTTCATTTTAAAGAATATCTTTTGAAAGTGTTCAAGTATTCTTTAAAAAAAAAAAAAAAAAAAACGCGTTTTTTTTTATGACAAACTAAATAATATGAAAACTTAATAAATAGATTATTTATTATAGAAACATATTATATTTATAGATAAATTTATTATATTTATAGAACCATCAGAAATAATTTAAACATATTATTTATTGAGGAAAATTATTTTACGCCCTTCAGAAATTATTATATATATATATATATATATATATATAGTTTTTTAATTCTGTAACACAGCATAAATGTACATATCATTTATTCTGAGCTAAAACGTACATTATGTTTTAGCTTTTACAGTTGTCAACTGAGAGTTACTTTAAATTAAAAAGTATTTTTTTTTATTAAATAATTTAAAGTTAATTAAATAAATAATTGATTTAATTTGTCGTTAAAATTTTTGCATTAAAATCTCTAAAGAATACTGCGTTGAATATTTAAAAATATCAAATTAATGTTATTATTTTTATCAAATACATTTCACAACATTCTATCCTCCATTAACGTCATTATATAATGTACACTGACTCATTAGGGTGAACGTAAACTCAATCATTCTAATTTTGTTGCCATAAAAAGTGATTCAGTTGTCCACAGCAGTGAATTTGGATTTTTTATTAAACAAATTCTAAGCTCATATAATACCCTTTGAATATTGAGCCCGTCATTTTCCTTCACACAAAGTCGAAATAAAAGGCTGGTGTGACTAAATTGTGATTTTTTTTTTCTTTCAGGAAAATAAGATTAATAAATATCTGTAGCATATAGTGCCAAATTTTCATAATAAATTAAAGAATTTGTTTACAACAATATTTAAACTTTAAAACTTCTGAACACACCATAAAATTAATGTAAGCATTACCGGTGTCGAAAGGACGAGCCTTTTACATCTTCAAGTGCAAAAATACGTGCCACTGCCTTGGAGGAAAAAGCAAGAATGATTTATTTATATTACCCACACAGCACAAGATATCTAAAATACATCTATTTAACATCGAAATGTATCTATAACATACAGAATATCTTTTAGATGTCTGTATCATTAAAGTAAATTATGTCTCTTAGACATCACTTCTTTAAATATCTATTAGCTATCTATTACCTTTAAAATACATCTTAGAGTTATCACAGTTTCGGTGTCTCATGGATGTACACTATTCGACATCTAAAGGAAATACTTTGTTCGACAACTAATGGAATTTTGAATAATACGTATTATGCACCTCTTATGAAGTATCTCCATTAATTTGTATATCTTGGGAATATATGGACTACGTTTTAACCGAGACTGTAACCGTGTAACCAAAGAAAATCATTTTTTTTTTTCGTCTTTTTCGCTGCTCTGCTATAAATATTTGCTTATTGTGTTATTCATTAAACTTTGTTTTAATTTAAATTTTCAGCTCTCTGCCTGATTCAAAGGTGAGTTATGCATTTCATCGTTCCTGTTTTTACTTTTTATTATTATTATTATTTCTTTTAATTTTCTGAACGACAAAGCAAATAATGTGGCAGAGGTATTTGTTTTCCGAATTTTTTTTTTCTCCCAGAATATTTTAACAGCAGTATTTCTGGTAATTTTCTGATATTTTTCAGCTACTACATGTTATTAAAATTAGGATTTAGAAATACTGAATGAAAAATTACCGGAATACAAATACACCTTTCAAGTTATTACAGAAATTATTACTTGTAATTGTCTAGTGTTTTTTCGAGGTTATTATTTACTTTGACTACATTTTTTAGTCTGAAGTGTAGATTTCTTCAACAGGTTAGTTAAAATTTAATAAAATGAATAATTTATCTTAAATTGTCAGATTATAACTCGTGTGATATTATCCAATCGATACTTACACTCTCGAAAGAATAAATTCCATCTTCAGATGACAAAAATTCTCTGGGGGAAAATACTTCGCTTTTATCAATTACTATATTCTTACGGGAAAAAAAGAAATCTAATCGAAAATTTTATTAATAACTAGCAGACGTTTATATATATATATATATATATATATATATATATATATATATAAATCGTGTAAATTAGTATTTACACAATCTTGCAAACGATAGGAAAAATAATTCAGACTATGAAATATTTTAACCTCAAAAAAACTTCCTTTAACAAAAAAAAAAAAAAAAGCATATATTTTTAACTTATATTGTATCACTTACATTAATTTTATAATTGATTGATCTGCATATTTGTAAGTCTTAAGAGAGGGAAAGAAAACAAAAATCTTCTAAGTGTAATTACTCAAATTAAAAAAAAAAAAATCCAATAAAATTTTTGTGAGAAACGAAAAATTCTACTTCATTTATTTGTCAAGTGTTAACCCTGATTTGAGGTCTCACTTTACAGCTATTTCTTGTTACATTAAGGCTCACTGGACAGGCCCGTGGCTTAGAGTAATTACTGAACAGCTATGAATGCTCATGCCTTAACTAGAATTTTAACCCTGGCAACCAGGTAAGCCTAAAATTGGCATGCAATACTTTGATAAATTGCATTTTTCTTTTTTCTATTAAGCATGTTGTCACATAATAACTTAATTCGTGATTAAATAGGACAGGATTTTGAAAATGGACTTGAAAATTTCTTTTTCCATCATAAAATTATAATTTTATGGTGTGTAAAGAAGTTTTCAAGATTAAACAGACTTTTCATATTTATACTGTGCATAGCATGTATGTTAAAAATCATTAAACAAATATACGGAAAAAAAGGCTAACGCTGGAAAGGGTTAAAATGTTATCTTCGGAGAACATCAGCATGATAAAAAAAAAAAAAAAAAAATCTGTCTTTATAGTAGAAAAAGAATTAAATATCAATTTATTGTTTAGTTCATAATTTATTAAATATGGAACTCGTGGATCTGCAGATAAGAACCTGGGCGTTTCCCTTTATATTACTCATTACTGGAAAAATCACTTTTATTTACTACATATTATTTAAAATATTATTTTTTAAATATATAAATATGATTATATTGCTACATAAACAGATACGTTTATAAAGGGGCTACCACCCTCTCAACTCCACATTGCACCTGTCAATCCACACACACACACATATATATATATATATGTGTGTGTGTGTGTGTGTGTGTGTGTGTGTGTGTGTGTGTGTGTGGTGTGTGTGTGTACACATTTCCATCAAACTGATAACTTTGTATTAATTCCTTGTAACTCATGAATACTTGTATCAGATTTCATATCAAAAGATTCCATAATGTACCAGAATTCCTTTCTATATCAATATAAACTAATTACTTATTCTGTGTCTAGCATTTTCTTTAAAAAAATTCCTGTAAGCATTCTAATAATGTAAGTTAATTTCATAAAGCCAAATGTAGCGTCACCATGATAAGATGCAACTGAATGAAATTCCGTCTATAGACCATAATAGTACTTTTTTTGTGTGTGTGTGTGTGTATATTCCTATACGCGAGCCACAAATTATATACACAAATAAAAACTATATATTTTATTCCATATAGCCTATGAATATTTGTTCCAAATTTAACAATTATTGGATGATTATATAAACTTATTGGATTGCTTCTGTGTGGTCTAGTAGTTAAATATTAAATTTATACTCGTACACCTCCTTTTCTAGATAAAACATACTATTAAGCATCCTAATAATGTATGTTAGTTTCATTACTTTCAAAGCAATGCGTTGAAATGCGTTTAAAGGAATTTCTTTCTATAGAGCGCATTGGAAAGAATTACTATAGTGTGTAAAATTTATGTGAAACCGAAACAATGTGCATATAAAAAATTATACGCTTATTTCGATATAGCTCATGAACAGGTTTACAATTTGTATGTCACTCAGATGATTTTTGTGGCTGCTATCACACACCCTACAAGTTCTATATATAGTCTGTAATGATAAAAAAAATTTTGGTGTGTCTGTGTACACGAACTACAAACACGATACACACCCAAACCTATATAACTAATTCAGAGCGGCCCATGAACATTTATACCAATTTGTAAGTTAATCGGTAGCTTTTTGCGGTCGCTATCACAGTACATAAAAACAAACAGAACCCCAAAACATTTTCATTCTCGACCGAAGGCCTTACTGACGTTTTGGCAAACAAATCAAATGAACATTTTTACCTATGAAAATAAGAACAGGTAACACCATATCTAACAGTTTGTTTCTCTTTAGAATATTAGCTTTTACAATGAAGTAAATCATGAGTATAAATTTAAACATGAACTATTTTATTATTTCTTGATGTTTTTCTTAAAATTCATGGGAGTTGTAAAACATTTAAAGTAATCTAGTGTATAAAAATATAAGTTAATTTTTGCAGAATAATGAATCATAAATTCCAAGCTATTTGTTTCTTCAGGAGGGCCCAAAAAATTCCACCAATTCTGTTGAAACTTTGTTTATCACCGTAAGAAATTTTAAAAATCAAGCATAGAGAATATTTTCAATATTTAATCATTGTAGTTCGATAAGGGAAAAAGGCAACACATTTCCTTGAGATTAGAAAAAAAATTACCAATGCTCTCAGTGATGGCTAGTTTGAACTTGATTGGCAAACTATATACACAAATTTTGCGCGAAAGATTATGCGGATAGATGCAAATTTTTAATGTTTTGAGGCTTCGAAGCATAAGCCTATACGAGGCTGTTTATGCTAACAAAGAAATCGGTAAACATATTATAAAATATTCATAGCAGTGGCTCCCTGTGGAATTTAGTAGCTCATTGAAGGTACCGTAAAACTTCGCAGTGGCTATAACATAAACCTTTCGTACTCATATCGGGAAAGAATTACAAGAGAATATTATGCCTTCAGGAGAGCACCATGATTGAATAAAAATCGAATTTATCAACATTTCATCACCATTTACCAACACATAGTAATACAGTGATATCAAAGCAGGGCAATTTCAACTCAGATTACACACGCCGAAAAAAAAAATTACTCGCCACAAAATAGGGTTGTCATTTTTTTTTTTTTTTTTTTTTAAACTATTTGAAAGACTTTTACTAATAGATAGGTTTTTATTAATACTAAAAGTGTGTCGTATATTAGCATGTTTCATAATCATTTATAATTAAAAATCATTATAATGTATTGTATTTGAGATTTGAAAAAGCTTAAAATATCTAATAACATAAATGCAAAGAGTCATTAAAGAAAAAATCTGATGTGGGCACCACATGACTTCCTTATACACCTTTAGAAATATATACATAATGTTAAAAAGAATTGTCATTTGACCCGAGACAGTAAGCAAAAAATATTTAAAAGATGCATTGTCATCGTGTTCTGAGCTTTTCTGAAAATTTCGAATTTCCAGCTAGTCGGGAAGTCAGTTAAAAATCGATTGCAAGGTAACGCTGCCGAAGGCAGCAGGGATCCGAAATAGCTGGCTAAAAGTTTTTAAAAAATAAATTTTCACCGTGTTCTGTTCTGAACTATTCTGAAAGTTACAAATGTCTAGCTGGTCGGGATGTTTGTTAAAATTTATTTCTCTTGAATCGTATAAACGCTGCTGAAGACAGCAAGTATCCCAAACAGTTGGCTAAAAATATTTAAAAAATGCATTGTCAACGGGTTATCTGAGCTTTTCTGAAAGTTTCAGATGTCTAGCTAGTCGGGAAGTCAGTTAAAAATCGATTGCAATATTTGTCCAAACCATTTTTCAGTTATTACCGTTTTTTGATAATGGTCAAAACCTTTGTATTTTTGGCATTGCGAACCAAATTTTCCTAAATATCTCCAAAACGGAAAATAATACAAACTCCAAAAAGGGAGGTCACAAGTAGATATTATAAGAAACCGATGTACCAATTCGCAACTTTCTACGTCGAACCGTTTTTGAGTTATACGAAATACACACACACACACACATACAGATGTCACAAAAATCGTGTAAAGTTGCTTATATCTCTAAAATGAGAGCTCGTGTTAAGACGACAATTGCAGGTGTACAACTAGACATCATGACAGTCACACGTATAAATTGGCAACATTCAGCGATCATTCGTTTTCGAGCAATGTGAAATACAAAATCCATTTCGTAAATCAGAATTACTATACTTCCTTATACTTTGTATAAGGAAGTAAAAAAGAAGAAGAAAAAATTTTTTGTCAAAGAAGATCCTGTGAAAATCTTTTTATTATGAAACATTAATCTTCCTTGTTTATCTATTTATTTACTTAAAACTTTTAATATTAGACATGTCTTTATTGTTCATTTCGTTTTTGTAATCAGACGAAATGTATTCTTCGATCACATTTCATGAAACCATGGGAGCATCTGCGCAAGTGCTAACTCAACGAGTCCAATGCTAAAATAGGGGTGATAGTCATCTGACTCAGAGAAAATAAGCAAAACTGCCGAAGAGTTCAAACCTTTTATGTATGCACTATGCATGCACTATGCATTTTTCTTTTCCCAGGCCGGGGAGATCTCGGGCAACGCACACACAGATACACGGCTCACCGAGAGTCTAAAAAGGAAAGGTGAAATATGCGGTTATAAAATGGCAAGATTTTGCCGTACTTAAATCTATGAAAAGAATGTTTTCTACCACCGTATCGTGTATGAATTCATTTTATAACTTGACCAAATTTTTACTCGCCACAGTAAAAATTCCACTCGCCAATGGCGAGCTGGCGAGCGGAAATTTCGCGCCCTGTATCGAAGATTGGCATTTAGAGACGAATATCATAAGCTGGGGTCAGGATTCTAAGGTCAATACAGTGACTTGTTCTTGCATTCCACCATAGGTGGAGTTATCGGAATTATTGCCATTTACAATCTAGCTGAATAGTGTATTTATTATTTTAGGAGTCTTATTAAGTGAATAATTTAGTTTTTCCTATAGGTTGGTGACCAACGTATAAATGTAGGGAGACTAAGTGTCTGCTGTTAAATGTAACATTTGTTACTTTGGTGCACAGAGCAAAAACAAGTTTTACAGTAGAATACAGTATGAGGTCTTGAAAAATTCAAAGTTCTTTATATGTGCTACGAGGTATTCTAACCATTCATAGGTACATTAATCACATTCACAATGATCAGTTGCATGAACTTTTATTCAATTTATCTAGTCATACTATGTTTTTGAGCAGCAAAACACTCGGCCATATACTGCCCGGTCACGGAAAGTATATCTGCATAGCATTGATATCTTCAAATGTCCGGTTATGTTTCTTAAACTTTTGTTAATCGAACGAAATTTGGACATGTTTTAAGGTGACTTCAGCTTTCTTCATATACCATTCAATTCTATGACAAATTTCTGCATTTGCTGTAAGGAACATTCTCCATTTATTCAATATTCTCCACTGAATATCTTCGTATACCTTTCTGAATAAGTTATATGGAAATTATGGAAGAAATAATTCGTTTTTTTTTCTGTTGTTACAGGTTAAGAAAATGGTATTTTATTCCGATGTTAAGAACATTTTATTTAACTAAAAATGTAAAATTGCTTAAAATGTAAAATTACTCAAATGTGACTCAATTTTTTTCTGAATGCATAATTTTTTGCAATAGACTGTATTTAGAAAATTTCCTTTAAATCTGTTATAAAAAAAATCTGAAAATTATTGAAAAGCCTTTACTTTTAACTTTTTTATTATGTAAAATCCATTACTGCGAGAAAAAACTGTCCCTAAATCTTCTCGTTAACAGAAGCGTCAATTTGCACAAACACAATTGATGAATTTTACCTTTTCCATATTTATCAAATTTCTTCATCACCGTTATATCTAATACAATTCATTCAACTGTAGATTCGGAAATAATTCTATTCAAAATTTATCAGCATTTATTTTTTGAATTCGAAATTTTCAAATGTCTAATCTTTGTCATAAATCAAAATGAATTATGTAACAACTTTGTTGCATTCTAAATAACGTCCACATACCGATTCCAGAAGTCCGCAGTCCGAAAGTTTTGCATGTCTTCGGGATTTTTGAATGAGATAATATAAGATATTTGGCTTGTTGTTTTCTACGGTTGTTAAATGTAGACAAGTATATCGATAACATTATAAAAATCCATATCATTTGCATAATTTATATATATATATATATATATATATATATATATATGTATATATATATATATATATATATGTATATATATAATATTTGTTGACTATATTACTGTGAATAGCCATAAAACCTTTAGTAAAGAAATCACATTGACTATCTGTCTGCTATCATGAAAAAATTTTAATTTTTTCTTTCAAATATGGATTTATTGTTTCACTAGCTTCCAATAAATGTTTCAATTTATATCATGGGATATGCATAGTTAATATATAACAAAACTAAGTGCTCTTTATTCCTGGTTACCATTCGACAAACTGAAAAATACGCCAACAATTCTTAAACAAACTTCGGAAAATTTATATACTGAGCTCAGTATTCAGAATAATACATTGAATAATTATCTACTCCAGTACAGAAAGATTTTTCATTTTAAAAATAAGGGGTGTTATGCGACTTTACATCGGAAAAAAAATAAATCTAAATAAAATTGTCCTTGTTTATCTATGTATTACGTCCTCATTTATCTATTACATATTACTTAAATAAAGCGTAAAATACAGGGTGCATATAAAAAAATTCAGCATAATTTTAGGTATAATAATTCATAAAATAACGAGTATATAAGCAAACTTTTGGCATTTATATCAAAAGTAGAAAAACTCCTGTTCGGGAACGAACCAAATTCCGAATGCGGAAAAAAATTTCAAAATCAAACTCGAAATGTACGAAACTCAGCCAGATGCTGCTTGCGTACCAATAGATAAAAGTTTGTTAATGAAACCATTCTTAAATTCATAAAATCAATGAAGGTAGTGAATCAACGAAAGTTTTGTCCGCTTCGCTGGTCACTGTATTTGAAGTGGACTGATTTCTATATCGCTTTATGAACATAATAATAATAATAATAATAATAATAAAAGAAATAAAAGAAAAGAAATAAATCATGAAATTGCTCTAAAGCCCGCTTTGGTTCCCCGCTGCCTTCGGTAGCTACCTACTCATTCGCAGACTCTTGGGTGCCTTTCCCTATTGCCTGTGACAATAGCTTACCAGTGGCCTTCCATTTGGGTGCTTATCAGATGACAGTTTCAAAAAGGACAGTATCGAAAAAACTGAAGTAGCAATTTTATAATTGATTCCCAGTTACATATGAACAACACTATACGTGGTGTACATAATATGTTCTTTCACGTTATTTTATAGAGTTATTTGATTAATTCGTTCAAGCATAACATGACAACAATTTACGCCAAATATAATATTACAATGTGCTATGATAGGCTACTTCTATCGGATGAGACAACTAATTTTTGTGGTTATAATAGTAGTTGCGTTAGTTAACAGTAGTTGGTATATAGAAGAATAAATAATGAAATAATGAAATATGTAAACTGGATCATGATACAGCGTTAAAATAGCTCCCCTTGACGAGCTTTGAATTTTTATCGCCACTTTAGACGAAAATACATAATTTATGTGATTATTTTTTCTGTTTCTTTCTTTACTTTACTTTTACTTTTTTTTTCTTTTTTTTCTGTTTTTCAATATTTTATAATTTATTTATATTTTTGATGCGCTACTTGGCTTAAAGTGGCTTTGCGAAAGTGGAGTGCTTCGCGAAAAATGTTCGATCTTTTTCAGCATAAAAATTTTTTTAATTACCCAAGATTATCAGTAAAGCTCTTTAATATAAATCTGAATTAGTTTTCATGCTAAGCACGATTCACCCGTGCCTTAAACATACTACTACTTAAACATAACAAAAGAAAAAAGAATCTAAAATTGAGGTATATTAAAAAGGTTTTTTTTTTCTTTTTCTTTTTACTCGATTTTTATATTTTCATTTTTTTTTTTTTATATGCATAATTTATGTTTTTTTTTTTTTTTTTTTTTTTTTTACGTGAAAGCATATTTTATTTTATGCTGAAAGAAAAAAAAAAAAAAAAAAAAAAACCTCGTAATTTTTTGGCAACGATTAAAAATTTAAATGTCCAATTTTAAAGCTATTACCAAGTTGTTATTTTCATATTTTAATTAATTTTAAAAAATCTAATCTACATTTAGTTACAAATGAGGTACCAAATGAAAGGGGCGATGTTTCTAAATCCGTCGGCTTAAACAGCTTATTGATTGGACAATTAGATTTTTTAAAATTAACTGAAGTATGAAAGTTAGGTCGCAACTTGCGTCCACACATAGACAAACAGAGTCCAAGGAAATATCTTAGACATTTATATATATAGATATCTCAAATATTTCTATGTATGTTTGTAACAAAGGTATGCAACATCTAATTAGAGTACAATAGTTTGTAGTTCCTTGAATGACTGTTTCACAAGAAGCTAAATTATTTAGTATAATTCCACGGTTATCTAGATCATCTTACATAACATTGTTGCATGTTTCTTCTAAAGATTTATAAAGCTTACAAGTGTAAAATGTTCCACATTTAAAACCTAAAGCTCAGGATTACGACAGCAATAGCCACTGTTAATGCCGATATGCTTAATAGTACCAGATACGGAGGTAACTAAAGCCTCGGTGTTTTACGTGAGGCGAAGAATGCACGTGTAGAAATTTAATGAGAAAAACATGAATGTATTTTAAAACTATATATTCATTATTGTTATTATTAAAAACTCATCAACATTATTTTATGAAGAAAGAGAATATACTACTGGTCAAAACTTTGTCGACAACCTAATTCTCGGTGCGTAATATTAATAAAATCTATACTATGTAAAATAAAATGATAAATCAGTAATATGTAATATGAGCAACAAATTATTATATCAATAAATATTATAAAGAAAAACACAAAAATGAGATGGTCAAAATTTTTGCCACCAATTAGAGTTTTGGAAATATTTCATATAAAGGTAAGTGTTCCGTTACCAACTGTATAGTTTACAGGTGTCGCAATAAGAGTGCAATAATTTAAAGATGCTAAAGATCATCACTGAAGAGAAACGCGCCGAAATCATCTGGGTGTATGTCCTCATTAAAAGTCTCAGGAAAACAGGCGTACAAGCAAGTGTTTTGAAGGATACAGTCATTAGGGTGCACAAGAATAGGAACTGGAAAACAGAAAAGAAGACCAGATGTCCCAAAGCTTTGTCCACCCGAGATAAAAGGAGAATTAGAAGGACATTACAATAATTAACAGGGCAAGATGAAATGGACACCAGCTGTTTCATAAAGAATAAAACAGGTGTCACAGCCTAACGCCGAACTATTTATAGAATGTTTGCTAAATAAGATTTTAGCTACGAAAGAATAAAGAAACAACTACCGTTAATGCTTAAATACCGGGAAGAGCGTCTCAGGTTCATCCGCAAACACATTGTATAATCCACGGATTTCAAGCAAGAGATTTTCTCAGATGAGAAACGCTTTTGCTTTGATGTACTCAACAACGTCAGTTCATACGTGAAACAAAGAGTGGATAGCGTCATCGCAACGAATCGAGTGAAGCGTTAAATGGGTGGTGGCGATGTCATGATTTTAGGCGCCATCTCCAATTTTAACAATCTCGTAATAAAGGTTATCTAAGGTAAATGTAACAGCCTCAAATATCTTTATGACTTACGAACCACCTTTATCCCTTGTGTCACGGGTAACTGGGTCAGAATAAGTAGATTTGGCAGCAAGATAATTATAGTATACACATTGCAAAAATAGTGCTGGAATACTTTTCCAAGAAAATTGCGATCTTAGACTTGTCCGCGCGGAGCCCCGATCTGAATATCATCCTGAATGTGTTCCACATAATGAAGGAAATTGTGTATAGCGATAAGCAATACAGTAACTGAAAATTTGTGCTCACGACAGATGATCAAAGAAGTTCATTAAGGAAACCATAAGGAATTTATACCAGTAAATTCCTGGTCGTTTGCGGAAGGTCGTTGATATTAAAAGAGTACAATCTCAATAAGTGTCTCACCTTTCTGTCATATTTTATTTGCTGCACACATGTAATTACTTAGTGGTTGCGAATGTCTTGGCTACCCATTTTCATGTATTATCTGTAAAATGATTTAATTTTGAGATATTAAACAGTTTTTGATATTCACACTTGCTTCTTATTGTCGGTTCAAGTCAAGGTGGGGAACACACCCGTACATGATTTGTGGTATTTTTTACAATCAGGTGGTCGGAAATGTTTTGTCCAGCAGTATACAAAGACAGATGATTTTCTAGACAGTTCCTGATATCATGAGTAAAGACCAGATGTCCCAAAGCTTTGTCCACCCGAGATAAAAGGAGAATTAGAAGGACATTACAATAATTAACAGGGCAAGATGAAATGGACACCAGCTGTTTCATAAAGAATAAAACAGGTGTCACAGCCTAACGCCGAACTATTTATAGAATGTTTGCTAAATAAGATTTTAGCTACGAAAGAATAAAGAAACAACTACCGTTAATGCTTAAATACCGGGAAGAGCGTCTCAGGTTCATCCGCAAACACATTGTATAATCCACGGATTTCAAGCAAGAGATTTTCTCAGATGAGAAACGCTTTTGCTTTGATGTACTCAACAACGTCAGTTCATACGTGAAACAAAGAGTGGATAGCGTCATCGCAACGAATCGAGTGAAGCGTTAAATTGGTGGTGGCGATGTCATGATTTTAGGCGCCATCTCCAATTTTAACAATCTCGTAATAAAGGTTATCTAAGGTAAATGTAACAGCCTCAAATATCTTTATGACTTACGAACCACCTTTATCCCTTGTGTCACGGGTAACTGGGTCAGAATAAGTAGATTTGGCAGCAAGATAATTATAGTATACACATTGCAAAAATAGTGCTGGAATACTTTTCCAAGAAAATTGCGATCTTAGACTTGTCCGCGCGGAGCCCCGATCTGAATATCATCCTGAATGTGTTCCACATAATGAAGGAAATTGTGTATAGCGATAAGCAATACAGTAACTGAAAATTTGTGCTCACGACAGATGATCAAAGAAGTTCATTAAGGAAACCATAAGGAATTTATACCAGTAAATTCCTGGTCGTTTGCGGAAGGTCGTTGATATTAAAAGAGTACAATCTCAATAAGTGTCTCACCTTTCTGTCATATTTTATTTGCTGCACACATGTAATTACTTAGTGGTTGCGAATGTCTTGGCTACCCATTTTCATGTATTACCTGTAAAATGATTTAATTTTGAGATGTTAAACAGTTTTTGATATTCACACTTGCTTCTTATTGTCGGTTCAAGTCAAGGTGGGGAACACACCCGTACATGATTTGTGGTATTTTTTACAATCAGGTGGTCGGAAATGTTTTGTCCAGCAGTATACAAAGACAGATGATTTTCTAGACAGTTCCTGATATCATGAGTAAAGACCAGATGTCCCAAAGCTTTGTCCACCCGAGATAAAAGGAGAATTAGAAGGACATTACAATAATTAACAGGGCAAGATGAAATGGACACCAGCTGTTTCATAAAGAATAAAACAGGTGGGACAGCCTAACGCCAAACTATTTATAGAATGTTTGCTAAATAAGATTTTAGCTACGAAAGAATAAAGAAACAACTACCGTTAATGCTTAAATACCGGGAAGAGCGTCTCAGGTTCATCCGCAAACACATTGTATAATCCACGGATTTCAAGCAAGAGATTTTCTCAGATGAGAAACGCTTTTGCTTTGATGTACTCAACAACGTCAGTTCATACGTGAAACAAAGAGTGGATAGCGTCATCGCAACAAATCGAGTGAAGCGTTAAATGGGTGTTGGCGATGTCATGATTTTAGGCGCCATCTCCAATTTTAACAATCTCGTAATAAAGGTTATCTAAGGTAAATGTAACAGCCTCAAATATCTTTATGACTTACGAACCACCTTTATCCCTTGTGTCACGGGTAACTGGGTCAGAATAAGTAGATTTGGCAGCAAGATAATTATAGTATACACATTGCAAAAATAGTGCTGGAATACTTTTCCAAGAAAATTGCGATCTTAGACTTGTCCGCGCGGAGCCCCGATCTGAATATCATCCTGAATGTGTTCCACATAATGAAGGAAATTGTGTATAGCGATAAGCAATACAGTAACTGAAAATTTGTGCTCACGACAGATGATCAAAGAAGTTCATTAAGGAAACCATAAGGAATTTATACCAGTAAATTCCTGGTCGTTTGCGGAAGGTCGTTGATATTAAAAGAGTACAATCTCAATAAGGGTCTCACCTTTCTGTCATATTTTATTTGCTGCACACATGTAATTACTTAGTGGTTGCGAATGTCTTGGCTACCCATTTTCATGTATTATCTGTAAAATGATTTAATTTTGAGATATTAAACAGTTTTTGATATTCACACTTGCTTCTTATTGTCGGTTCAAGTCAAGGTGGGGAACACACCCGTACATGATTTGTGGTATTTTTTACAATCAGGTGGTCGGAAATGTTTTGTCCAGCAGTATACAAAGACAGATGATTTTCTAGACAGTTCCTGATATCATGAGTAAAGATATACATAATGATAATTAAATCGTAAGTAAATAAAAGTTTTTTCTTATCAACTTAATTAAAATCCTCGACTATTTCGAAAGTCTTGCGTTGATTATTCTAATGCTCTGTCTTACAGATAAGCAATTCTTAGATCATTGGGTTCTCCAGTTAAATGTGTTAATGACTCTAAAATTACAAATATTAATATTGTGTAAATTCTAATACCACAACAATACTTTCTCTCAATATTTTATAAGAAACCCCGCCGAGAAATCTTTTGATCGATTACATTATGGAAAATGTGATGTCTTAAAAAAAATCTAATTAATGTTAATTTATGTATAAATAAGGCGATTACTACATTTATAATCCTCCACTAACGTCTACATAAATCACATGGTTAAGAAATTTAATTGTAGTCTGACCTAATCTACAATATATTTTCTTAAGTTAATGTGCTTGTGGCGTTCCCATCAAAACAAAATATCATTTTACAAACGTAGAAGTAAGTTCTACGTCAATTTTAATGCAGTATATTACCTTTACTGCCACAAATTAAATACTAGAAAAAATTATAGTTTATTTTTTAGGTCTCGGGATACTTTATAATAGAGTCATTCCATTACACACAGACACACACACACACAAAAAAAAAAAAAAAAAAAAAAAAAAAAAGGAAAGAAAAAAGCATTTTGAAACTGACCCCTTCAGATTTATATGGGCTCATTTATTTGTTCTATTGAGAAATTAAAATATACCAATTAATTATCCCCTATCTCTTTTAGTTTCTGATATACAGGGCTGCAAGTATGGGCAAAAAATGCAAATTTCCGAATTTCTTCTACAACAAATGTACCCATATTTTCTTTCCTAATTTACTTAGAGATATAAAATTAGTATCATTAGAAAGCTTATAATACAGGATTTTAAATGATATATCACATCTATATTTTTCAACAATTTCATTTTAAGGTCAAACATTTTTATCTTTGGCCTTCCATATCTCAAAAAGTACATTATTTTATTTATTTATTTATTTATTATATGTTATTCTTACGTTTACTATCTATAATTACTGTAAGTTTCAACGTTGTACGTCAATGGGATACTGAGTTATAAAATATATACATGTGATATATCATTTGAAAGCCTGTATTATATGCTTTCTAATGATACCATTCTTTTAACTTTAAGTTAATTAGGAAAACTAAATATGGGTACATTTTTGTGAAGAATTTCGAAAATTTGTACGCATTTGATGTATATTTATTTCTCAGTAGCACAAATAACTGAGCCCAATTTCATAAAAATTTGAGGGAGTCAGGTTTTTAACTGTGTTGATTTGACATGGAATGACTAATAATAATAATGATAATAATAATAGACAGTATATTTCTTTTGTTGTGCCTATTTCATTGATTATGTGGTTTTGATTTTTTCTAACACATTTTCTTTTATTTCTCTACTACTACATAATTTTTACTTTATCTATCCCAGGAAAACGTGACATTTCTGACCTGTTTCAGCGAAAATACTTAATACATACAATTGACAACGAAATTCCCAAAAGAACTGAAAAAGAAGTATATTTTAGATTTATATTTATGTCTTTATTAAAAAAAAATCCCAGAACACCACTTCTCTTTCAAAAAGTTTTTCAAAATTATGATTACTGGTATATATTTTTTTTCAAAAACACTCATTTCTATTTTGTTGCAAGCTTTTGTTGCTTTAAAAAGAAGAAATGATAATGAGATCTTAAAAATATATTGCTTAAAAATAAGTAAAAATAAAAATAGATTATACCTATAAGTGGTATTATTGTTCAGTTAATTAATACAAAAGAAATCGAATGAATTACTGATGATATCTTATTATTTTGCTTTCAATGTATAATTTTAAATTTCAAATGTTATTTTAAATTAATGTTTTATGTATTTAAAACAGGTTTTTTTTTTTTTTTTTTTTTTTTTTTTTTTTTTTACAGGTTATCCATTAAGAAATTACCCGATTTCAAAATTAAAATTTCATGAGTTATTCATGATAACAATTTAATGTTATGTCACAAGAAACGAATTTAAATGCATAATAATTTAAATATAAAGTTTTTAGATTTTTTTTTCAGTGTCATTTTTTAATTATTTCTTCAAAAATATTTAAGTCTTTTACTCTAAAAAAAACTTTCTTATGATTTACGTGTTAATATATTTTAAATTGAAATTAAAATAAAATAAAATCATGAAAAAGTAATTACTGTGCAATTTTATACATTTATTACTTATAAAATGCATTAGATGGTAATATAAATACTTTTAAATATTTTAATATAATTAAAATAGGAAAATTTTGCAAATAACTTCGTGAGAATAGATAAATAATCTGGTCACGTTTCTGGGAAAATACATGGAAAAGGATCAATACAATTTAATAACTTTATATGCATTCTATATTTTAAATTCAATGTCAAATTTTTATTTGCTTCACGTATAACATCATTGGAATGTAAAACTCTTAACTAAATTCATATGATGAAAGTATAAAAATAAATACATTAAAAGCTGAATTTTCTTAGAATATGTTACATTATACAGAGAAATTAGCATATTTTTCGGATATTGGAAAGAATAGATCACAGAATATACAAAAGTAATATGCATAAAGTTTTTTATCTATATAAAAATTAGTATATAAAAATTAAAAACACAAACAGGCTCATGTTATTTAGTATTTAAATATTAAAACTGGAGCTTTGTCAAAGAGAAAAATGTCATCACTAATATTGCGAGAAAAGCATTATTTTGTAACTGCTGAACCAAACGTTATGAATATTGCAAAATGTCTATTTAAGTCTATGTGACATAAAATGTATATGAATTAGAGCTAAATAAGCAATTGCCAAAACTCAGATTGATATTATATTAACTTGGATAGAAATTACAAATCAGCCTTCATGAAAATTCGACATATGTCGTTTAGCATATAGTGCTTCTGTGCAATATTTTAATAATTATTACCATATGCATATTTGAGTTTATACACTGTAAATAGAAGCGTTTTAAATGCAGACAGAAATGTGTCTGAAATGTCAATTCAGACACATAAATGTCTGAAACACTTACGCATGTAAAATTTCAGACGCATGTGCTGTCTTAAATTGAGACACGTAAGTGTCTTTTTTATAAATGAGCTGATATAAGTGTCTGAATAAGGTTGATATGTCTGAAATTAAGACATATAACATTTTAGACACATAAAATTTCAGACATTTTACAATTTAGGAACTTAAAAATTCAGACATATAACAATTTCAGACACTTCGAAATTCAGACATTTGTATAACTTAACAAATTTTCCATATGAAATCTACTTTAAGCAGCATGCATATCCTGCTTTAATATTTTTTTAACAAATAAATTTGATATTATTTCATTTAATCTAACTTATTTAAAATACTTAGACGCGAAACTTAATCAAATAAAAGTTAAAAAACAAAGTTAATTTTTATTTAAAGTTCTCACATGTACTAATATATATATATATATATATACTAGCAGGCTTTGCCCGCTTCGCTGGTCACTAAATTTAAAGGAAACTCTTTTCTATATAGCTTTATAAAAATAAAATAAAATACTAAAATTGCTCAAAAGCTCGCTTCGGATCCCTGCTGCCTTCGGTAGCGATTTGGTCATCCGCTAAAACTCGGGCGCTTGTCCCTATTACCTGAGACAATGGTTTACCAATAGGCTTGCATTAAGTCCTTATTAGATAACAGTTTCGCAATAGATAGTATCGAAAAAAAAAATGAAGTATCCCCTTTATATTTGAATCCCAGTTGCATATGAACAACACTATACGTGGTGCACATAATATTTGCTTTTACGTTATTTCCTATGTTTATTTTGTTTATCCCCGATCAACCATAAAAATGATAACAATTTCACGCTAAATATTATAATATGCTATGACCGGCTACGTCTGTTGCATGAGACAATTAATTTTTTGTGGTTATTAGTATTCATGGTTTCTAAGCATGATCATAGTACCGCCTTAATATAGCTCTCTTTGGCGACTTTTGAATTTTTGTCACCATTTTAGATTTTATCCCTTGTAAAAATAAGACTTAATACCTTGTAACAATATGCTATGAGCGCTATTTCTGACATATTTTAGACAACTAAACTTTTAATGGTTATATATATTTCCCATTAAGCATATTTTTATTTTCATTTATTTATTTAAATATTGATGAAATTTGAACTTCAATTTGGTCTAGTGTTGTACAGGCTGTATACTACACGTTTGTGTTTGTGAAAGAAAATTTATAAAATACATACATTAGATAATTTTAAAAAATCTAATTGTCCGATCGATAAGCTGTTTAATCCGTTGGATTCACAAAAATTGCATCTTTCATTTGGTATCTTATTTGTAACGATACGACTGACATTTCTAATTTTTTTAATTTACTTTCCTCATTTTAAATACATGTAATTTTTATTGTTCACGTTTTTTTTTTTTCCGTCGAAAAAATAATGATAATTTTTTTGGCAACAATTAAATTAAGGAATAAAATTAAATATTTTAAATAAATGTAATTTTTATTGTTCCCGTTTTTTTTTCTTTTTTTCTGTCCAAAAAAGAATAATTTTTTTTGGCAACAATAAAATTAAGGATTAAAATTAAATGGCCAATTTATCAGTTATTAGAAGGTTTTTATTTTAACATTTTAATTAATTAAAAGAAAACTAAAACAAAATTCGAAAATCCGGCTTCGAGGTGCATCAGGGGAGGTCATTACGAATCAACATGCAAATTTTTGTAGCTCAGCCATCAGCCGTTAGGAACACACCTAAACTTTATTGAATAGCAATAAAGTTCAAATTGACTCTAGAAAACGTTTGTATGGGAAATAGAAAAGGGCTGTTTTTAGGGTTTTCCCGGAAATTATTCGATTTTTTCTCGCCTTTTAAACCTTCCCTAGACCTCCACGAACATTTCAAGACTAAGATAAGATAAATCCGTTCAGCCGTTCTCGAGTTTTAGTGAGACTAACGAACAGCAATTCATTTTTATATATATAGATATATATATATTAAGATAAACGAAGCATGTATCTTGTAGCTAAGAAGCGAATTCCTAACTAAACAATCTTAAACAAATTGTGCATAATTGTTTTTTTTTTTTTTCGCATTTTAATTATTTTATGTTCCCTAATCTTCAAAATGTAAAAGAACAATTTTTTTGGTTTTATGTACATAGTTTGCTTTCTTACAAATACCACTTTAAAAAAAATTGTTTAAAATCCATAGTCTACTACTTTTTTCATATTTATTACGCATTTTACAAAAAAAAAAAAAAAATCTAAACCTCTACACATATGAAATTTAAGATAATAATATGTATTAATCTTTAGCTCTTATGGACAGTTTTATTGCAAAGACGTAAAACTTCGATTTGTTTTACGGCTACTAAAATATATTTCCTTATACAAACAGCCTCCAGTTTGAATACCGATGGCTTGATTGGGAAGACGCTGGACTGTAAATCCATTGATTGTCGGTTCGACTCCCGGCGAGGGCAACGGTAAGTGTTTTTGTAAAAATTACTAATGCTTTTTTTATGCTCTAGGTTATTCTAAAATCTTTTTCACATGTAAACAGTATAACACTCATCTTTTCATTTATTTATTTATGAAAAATATTCACTGTAGATAGGATCAAAGATGGCGAAATTTCAGACACTTCATGTGTGAAACGATATACCTTTTAAAACACTTTTTAGCATTTTAAAATTGAACACCCATTTTAGACACAATTGTGTCTGAATTTCAGACACTTGTATTTACAGTGTATGGAATAGCCATTCATACAATTTTAAATTTAAGATTATCATTATTAAAACTTCTGAATATCCTTAATTATTATATGTATCAAAGAACAGTTAATTCATTAATTGTATTTTTCCACGATATGTCTAAAATCTCGTTATGCAGAAATTTTTATCAAAAGAACCAAAGATAAAAATTCTAAAATTCTAAAATTTTTCAAATATATAAAAGGTTAAATAATTCAAAATTATTTATAGAAATATAACCGAAAGTGGAATGTGCTTGTATAGCAGGTCGTATAAGTATAAATGTTACAAAGCATGAATGATACAAAATATTCGAAATTTATTAATTAGCCATTAGAAAACAAAATCAAAATTAAAACAAACGTCACATGCACGTATTTGAAACAGCGCTAATATGATGAAAAGACTTTTCAATAAGTAATAAGCTTTCATCAGTTTTGCGTTATTTAGAAATGTAGTGCACATTGTAGATAAATTATTCCAAAATGATTTGTGTCGGATTAAATCCAATGTAAAACAATCTTCTGAAAACAAGATTTTATGAGATTTCTGAAATTCCCGTTGGTTAATCAGATTTACTTTTAGCACTTTTTTTTTCAATAAAAACAGTTATTAAGTACTGTTCATATTAGAAAGATGAATAATGCATTATCAAGGATAATAACTCATTTTCATTTTCCTGTATCTATTTATTTTCTAGATAGGGATGTTTTGAGGTCTGTTTTTTTAATGTCGGAAAATGAAAAACGCTACATTTTACCCTTGAATTTTGCATTTGACGTCCGCTAATAAGTTTTGTAAATAACTATTTTGTTTCAGTAAATTTTAAAATAAATAAATAAATAAAATAAAATAAAACTGTTTATTTATGTTGCGTATTATATCTATGTCTTATATATATATATATATATATATATATATATATATATAGCAAAGAACTTTTATTTACAAAAAAAGAATATTCATTATCGAAGATCACATGTAATAGCTGACTATTGTATCGCTTTATCAAAGAAAATAGAATACATTATTAGATTATTGACCTAATTTAGAATTATAAGCCATTGACAAGTATTTTTACTGCAAAAAGTAGGAATTATTTAAAATAAAAATAAATACGACTGAAATAAATATGAATTATTTTTTAAGTCTAAATGGAAGGTAACATAATCCTTAAAAAAAAAAAATAAATAAAAAGCTACGTAATGTTTCTCCTTCACAAATATACGTTACCATAGTATGTGACAAAACAAGAAAAATGTATAATCTTAAAATAAAATAAAACAAAATAAACTATTTCAGAATATTTATTTGGTGTATTATACCTACATATTACTTTTTTTTTTTTTTGATAAATCATAAGATTTTTTAGTTACAAAATAATAATATTCATTCTCAAAATTCACATGTTATTGCCCAGTTCCATACGGCTTTATCAAAGAAAAAGTAATTCATTATTACATGGTTATCCTAATTTAAAATTACAAGCTACTGACAAACATTTTTATTGCAAAATATATGATTTGTTTAAACATTTTTTAATCTAACCAGTAGGTAATTATTCCAATGATTTTTCTTTTAATTGTAAGTTAAAATGTATATGTAATGTTCCTTCTTATCAAATTATACATTACCAGACTATTTGATTAAAAAATATTACAAAATCGTGTAATTAAAATAATAATGATAATAATAATAATAATAATAATAAATGTTTTTTTGTTAATTTTCTGGCGTATTATGTCAACATAGAATTTTTCTTATAAACCATAAAGATTTTTAATTACAAAATAAGAATATTCCGTCTCAGGGATAATAGACAACTGCTTAGTTTCAAAAGGCTTTATCAAAGAGAAATTAATTCACCTTTGCATGGCTGTCCTGATTTAAAATTGTAGGCTATTGCCAATACATTTAACGATAAAAAAGGTGAATTGCATATATATATATATATATAAGATATGTTTTCAGTCATATAAAAGTTGAAAATATGTACCAAAAAAAAAAAAATCCTAAAGTTAAACGTACATGAAAATTAATAAATGTGAAACAGATCATAAGTAAAACTTACTGCAAAACATAAAATAAATGATTTAAACTGTCAAAAAATGCCCCGTATGACTTGAGACATACGTGTGGGGTTAAAGCATCCTTTTAATTGATCAAACTCTCCAACCAGGCTGACTGTTTAACAAAAAGAACATATAAGACTAAATATCAATATGGATAAAATAAAATGAATAAAATAATAAGGAACAGACAAAAACTTATATGGATTAGGTAGAAAAGTCATCAAATAAAATGGAACAGGCTAAAAAAAAAAAAAAAAAAAAAAACATTCACTCAAACAGCAGTATGAAATTCATAAGATTTCTAGCAAGATAACTAACCAGAATACGAAACCATGGAAAATATAACATCATCGAAAATATAACAATGCCATCTATGTTTAATTAAAGAAACTAAAACAATAAATATAGTTATTACAGCTAAATTTAAACGAAAAATAAGGAATATTTTAAAACTCATTTATATTTCAAATGTTTTAAACATTTCTCTATAATATAACCATGCAAAAAATCTATAGGATAATCATTTTCAACAGCTCTATTAATATATATATAACTAGAATGCAAGATTTTTTTTCCCTTAAATGGAAGTAAAAAAATAAAAAATGCTATGCAATGTTTTTTCATCATAAATTACACATTGCTATAATTTTTTGAAAGGGGAAAAAAATATTTTATAAAGAATGTATAATCTTAAAAATAAATAAATAAATAAAACAAAAATAAAAATAATCCTTAAAATGCTTAATAATAATAAATAACTTTCTACAGATTAAGAAAAATATTTATATGTCTTACTATAAAGAGACAAAACAGTATTAAAACAATCATTTTTTTTTTTTTTTTTTTTTTAAACAAATACATTTTTATAGGTTATTTAAAATAAATAAAAAATTCATCTAAAGATATAATTTAAGGATAATTTTCATGCAAAATTATACGTATTTATAAAAACAACATTATAAATACAATATATACTTAGTTGCATTTGAAGAAAAAAAATCAATAATGGATGCAACCGAAAAACATATAAATCAATTAAAAATATTTATCTTAATCCAGGCTAATTAACGCAGAAAACACTAAAGTTAACTAAAAGAAATGCTTTCCAAACAAAACATATAAAACATTCTTAAGTGTTGTTAACGATCCATTAAACCTTTTTGGCTAATCTTAGTAATTGCAACAGAATGTTTTGGGTCTTAAATATAAATTAAAAATAACGTTAGAGTGCAAAAAAAAGTGTTCTTTTTTTAAGTTGAATAAAAACATTTTAAAAAATATTTTAAAAAACAAATTCTTATGAGAAAATTTATTTGTACATTTATACACATTGTACATTAGTTGTTTAATCACATTTTAGACAAAGAACAAGATATTTCGAAAAAAAATTCTACCTTTATTTGAATATTGAAATATGTAATGTAGTTTTAAATTTTTTTTCTTCTTCTTTTGTATCTAATTAGAGCATAGATTAATCTTCTAAAATAGTCGTAGCAAAAATTTTGCATTCACTGAGAAAAAATTCTGTAACTGAGATCTAGAATCTAAATTGTGGCTCTAGAAAAAATAGTTCCATGTCAACCTTATAAATTCCAGTCCCCCTCGGAAAGCGAGTTCTAGAAGCCCCTATTAGAATTTTAGAGCGTTTGCCTATATTCTCGAGGGCAAAGTTATTTAAAAATCTCTGCAAATAAATGAGACTACAAGAGGCGGGTTTCTGCAACTATAATCTTGGTTTATTACGAATTCTAGAAAATCAAGCGAGAATTTCTCGCAATATATGATTCAGTATATTTAGAATAATCAGAATATTGTTTCACCATCTAGAAATGTGTACACTAGAAATTCTCGACAATTTCGTCTATTCAATTTATTGGTGTGCCTTATGCGCATACCTCGGAAATCTATATTTCTAGTTAAGGGATTTAGAAAATGGTCACTTATTCATTCTAGAGTAAGGCGGTATTTTTCCCCTCAGTATATGAATAACCTGTATAATAATATTGTTAAAGTAATTACCCAGTTAGTAAGCATATTTTAATATTTTATTTACTATTTCTCTCTCTCTCTCTCTCTCTCTCTCTCTCTCTATATATATATATATATATATATATATATATGTATATATATCTTAACTGAACAACATTTCTATAAGATTAATTACATGTTATTAATGAGGAGAGAAAAAGTTGAAATTACTCATTCAAAAAATTAAGCAGAATTGATTTTTATGAGGAAATTTCCAAAAACTCTACATAATTATTAAAATAATAATAATAATAATAAAATTCAAACCTAGTAAAAATAGAAATTGTGTAAAAATATAAACAAAGAAATACATAATTTTAATAAATATTATTATTCAAAAGAAAGGTTTAGAAATACATGATTTCAATCTTCCTTGCAATAAAAACATAAGGTATATTATTGTTTAATATTATGTAAATCGTGAAGATGGCAGGTGACTGAACAGAATGATGTGCAATGCGTTCGAAGAGACTTAAGTTGAATCACATGCTTATACATTTTGTGGCTCATGAAAAGTAGTATTCAATTGTGAAATGTATCTAAATGTGCATATAAAGTGTAATCAAATATCACTTGATATTTCCCCATGCATATTGAATAGGTTTTAGATCAGAGGGTTGAAACTACATTGCATGTAAGACTACTATATAACAGGCTGAATCATTCGCCGCCATTTGTCCGTCAAGTTCGTCATTGCTAAACCTAAAACTACTATATAATAATCTTATATAGTCTCATATAATAGTGTTATATAGTACTCCTGCATTGCTAAACCTAAGACTACTGTATAATAGTCTTATATAGTCTTATATAATAGTCTTATATAGTACTCTTAGGTTTAGCAATGACGGACTTGACTGACAAATGGCAACGAATGATTCAGCCTGTTATACAGTAGTCTTACTCGCATGCAAACAATATTTTCCCTTTTAAGAAATTGCCAAATACAGCATTTGTAAATGTCCGTTATAAACCATATGGTCACTAAACGTGGTTGTCGTGCAGAATTAAAACGTATTTTGTTCATTCTAGAGAAAGGCGGTAAATATTATTTTTTTTCTCAATGATGCAGTCATCCATGTTTTAGTCATGTATCCTATATAGTCATATATCTAATATCTAATAGTCATGTAACTAATGTATCTATAGTCAGTATATGTTTTAGTCATGTATCCTTTTGTATTCTCGTACATAAAGATATACCACAGGTAAGTGAATTTCTATGTAGTACTTTTACCAAAATAGATAATATAGTTTTTGTTTTTATTTTGATAAAAGAAAAACTCATTATATTATTCATTAAATAAAATTAATAAACATCTGCTACTCTAATTATATTATTTAAAGTTTCTGTCATTGGAATGCAAAAAATATTGATTGGGCATATAATTAAATCTCTCAGTTGTCGGTAACAAATAAAAAAGTGTGAAAGAGAGAGAAAAAAAAAAGATTAGACAGATTACTTTAAGTCATAACTACCATTATATTTCAATTATTTAAAGTTCTAAGATAAATGTATATCAGTCAAATCGCCCGCTTCTTCCTTTCTCTGTTATGCTATGGCATAATTGGTATTACTTATTATTTATTATTTATTTTTATTTTTGGTTTGTAAAGCTATCTCACTCAAAAACACTGAGAAAAAAGTAATATACCGCCTTTCTCTAGAACGAATAAATGGTCATTTTCTAAATCCCTAAACTAGAAATATAGATTTCCGAGCTTTGTGAATAGGCACGCGAATAAGCTGAATAGACGAAATGATCGAGAATTTCTACTCTTTACATTTCTAGATGGTGAAACAATATTCTGAATATTCTGAATCCTTTGTATTGCGAGACAGTATCGCCTCGTTTTCTAGAATTGGATCATAAACCAAGTTTACAGTTGGTAAAACATGCCTCTTGTATTTACGTTTATTTGCTAGCATTTTAAATAAGTTTCTCTTCTATAAAATAGACAAACGCTCTAGAATTCTAATAAAGGTTTCTGGAACTCGCTTTAAAATGGACTAGAATTTATAAGGATGATATGGAACTATTTTTACTAGAACCGCAATCTAGATTCTGGATGTCAGTTTCAGAATTTTTTCTCAGTGAAGAAAGTTTTTGAAATTCAGTAGTATTTTGAATATTATGCTTTGACCATGTCGCCTTTTAGATTACTGAACTTTCTTTTTTTTTTTTTTCTTTTTTTTTTTTTTTTTTTTTTGAAAAAATAAATTGAAATATTTTATTTCGTCAAATAAAGTTAATTCTTTATTTTTCAATGACTAGAAAAAATATGTATTTATTGTTTATTACTTTATTTACTTTAGTTGCTCACTAAGTTGTTATAAGGCGACATGTTCAAAGACTAATATTCAAAATCCAGAATCCTGAAGACTTCAGTTTTAAATGTGATATCATTGTAAAACAATGCAACAAAAATCTCAAGCATGGGAAAAAAAGGGGGCATATGACAGATGTATAGACTTAAGTTAAAATGTGATTTATAATGTCAAACAGTAAAGTTTATAAATTAAATAACTTTATTATTTACAATTAAGCAGTGTTCTTTAGAAATAATCTGATGTAATATATTAGAGTTACACTGAGAAATATATATATATATATACCGTCTTCATCTAGAAGGAATAAGTGGTCATTTTCTAAATCTCTTAACTAGAAATACAGATTTCCAAGCTATGAGCATGAGTTACGCCAGTAAATTGAATAGACGAAATAATCAAAAATATGTAGTCTACACATTTCTAAATGGTGGAACAATATTTCAAATATTCTGAATCTTTTGTATTGCGAGAAATTCGCGCTTGGTTTTCTAAATTTGGATAATAAACCAAGATTATAGTTACTGAAACCAGCCTCTTGTATTCGCATTTTTTTGCAGAGATTTTTAAATACCTTTGCTCTCGAGAATGTATACAAACGCTCTAGAATTCTTAGAGGGCATTCTAGAACTCGCTTTCAAAGGGGACTAGAATTTATAAGGATGGCATGGAACTATTTTTTCTAGAGCCACAATTTAGTTTCTAGATGTCAGTTACAGACTTTTTTCTCAGTGTACTGCAGTCGATACGTTTTTCCTGACTCTTCCCACGCTTTATGTTTATATTAACCGTCTATAGCATATTTTCACGATCAGTTAATGAGAAATTTTCCACACAAATATAGTGGTGTAAGAAAAAAAAAAAAAAACGGGACCATGACAACACATCATTTATTCTTTAGAAAAATAAAAATAAAAATAAATTCTGTTTGAATTTTAAAAAAGCATTAAATTAATGCTATATGTTCAAAATATTATATTAAAATTAAAAGTATATTTCAATAATTGACATAAATAATTTAAAATAGTTATTTCCACCTAAAGAAATGAAACTTCAGCGCTTTGGTCTAATGACCTACAAATAAAATGTTCAAAATTCGAAAATATGAGAACTGATATACATTAAAATAGATGCTTCTCTTATTCTTTCCTTTTCGTAGAAGCTAGATTCCAATGAAGCTATTTAAATCTGACTTGACATTTTATTTAATGAATTAGAAATCAAATTTAATTTCGTGAAATACAATTACATCCACGTAAACAAAAGAATTTACAATATTTTAAACTAATCAATTATTAATAAAACAATAAAAACTAAAATTTATGAGAACTAATAGGCATTAAATTAATTGATTCCTTCATTTTGTTTGTAGCACTTTATTTCAACAAAGCAATTTAAATCCAACCTCACACTATAGCGGATGAACCGGAAATCAAATTTCATCTCATGGAATTTAGTTTTATCCACCTAAACAAAAGAAATTACAACATTTTGAACTAATGACCTATTAACAAAATGTTAAAAATTTTAAATTTAGAGGAATGATGTACATTATATTAGTTCCTTCGGTTTTTCTTGTAGTAGCATTAGATTCCAACGAAGCAATTTAAAACTAGAATGAGATTGCAATGGAGGAATTGGAAATCAAATTTTCTGTCATGAGATATATAGATTATCATATATATTAATTAGATATATCATTAATATGTCTAATTAAGTAAAAAATAAATGCAATATTTTGGTCTAATAAGCTATTAATTTGATGCTGAATGTTCAACCTTATGAGAACATTAAAATAAGTACTCCGTATTTTTTTTTATTTTATTTATTTATTTTTTTTTTTTGTAGCACTAGATTACAACAAAGCAGTTTCAATTGTAATGGATGAATGGGAAATAAAATTTCATCTCACAGAATACACCACTTTTCTAGTTTACACATTTCTAGATGGTGAAACAATATTCTGAATATTCCGAATACTCTGAATATTTTGTATTGCGAGATATTCTCGCTTGATTTTCTAAAATTGGGTAATAAACCAATATTATAGTTGCTGAAACCTGCCTCTTGTAGTCTCATTTATTTGCAGAAATTATCAAAAAATGTAGCCCTCGAAAAAACAGGCAAACGCTCTAGAATTCTCATAAGGGCTTCTAGAACTCGCTTTCATGGGGACTATAATTTATAAGGATGACGTGGAACTATTTCTTCTAGAGCCACAATTTAGATTCTAAATATCAGTTACAGAATTTTTTCTCAGTGTAGATAATAACAAATAAAAAAGTATGCTGTATGTTTTTATATTTCAGCTTATGCTATTTTTGCTATATTTGTTGCTACTGATTGTTTCTTATTTCAGCTATTTTACTGATTGTTTTTAAGAAAGTCCATTTAAATGGATATTGAGTCTTAATTCATATGTTATATTGTAAAAATTTCTTTGCTTTAAGAAGAATGAGAAAGTTTTTTTTTTCTTTCTTTCTTTGATTTAATCCAATTTATTCATTTATTTATTAGTGGTAGTATTTAGAAATTATGAAATTTTAAGGCTTGGAAACAATAAAATATCTGTTATATTGGGTTGCCAAGAAAGTTAATGCCAAAATTGAAACGCAACACTTTTAAATGCTCGTGAATAATGAATTTTTACATTAATAACATTTCTGCTATTCACGTGTCGTATAATGTGGGTTATTTTAGTGTTTATTCTGATTTGCATCTGTGGTGGAGAGCCTAACCGATCGTTCTCGATCTTGAATGTTTAAAGTTTAAATTACCAGCTTTAGACCTAGCAAATCATTTCCACAGTTCTTTCGGCTACAGCACCTTCGCCATAAACAGCACATATTTTGTTTGCCGATTATTTGGAATTTTTCCCTTTCCGGTAAAAAAAGAGCATTAACACTGTAAAAAAAAAATCAGTAACGTTACTCTTATTCAGGGGATACGTTTCTCGTTTCAGTTAGTCTCGGGCAGGTTCCTGAGAATTACAGGTTTTCGTCCATGAAATGTTCCTGATTTTAGGAATGTAGTAATATTTTGAATATGTGTATATTTCATGGTTACTGATGTTTTCAAGGAGCATTATTGGTAAATATTGTGCACATTAGCTGCCCAAAATTTCCCAGGAAAGCACCGGATTTTTTTTTTTTTTTTTTTACTGTAAAATGCCTATAATGCACTATGTTTCATTCCATATTCAAAGGCGTATAAAACTGATAGCGATTAAAGTATCGTAACCAATTTTTTTTTTTTTTTCGAAATTTGCTTGAAGCACAGACTTTTAGAATATGTATGCATGTCACTTGTTTTCAATCTTTCTGAGATATTCAGACCTGTCCTTATGTCATCTAACAAAAATCAAGATGAACTCTCCGTACAACTCAATACATGTTTTTAAGTACTTGATAGTAACAAGATAATTTTGGATTTAATCAAGAATGATGATTTATATGATATTGAGCTCGGCAGTTCCGATGAAAAAAAATGTTTGAATATTGAACGATACAAACGGCTTGACTCATTTTAATGGTGAAACGGATGTTAGAAAAATCGTGATATGTGCATTATAATAACAAGTGAAATGATATCCATTGAAACAAAATTTACATGAATATCATCTTTGAAATAAAAATATAAGATTATAAACATTTAACTAAATGTTGAAAAAAGAATTAGTTTGCAAAATGTACAAAACCTGCAAACCTCTGTTTCATCAAATTACGATCAGTTACAATTTACATAAAAATAAAAGTAGCTTAGCAGGGCCATCATTTAATTTTTACCAACAGTTTTTCAAAACATATACCAGAGCTTGGTTATTACTAAGATGGGTTTTGGGGATTAACAGCACTCGGGTCTTAGGTCTGGAGGGGAACGCCCTCCGTGGGGGTCTTTCTAAGGGGTCCTAGCCAGTATTTACGCACGTTTCGGAGAAACCATGGACAACTCCGAACGGCTGGGCCGACGTGCACGATATGGGATCAAACTCGGCATCTCACATCCACCAGATTTGAGCGCAGAAGTGCTCGGCCGTTGTTGGGCCTCGCTATTACTAAGAAATCGAGTTAACGTGGAAAGACGCTTTACAAGGGAAAATTAAATTTCACTTTGCAGATTACCAAATACTTTTAACTATCGCTTTAGACATACGATGTTTAATTTATTTTTCTTTGCGTCAAAAAGTTAAAATTTATAACATTAATTAATAAGAAAAATACTGAAAAAAACTTTTACTATTAAGTATGCATTAGTAATTATGCCATCTGAATAAATGACACTTTTTGCTTCTTTTTAATTATTATTTTTAGTGTACATGGCTTTAACAATTCCTTAACTTAAATTAAAATTTAATTTTTAATGCTTATTTCTTCAAAATATCTAGTATCAGAAATATATGTATATCTATATATATACACGCACACAGCATGAGTCTCAGGAGGTTGATAAACAAACGGGAAAAATAATAAGTATAGCATCTTTCTCTATTCTTTGTTAAACTCAAAAACCATTCTATATTTTAAAATAATTTCAAGTTAAAACTAGTTTTAAATTCTCCAAATCTTTCGTCTAACAAAAACAAATCTTAAATATTTCGATAGTACAAAGAATGTTTACTGTATCAAGTAGATATTTAAAAGAAAAAAAGTTATTTCACTGAAAAAAAAAATATTCTCATGCAATTTATTTTAGTCCGTAAGGTTTTAGCATTCTTTCAAAAAAAAAAAAGCATTCAATTTATTATGAAACGATAGGAGGGTTTAGTGTTCAATATTTCTTTTTTCTGAGAAAACTATTGTTTCTAATACCTTTGAAGTAAATACATATTTTTTTTTCTTTCATTTTCAAGAAATTTAAAAGAAAAATAAAATAAAATAATAATAATGATGATGATGATGATATACGTAATGGTTTTTAAAAAATGAACAACAAATATATATAACGATAAAAAATGTGTATATAACGATTAACTTCCTGTATTTTTATTTTTTATTTATTTCTATATTTTTATTTAATAATTTATTTATTTATTTACTTTTACAATATTTTTTTTTCTCAACAAAGAAACATGTATAAAGGTTATTTAATTTTAATCGTAGTTGTGTATTTTTTATGATATTTTTTGTTTAAATAAACCTATTTTGTTAGGAAGCAGAATTAAAAGATAATAATATAAAGAAGGCTTTAAAATGGTTATACTCGGAATTATGTTATGAATATTCAAACAAACAAAAAATAAATAACTAAATAAAATAAAATAAGAAACGAAAATATTATCGCCATAAAAAAAAACTTTTTTTTCATATCTTCATGTACAAATTCACACAATATAAACAATTAAAATTAATATTTATTAAAAACTTTCTCAATCGGACAATTTACATCTGAGAAAAGTATAACACAAAATGTTGAAACAATGTCATTTTTGTGCGATATCTGATAGATGCTTATAATTGTTTCTATTCCCCTTTTGTAAAAAATAAAACACTCAATAAATTAATTTTAATTACACCAGATCTATGGTTCAATCATTTGTTTTAAAGATATTGATGAGTCTTTTGAAAGGTACAATTTACACGAAAAGCGGTGCCTGTACATATACAATTTTTTTCGGAGATTGACTATCACCATCATATATATATATATATATATATATATATAAGACATTATAATATATGTTTTCAGTCAAATAAAAGTTGAAAATACGTTTAAAAAGAAAAAAAAAACTACAGATAAACTTACATGAATACTAATAAATGTAAAAAAAAAAAAAAAAAAAAAAAAATAAGTAAAACTTACTAGAAAAGCATTAACTTGACATTAACTTGAAAAAATAAAGTCCCATATGACTTGAGACATATGTGTGGGGTTATCTATATATACAATTTCACATTGAAATGCTAAAAATAAATCACTTTATGTGTATTTATACAAATTTTTGTCCTATAATATAATAATACAGATTTATTTATTTATTCTTTCTTACGTGTAAAGAATGGTTTCATTTTATGTTAAAGAAATAAATGAAATGAAAAATTGTAAGTTTTTTATATTATTAGCATCAGCTTCAAACTACAACTCGGACCGCGGTAGCCCGGTCGATAGAGCGCCAAGCTCGTAATTAGAAGATTGGGCGTTCGATAATCCGACCGGCCAAAGACCGTCGTGTTCACTAATGGTAGCTGGTGCACGTAAAATCGGCCGTAGCTGCAATGTCCTCCATATTTCCATCCAAATAATACTTTTGGAGTTCACCGAAGCAGGGGAGCCATCCTCATCGTGGAGGATGAGAATTGTGAGAGTTTATCTCCGGACAATCCATAAGGGTGCGAACCAGACCTTCCCAAGTTACCCATAGCGCAGTACTAGTGCGGCATACAACACCACGAACCACCAAATTGCAATTAAAAAAAAATGTCGTGAAAAAATGCAAAACTTACATAAAAATTAAACTCAAAAAATCTATTAAGAATATTGAAAATTTTAAAGTATGCTGTGAATTTGCGTTCATTCCTTTATTTAGAAAAATAAAATTCGAACTGTACGAATAATTAGAACATAGTTTTATTTATTTATTTTATTTTATTATTCTTTTTTTTATGGCGCACACAGGCAAAGAGACATACACATATTTTCTTTTATTAGTATAGAAACAGGCTTTACCCACCTCGCCAGTCACTATATTTAAACATTTTATTTTAATTGTATAATTGAAACGTTATATTTTAATTGCACAATTGAAATGCTTATATAGATATATTTCGAGTGCGGACAATTTTCCGCTGAGCTTTAGTATGGGACCCTCTTGGCGATTTTTTTTTTTTTTTTTGTTTCTTGTAATAAATTTGTTCTAAACTTAAACGGTTCTAGCGGTTGCGTAAGTAAAGACCTTGGCATCAATCATCTCGAAAATGGCAAATAAAATAAAAGTCGTCAAAGTAGTTCTATAATAAAACTGCGCCAAGATTATTTTTCGGACCATAAAATCAAAAATTTTTTTTTAAATCCTATTCGATTAATTCAAATTAATATTTTTAATATAAAAAAAAAAAAAAAAAAAATTAAAGCTATAATGACGCCAGTTTTATCAGAAAATTTTATGATGCAGGTTTACATAAAAATAAATATATTTCTTTTTAAACCAGAAAAAAAATTAAAACTGTTTTTGTGTAATATAGCTTTTTCTTTTAAATTTTTTTTTAATTAAAATGGAGATTTTATTTAAGATATTTTGAACTAATTATCCTATTGAATTAAAAATTACGCGTTAGGTAGATTTTGTTCTAATTAATAAGTACACCAACATTTGTAGCGATAGGTGGAATTGTGTACTTTGTATAACGAATTAAAACCTATTTTGAACTAATTATCCTATTGAATTAAAAATTACGCGTTAGGTAGATTTTGTTCTAATTAATAAGTATACCAACATTTGTAGCGATAGGTGGAATGGTGTACTTTGTAAAACGAATTAAAACCTAATATAACACGACATCTATTTTATCAAAATAAAATCGCTGTCCAGAAATTTGTTTTCGAGTGGCCGTACCTGGTTTGAGAGTGTCTTCCTTAATAATATATACGATTGTTCAAATTATAGAAAAAAATTCAATTATCCATTTTTTGAATATTACAATAACATACAATAATTATATTAATTGTCATGAATAATTCCAAATGCATAGATAATTATTTTTTTTTTCTCAGGAATAAATAACTTTACTTTCGTATTTGTACTAATTTTAATATTCCTATTTTGAGATTGAACTTCGAAAGCTCACTTTATATATTAATCATTCTAGTTATGTAAAGTCAAAACGGTCATTTAGGGTCTTCTTTAATAAGTTCTAATCAAACATTATGTCCCAGATGACAAATATATCATTGCAATATATTTACGAACTATGAAGTACTTAAAATTATCCTTTTCGATGTATCTCATTTTACCCTCTAGATAATTAATAGTGGAAGCGATAAATATCAGTTCAGCTTAAAATGATATTTATAGCGTACCAAGCACTATAAATAACGTGAAGATTTTGAAAATTTTATCAACTTTCTATAGCAATATTATAAATCTAAAATAATATAATTGCAATTTCCTATAAAGCATTGAGTAGTATAAAATAATAATAATAACTAGCAAACCCGTGCGAAATATTCGCACTTTATTTCTTTTCTTATTTACCTTTAAAATTTGAAACTCATAAATGTTATACCAATTTCATCACCTAATTAAAATTCTAATTTACCAGAAGCCAAATTATTATTAAAACGAAATTAAAATTGCACAATAGTGAAGCCAAAATCATTCAAAGGAAGACTTCCAGATAAAATTCATGGTTCACGACCCAATTTTCATACTTCCACAGGCAGTACAGTTTGAATATAGGACTCCGACGACGCCTTTTAAATTTTTTGTCGACATGTTGGCGAACACTTTTTATTAATTTTGGTATATATATATATATATATATATATATAGTTTAAAAATAAATAAATAAAATAAAATAAAATAAAAAAATTAGTATTTTGATTATATTTTTTTATCATTGTGATTTTTAGTCTATTTATGACACAAAAGTTCATATTCTGTATATATCTTTAAAATAATGCTAGGTTTAAAATGACCCTTGCAAAGATTCTGAAGAAACAACTGCTAAAAATATATTTTTTCGTAAAATAATCTCATCAGACAAATGTCGTCATTTTTTCTTATTAGTCCATTGAGCTATGCCCGCATGCTTAAATACTGTCCAGGTATAAATATATATATATATATATTTTATCCCAACGTATCGTTTGACTAAATTTATTAATGACTAAATTAAATTTATTATTGACTAAATTAATTAATTGATTAATTTAATGATTATCTTTTACAAATTAAAAGTATTCGTTACAAAAGTAAAAGTTACAAATTAAAAGGGAAGTTGTTTTTGGGTGTTTTTGTTTATATATATATAGATAGATAGATAGATAGATAGATATATAAATTAGGCTAAATTGGAAATATGTTTTAAAATATTCTAGTAATGAAGGTTTAACTTCTTTCCTTTTGGTTTAAATAATTAAGTTAGTAAAGGAATCATGAAATATTTTTCATTAATATAAATAGTTAGATTTCGATTTTAATGTTATTAGATCTGATTAATTTTGTTTTAGAAGTATATTTTTTTTTTATATTTTTATTTAGCAAATTGCTAGAATTTTAAGAATTTCAGCAATTGAGATAGCCTTGTATATCCATTTCGCAATTTGTTCGATTGTGCGAAATTAAAACGTTATTCGTCTTATAGCTGCTTCCTGAATTTATTTGTAATTTATTACATTATTTTGTGCATATACATAGATATAAGATGACTCCGATGTCATGGAACAAACTTGGAAAGGAAGTAGAAACATCACAATGATTCAGAAATGTACAGGAACCCACGCCTCCAAACGTACTTTTGCTACTACTAGTAGATCTCGAAATATTTTACTTTTTTTACCGTGCTATGAGGGCCTTCCCGACAAAGAACTCAATTTATTTTAGGTTCATTGTACATTTTTATCAGATGTTATGGTATGCTTTCAATTTTAAGTTTTTCTGTCTGTATTCGTTTTCATTTTTTACTTTATTATTCTATTTAAAGAGCTGCCAACATTTTTAACTTTTAAATCAGAATTAACACCAGTAATTTTGAATGGAATATATTATGTATATTTTCGACGATTAATATTACCGTAAACAGCTATAAAACATTTCCGGTTTGAAGTCTCCCTTGAAAAACGGGAGACTTGGCACCTATGTATTTATATATCTTCTATTTTGCTGTATTCCCTTACTCATTATGTACACATATTTGTTAACTTTATCATAATTTTTTCAGTAATTAAAAGATTTTAAACATTTCAGATATTATTTTTTTAAATATATGTATATATACATATATATATATATATATATATATATATATATATATATATATATATATATAATAAGTGTTATAATAAAAATATTATTTTCGTCGTGCTGAAAAAAAAAATAGAATATTAAAAATCATTTAATAAAAATCTTTTATATTCCGAAAAATAATTTAAAATACAACTTGCCTTAGTTACAGTAAAAAAAGAGGAATTTAAAAATACTGCAAAATTGACATTTTCTAGGATCTACGGTAATTTCCCTTGAGGACTTCTTTAAGAATAATGTTTTTATCCGATTTTATTGGAATAGATTACCTGACTCTTATAAATACTGTAAATTAATGTATTAAACTATTACTCCTTTCGAGGAATTATTATTATTATTATTTTTAGAGTACTCAAGCTGTGATATTGCAATTTAATATTATTAATAAATTTGATTTCATATTTGTAAGAAATATTAATAAGAATGTATAAAAATATATGCATATATATGTACATAACTGTATTCAAAACTACTTTTTTTCCTTTTTTTTTTTTTTTTTTAAACTTTAATATATTTCGCGTAACTTATTTTAATTCCTATTATGACTTGTATTAGTTACGCTCATAAAAATTTTTCTTATTAGTGAAAATTATTATTAAAAATTCAGATATGTATATGAACAGATATATATAAGAAAATTAACAAACAAGTTGTAGAAGTAATCAAATATTCAAATTTTATAAAGTTATAGAAGTAATCAAGTATTCAAATATTCAAAATCACTCGTGATAAACAAGATAAAATTAACGCAGACACACACACACACACACACACACACACACACACACACACACACACACATACACACACACACACACATACACACACACACACACACACATATATATATATATATATATGTCCATTATATTTTCATTTTTTAGCACATGTAAAAAATATTATTTACCTCTAGCTGCGGGATTTTCTATTCAATCCATGCTTGTTTCTAAAATTAAATGTGAAACATAAGAGACTTCGATAAAGTTCATCAATTTATTTTAACTGAAAGAAAAAAGGTGTAAATTAAATCGATGGCGAAATTATTCTAACATATGTGTAGAAGACAACATCAATAAACCAATAAATTTTCTCTAACAAAGCGGTTAAATTGAGATGTCATATTACATTGACTTTGGTGTAACAGCTCTGCTCTGCACAGCAGGCATCTGCTTATATAACTCTAACGGTTTTGCTTCCCAATAACTGTGACGTTCGCTAAGAATCCCTTGTCTATCAAAGAATCATTTCAGCATTTTCCAAATTGAGTTTAAAATAATAATGTACACTGTATCATATCCAATATCTCTGCAAAACTGCACCTGAAACAATACCTTTATTTAAAACTAATAGAATGTCTTTGTAAAACTACTAATCCAAATCTTTTTTTTTTTCTCCCCATCATATTGGTTCAACACTCAACAATTTTGTGCAAAACATTTACTTCCTTCTTTTTCCAGCTTTATCATTTACCAAAACAATGTGTAATCGAAATGCAACACTGAAAGACCTTGCAACAGTGGTACCAACTCAAATTTTACCATGTCCCTACGGAGATCTCAAAATGTCTCGGTATTCGCAATAAAAATTTCTACTTTAGTGACAAGTCATAAAGACAGTACGGAAAAAATGGCATAATCCACTAACAATCCTATAAAAATTCGTACAAAATTAACTCCAAAAAGTCCTACAAATTCAAAATTCGTCCCTAAATTACTGAAAACAGAAAAACTGCTAAAATTCCCAATACGTAGGGACAATTTTTTACAGTTGACAACACTGCCTTCCACATTCTACGCTACTACGCCTGAGAAATTTCACAAAATGTTACAAATCCTTGAGCACTATCTTTCGCCCCTCTTCGATGCCTTTTTAAAATTATATTTTCTGCATATTCTGAGACTTGGCGGCTTGCTCAGTCCTGTCAACACCAAGCATAATGAGAGTAGACTGGTGTAATCTATGATATCATCAATATATATATATATATATATCTGAGTAGCATGAGTAGTAATTTTGTTACTTTAAAATACCGGTTAAAAATTTTAATGATTGATCAGACAAATTGCATACGTTAATATTCATGTTAAGTTATAATAATATTATAAGGATAAGAACTTAGTTTAAAATAATATAAACATCACTTAAATTACTAATTAAAATTTAGTTTTTTATGACTCGCATAAATCAGCATGATTGAATAAATTTGTTTAATAAAAAAAAAAATCATAATAATAATTTAATAATAATAATTAAATTAAAAAAAAACTATGCTGAAACCCTTTTTATGGCTACTAAAATGGTCATGGAAATAAAGATATGAAGAATTTTCCTTAATTAATATTTACATGTAAAAAGTTTTTATAAGCTTTAAACCTGGAAACAGTAATCATTTTTTAAAATTATAATTGTATTGTCTTTTTCTTTTTTAACAAAAATGTGTGGGATTCAGAAATAGTTTAGCAAATCATTTCAGTATATTTGTTATTGAACTACAAATAAAAAAAATAATGTGCAGTTATCCTTATAATACATTTTTTAGAAACTCACAAAATTATATTTCGATTAGTTTTTATGTCAACATTATTATGCATTTTATAAAAGTCAAAAATTAGCTAACTTATTGTTCATTACAAATACATATATATATATATATATATATGTATATATATACATCTTAAATCTTTTCTAACGATTTTTATTTTAAAACTTCATGTTGAAAAAGTTAATACCTAGAAGTGATTCATAAATTTTACTATCAATTTGTTTTCTTTTTCTATTTATTCAAATAATTATTATTTGTCACCTTTATTACAGTTCCTCTGTTGAATTGAATAAAAAAGCTTCCGTTGCGCTTTTATTTTTCAAAGGATTTAAGAAAAAGTACGTAATCCTGATACTCATTTTTTTTCTGTTCTTTATTTTAGAGCATGATGTTTCCTTAAGCTCCTTTTAAAGTTTACAAAAGTATAAAATGATGCAAGTTTATACCTTTTAGAAATAAAAAAGTACAAGATGTAAATATTTATTTGCCTTAAAAATATATATATATATGTGTGTGTGTGTATGTGTATGAAATAAAATGTGCAGTGGAATAAATTAAAACAAATGATAAGCATATATATAGATATAGATATAGATATAGATATAGATAGATAGATAGATATTGTTATCTTAGTAATATTTTCTTAATAAATATAAAACTCATTATACGAATGCAAAATTATATGAAAATATTTCTTTATGCAATATTAATTATTTGCACTTCAAACGTAAGCTGATACTTATTACTTCCTATTTGCGGCAATTCCGTTTGGTGTACTTTAGCGAAATTTTTAGACAACACGCAAATTTCCAGTTTGACATAATTATAGACTATCTGAAACTAAAAGTAAAGAAAAAGGAATGTCTGTTTGTTGTAAATTAATAATCCATATGTACAACACTATGGCTTGTCTGAGAGAGACTACTAGTAATTGTTATCAGCAGACATGCCTTAAAAATTTTCCTTCTTGGTGGAAATAGTGGTCTGCTTTCATAGAACTTCACAATTGTATGGATTAAAAAAATTCTTAACGAATATTACTCTTGTTTTATTGCGTAAAATGTTTTCAAATTTTGATTTCACTTAATGGAAAATTCTTACATCAAACTTTTCATCAAACTCTTTGGATTTTCTTTTCGATGAAAAGTGATATTTAGACGTTACAGTAATAATTCGGGGTCGATATTCTCACATTTTTAAATTTTATAGAAATTTTGATTAGTAAATACTACCTATTATTTAACCAAGAAAGTCTCACACTGTTATAATCTTGTCCTTATTTGCCCTAATGGTCTGGTTTTCTAGTTATTTAAAACATAAAATATGAATACAAAAGAAATTTAAATTTATTTGCAGAAAAAATTCACAAAGAGTATTAAAGGTAAATAATAAATAGACGTGTATCATCGCTTATTAGGAATCTTATAAAATCTATTAAAGCAATAAATTTAAATTTATACCTGTTTCTCAAATATTCGCATTATCTAAAAAACTGAATATTAAATTTAAAGCTATCAATTACGCCACAATTAAGTTTATAATTTAGCTGGGAGCAAATTTATTGCGTTTTAGAATAAATTGAATAAGTTTTTCTGTTTCTGTAATAAATGAGAAATTAAAAAATGTGAAACATTTGAAAATTATTTTATCAAATGGATACTGGTTTCTTATTTAATATATAGATTTATTATTAATTCCTAAAAGAGCTCATTTTCTGACATGAAATCTTGTAAATAACTTGTATTTCAAACTTCTGAAAAACTGAATTCTAAATAATTAAATTAGTAATTACTGGAAAGAAAAAAAATCATAATTTTCATCATAGTAGATTTTTTTAGTAAGGAATTTCTAATAGTAAGTTTGCATGTTTATTTAGGTAAAAATTTATCATATAAATATACTTGTAAAAAAATCAGGGAAAAAAGACAGGTCTGTAGCCATCCTGTTTAATGTACATTTAAATACAACGAAGTCATAGATTGTAAACTTTCTTTTTTTTTTTTTTTTTTTCTTAATTTATTATTCACTTATTCAAATTTTGTCAATTTATATATGTTATTTACAACTATCTCTCTGTAGAAATTAATATATTAAAAGCTAATTCTAAAAAAAAGGGGAAAAATGCAATAATTTACCAAAATAATATAATTCTACTTTTCTTCTTAAATTCATCTTAATACACGTAAGTCATTATGCTTATAAAATAAAAAATTGAAAAATAGTCTTTTCTTTTCTCATTAAATAATAATAATAATAGTTTCGCTCAATGTTCCATTTCTTTCTCGTTTCTCAAAAGACATATTTAAAATTTTGTTTGGAAATCCAGTTAAAGAAATTATCCCAGTGAGTGCTTTTGCATGTAGTTAAATATTATTTCCTTTTTTTATATATGAAAAAAAAAGTGCTAACGTATGAAATATTCTTCAATAGGTTTCTTTAGATTTCTTTTTTAGTTTTATCTAAAATAGTTTTTATAATACGACTATTTAAATGTTTCATTATGTAATTTGCTTGAAACAAAGAGAGCGTTATCAGGAAAAAAAAAAAAAAAAACAGCTAAATATTTTTTATTCTTTTATAGGGTTAAGTTTCTGTTTTTATGATTGAATTAAAAAATATTTTTTTTCTAAAAGTAATAAATAAATTTATTTATTCCTTTTTAAATTAAAGAAATAAATATGTAACACTGATATAAATATTATAAGGAATGAATGGAAAATATACTTGATTTTTTTTTTTTCTGTGGAATAAATAGTTTCAGTTGTATTAAAATGGTCATATGGAACACTTTAAATGTTGCGGGTGGCCTCTACTTACATGGTTATGCCTAGCCTGCCTTACTGTTCACAAACTCAACTCTCCACAGGGCTAAATAATTGCCTTCTATTTGAATAATTCTCTAAGTCTTTCAGTGAAATTAACAGTGTTTCTGTGACTTCCTTCAGACTTACATGGAAAATAACTATCTAACAAGGAGACGGCAAGGGTGTGGGGTCCTCAAATCGAACGGAGGTTCCGCGTGTAGTTAGCACTCAGTGAGTGTATTCATATACTCAAACCCTAGTGCGCACTACTTAGCCATCGCCGAGAAAAAAATTCCTGAAGTTTGAAAAAAAAAAAAATAATTTGTATTAAAATTTAATAAATCGTTATAAACAATTTCTTTCAACTTTTATACATTGTTAAATCGCGAATTTAATGATTTCTAACATTTTAACATTAAACATATGGAAATTTATTATTCGCATGTGGTTGGAATTAAATAAAATTTAATATATCAAAAATAATATGAAGAATTTAAGGTGCTCCTGTAAAAAAGCTGCATTTATTTGTTTTGCAAGTTGTCGACAAAATTTGTGTTTTTCTTGTTTTTATGATAAATATCATCCAGGTTTGTGTATTCGTAAAGATGAATGGTTGAAAGAATTGCTAATGCTATAAACGTATAATCATAAATATTCATTGTATCTAATAATATGTTATTTCTCGATTTAACAATGTATAAAAGTTGAAGAGAAATTGTTTATAACGATTCATTAAATTTTAATACAAATTATTTTTTTTTTCAAACTTCAGGAATTTTTTTCTCGTCGATGGCTAAGTAGTGCGCTGTAGGGTTTGAGTATATGAATACACTCACTGAGTGCTAATTACACGCGGAACCTCCGTTCGATTTCAGGACCTCACACCCTTGCCGTCTCCTTGTAAGTAAAATATGACTGGAGCTACCTTGATCTGCTTGGACATATATCTTTGACTAACACACCTGCACCTCCACGATAGCATGCAAACAGGAGCACATAGTTTATGCATTAGTATGATTTTTTTTATAACGTACACATCTACACTGTCAAAAAAAAAAGTCCTGTTTGCTGCCAGAAATTTTCTGTAATTTAGAAAAATACGTTCTATCAATGTAATTTTTTCGTTGATTGAACGTATTTTTCTGAATTACAGAAAATTTCTGGTAGCAAACAGGACCTTTTTTTTTTGACAGTGTAGCTACGGAAGACTTAGGAGACAGTCAGAGAATATATTCTATATAATTGACTATAAATAATACAAAAATAATATTAGTAAAAACTATTTCAGGCTTTCGGAGAAAAACTATCTAATATCCCTAATCCTTAAAAAAAAAAAAAAAAGCACAAATGTAAAGATAAAAACCTAGTGATACTTGGTATAGAACTTCCAGAAGATAGGAAAGAAGGCTTGGAGTATTATGCATTTTGAGGTGTGGAAACAAACGCGAAAAAATATGCAGCAGTCTGTGAGACCGCTCACAGCAGTTAAAGCTAATTTTTTATAATAAAATTTTTGCACAATTTATTAGGTCTCTATTGTAAAGATCTTTCTATTAAATTGTAAAATACAGTCGGTAACAAAAGTGTCCGAACACTAGCAAAAATTCCTATGTAAAAAAAGTACACTTCATACGGTTTTGTTAAATAAATCCTTATCGAAGCATGTTCTAAAGCAGGCTTTATAGTGGCCGCTCCGTTCCGCTGTACGCAAGAACAGAGCTAGAATACAAGGAGTGATAACTTCATATTCAGTTCAATTCTATTCAATTTCTTATTCAATAGATAGTTATCACTCCTTATATTCTAGCTCAGTGCTTGCGGACAGCGGAACGGAACGGCCACTATAAAGGTACCTTTACACTGACTAAGAACAGGATTCCACAAGGATTTATTTAACAAAACCGCATGAAGTGTACTTTACTTACATAGGAATTTTTGCTAGTGTTCGGACACTTTTGTTACCGACTGTATATATATATATATATTTCATATGTAAGTAAATTTCATAAGGACAAATATTGATGGCGAGGTTTATATATGATTAGATATGATTGGATAGCAGCTAATTTATATGTATATGAATTTCTATATTTTAAATTTTAAATTTTGTTGATGCTATCGTACTTTATGCATATGGTAGTAAAGATCTCGTTATCAGGGGTACGCACAACGTCAAAATTTTTAATTTGGTGATCGGATTCGATTTTGGAAGAGAATTGAATATTTTTTATTGATTTTATTGATTTCATTTGAAATAATCTTAATGTTTTTTGTTGTTGTTGTTGTTCTTTCTGATGATGATGATGACAGAAGCATCATCAATGCAATGAAACCAGCATTTAATGTTATCTTTTAACTTTCCAGAATTATCTTTTCAATTAGCCTTAATTTTAGGCTCTATCGCAGAATTTAAATTAAGGCTAATTTGTCATTGATGCTTGCCTTTTTTCTTGCCAGTATGTTATATGCGATTTTAACTGCAAAAACAGCGAATTTTAAAACTTTATGTAGTCAGTAAGATATGGCAGTACTCCAGGGTGTATTATCGAAGATCACCTAGTTACTTTTGTATCATCACTATCTTTTATATTTTTTACAGTCTTTATGCTGCTTAAGTGTTAGTTTTAGTAGTCCGTTTTGTGGGACACATACATCAGACTTTTTATGTCATCTCCTGTAAGCTTATATTGCTCTATAACATTTTCAATTCAAACTTCATATTTCGACTGTAATGTTTTGAAACATATAAAATATAATACGTTTCAGAGAAATATATCTTTTTAATTTACTTTGTGCAACAACAATGAATTTTTAATTATTATAATAATACGGCATACCTTTATTCTCACTGTATCTTGAAACAGAATGTTCAAAGTTTACCCCGAAAATTTGTAAAACTGACAGACATGCAAAATCCAATAACTTAAAGCTGGTGCACAGCTACTTAACCCAAAAGCTTACACTATGGATTTTTTTTCTTTTTCAAGTAATTAAGATAAATCTTTATATATATATTTCTTTTGTGCGTGTGTATGTCACTGAACTCCTCCTAAACGGCTGGACTGAGTTTAATGAAATTTTTTGTGTGTCTTCAGGTGGATTCGAGAATGGTTTAGATTTACAAATGAAAGTTGTAACTTAATTAGTTCTTTCTTAATTAATTTTTAACCAACTCTTTCAACAACTTTTCCACCTAGATGGCGTGAGTTGTCGTAAACACGATGTCAGAATTTATTTAATGTTGAATTGAATAATATTATAGTTTTAAAAAATTAAAGAACACGCTTTTATAGAAATGTGAACTAAAAAGCACGAAATATCTATCTTAGTATTAAAATTCAGGGTAAGAGAAAATCGTGTGAGTGATACACCGTAATATTTACATACATTTAAATCTTTAATTAAAATAACTTAGAATTAACAAAAAACATTTTTAAAAAATCTCCCCTAACGGGGATCGAACGCTGGACCTTTAGATTCGTAGCGCGGCGCCTTACCTCGACGCCGCATCGTTCACGTAGGGAAAGTATTTTTTTTTACAATATAAATTTTTTGTTTGCTCCCAGAGAAGTTACAAACAAACATACATACGTACATACATACAGGTGAAGCTAATAAAAGCGTGTTAAAAATGATTTTTTAACCGTATCTTACAAAGTGTTTAAAATATTTTTTCAAAATTAATATTTTTAGAATCGTAACCGTATCTTACGAAGTGTTTAAAATATTTTTTTCAAAGTAAATATTTTAGAATCGTAAACACGATGTCAGAATTTATTTAATGTTGAAATGAAAAATGAATTTTTAACGGTAAGTGTTTAAAATATTTTTCAACGTTAATATTGTTAAAATGTTAAAATTAGTTAAAATGGTATATTCTTTTAAAAAATTCGTCAATATCCGACGGAGTTATTTTACGTTAAAATGAAAAATGAATTTTTAGGCCATTATTATTTGTGCAGATGGAAAATGTACTAAAAGTTTTCCGAAAAATTTCACGATCACAAATGTTGACGGATATCCAATATATCGTCGAAGAATTCCCGATAATGGCGGACAATCTTATCATCTATGGTGGTCATCTATGTCAACAACATAGATATTGACATTGATAACCGATGGGTGGTCCCATATTCGCCTCTGCTGAGCAAAACATTCAATGCTCATATAATTGTTCAGTTCTGCAGTTCAGTGAAGAGCATCAAATACATTTGCAAGTATGTGAATAAAGGCAGTGATATGGCTGTATTTCGAGTTGAAAATACCAATGTGAATGCTCCTCTGGTGAATAACAACGAGGAAATAACACTTTACCAAACTGGCCGGTACGTGAGCTCCAATGAAGCTGTTTGGCGTATCTTTGGTTTCCCAATTCATGAACGGGATCCAGCAGTTCTTCATTTAGCCGTCCATCTTGAAAATGGCCAGCGCGTATATTTAACGAGCGAGACAGCGATTGATCGTGCTATAAATCCACCAAAAACTACACTCACCGAATTTTTTGAATTGTGTAATCGTGCGGATGCTTTTGGTGCTTTTGCACGGACATTACACTATTCAGAAGTACCACGCTATTTCACATGGGCTCCAACAAAAAAATGGATGCCCCGCAAGCAAGGCACGCCGATTGATGCATGTCCCGGTTTATTCAAATCAAACACCTTGGAACGAGTATTTACGGTCAATCCAAGGCAGACTGAGTGCTTTTATCTTCGACTGTTATTGGTTAATGTCATCCGCCCTTTGTTATTTCAAGATTTACGTAAAGTGAATGGACAACAGTATCCAACGTATAAAGATGCATGCCTTGCACTCGGCTTGCTGGAAGACGACAACCAGTGGGAGTGTAGGCTTGCTGAAGTAGGACTGAACTGTACAGCAAAACAAATTCGTCTACTATTCGCTATAGTGTTGACTACATGTTTCTCGGTCAAAACAGAGACATTATGGGATAATCACAAAGATTCAATGACTAATGATATATTGCATCAACATCGTTCACGGTGCAACGATCTAACGATAGTATTCAGTGACGCTATGTACAATGAAGCATTGATTGCTATTGAAGATCTTTGCATTATCATTGCCAACTTACCACTCAGTCATTTCGGTATGCATTCAACAAATCGAAATGCATCTGATTTAATAAGCACTGAATTGAATCGTGAACTACAATACAATACTGTAGAAATGGCAGCGATTGTTGCTCGCAATGTCCCACTAATGAATGAAGAACAAAGAACCATTTACGACCGCATCATGCTCGCAGTTTTGGCAGGACAAGGTGGATTCTTTTTTTTTTTTTTTTTTTTTTTGGGGGGGGGGGGTGCACCAGGTGGAACTGGCAAAACATTCCTTATTTCGCTAATTCTCGCCGAAATACGATCAAATAATGGCATTGCATTGGCTGTTGCATCATCTGGCATTGCGGCAACTTTATTGGATGGATGCAGAACAGCTCATTCATTATTTAAACTGCCACTAAATATTCAAAATAACCCAGACGCAGTGTGCAACATAAAAAAACAATCGTCCATGGCCACAGTGCTGAAATAGTGTAAAATTATTATCTGGGATGAATGCACTATGGAACACAAACATTCGATTGAGGCGTCGAAGAGGACATTGAAAGATATAAAAAACAACGACAAACTATTTGGCGGCACTCTGTTACTCTTTTCAGGTGATTTCAGACTAGCATTTCCCGTTATTCCGTGTTCCACATACGCTGATGAGATCAACGCGTGCTTAAAATCATCGTCATTGTGGCTTAATGTTGAAAAAGTACAACTGAAAGTAAATTTGTGCGTTCAAAAGCTTCAAGATCCACCCGCTGAAACATACTCAAAACAATTGTTAGATATCGGCGATGGGAAAGTTACTACAGATGAAACTGGATGCATAAAATTACCGACCGATTTCTGCACAATCATTGATTCTCAAGATGCTCTTATTGACCAGATATTTCCCGATGTACACAGACGATACACAAATCATGAGTGGCTGGCAGAAAGAGTAATTTTAGCAGCAAAAAATGTGGACGTCAACGAACTGAATCTCAAGATACAACATTTGTTACCAGGAGACTTGGTGTCATACAAATCTAATGATACAGTTTGCGATGCCACCGAAGCTGTAAATTATCCAACAAAGTTTTTAAACTCATTGGATTTACCAGGCATGCCACCGCATATTTTACAACTGAAGGTTGGATCTCCGGTTATTTTGCTTCATAATTTGAACCCACCACGGTTGTGCAACGGCACGCGATTAGTCATAAAAAGATTAATGAAAAATGTTATCGAAGCCATCATTTTAAATGACAAATTCCGAGGTGAAAATATATTACTACTGCGAATTCCTATTATACCCACAGATGTGCCAATTCAATTTAAACGCCCTCAATTTCCAATTAGATTGGCATTTGCAATGACTATCAATAAGTCTCAGGGTCAAACGATGTCTGTCTGTGTCTTAGATTTGAGCACATCATGTTTTTCACAGGGACAATTATACGTGGCTCTCGAGTGGGCAAACCATCCAGTTTGTTTGTATTGGCGAAAGATGGGATAACAAAAAATATTGTACACTCTGTTGCATTAAGGAAATGATATTGTTTTTTAGTAATATTGTTATAAGTAGCGGTATGTATATAATTTTAAAGAATCAATTTTAATAAATTAAAAAAATAAATGATTGGTGTTTTGTTATTTTTATATTCTTTCACCGTTCACAGCGCTCCATACATCTTCCACTTATATACCACATCCTAACACACTTACAATAAGTTAGTTATTTTTTTCTAGCAAAATATTCTCTAGAAATAATTTATATGACAAAACAACGTTTGTCGGGTCAGCTAGTATATATTTATATTTATGTTTATTTTTTATTAATATTGAAGTCTCTATCTTCATTGTTAAATTTTTAAAAAATTTCAATGTAAATTTTATTTATTTATTTAATTTTTCAAACAAAGATGTCTGTTTTTCAGTAAAAAAAATCAGAAAAGAAAAAAAAAAGTAAAGAAAAATCTCATTCGAATGCAGGGGTTTAAAACAATGGATGTGAAATAAAACGTTTCCTTTCTTAAATTATAGCAAACAGGGATCAAGAAAAGCAATTTAGAAGGATTTGCAGTTTTTCAACATCTATTCTACCCCAATTATATGCGAAATTTTTCATCTCGGAACCATATTATATCTTCTAACAAAACAACATTTTTAAAAATTATTTCAACTGTATATGATTAGAAATGTAAGAAACATACAAAAATACAAGAGTTTTTATTGGGATTCACATAGTGGCGCTTTATGTGTTAATTCTATTTCACAAATCTCCCCATTAAAAAAAAAAAAAAAAAATCCTTGTTTATCCTATAGAATGTTTTTAGCCCATTAATATTTAAGAAATCTGAAGTTCTATAACTTAGGAGCGATACAATTTAGGAAACTCTTATTATTTAGTTGTCTGCAACTTTTTTTTTATCCCTTCACACAACATTTTTAATACTGATTTTATAAAAAAAAAATTCAATTCAATCTTAATATACACGCTTACATTCTTTGTAAACTTCTTAATACCACTTAACGTATTAATCATTGCATTTTTTAACTTTTGAAAATCTTTAAAAAAAATTATCACTAATATTTGTAATCTAAAAATGATATCAACCATAAAGATTATTTAAAGTTAAGGTTCCCCCCCCCTTTTTTTTTCTAATGTATAATAAAAATCATTCTCTAAGCAAAAAGCCACACACACACACACACACACACACACACACAAAAAAAAATATATATATATATATATAAATTTTCTTTTATTTTAAATCAAAATATTAAAGATCAAAAATGTAAAAAAAAAAAGGGAAGAAAAATAATAATGATTGATTTTATAAATTTAATAACAGAATTTGTATCTAGATATTTCTTAAAAATATAAATAAAATTTAATTTTGATTACTGAACAAACTGTCATGAAATTCGAATACTTTTTTAAAGTGTGTTAAATCATATTATCCATACTGTCGCTTTGTAATTTTCTTTAACATTCATAAAAGGAATAAAATAAACAAAGTAAATGTCTTAAAAGAAATAAAATTCGAAACTGGTGAAAACTTGCAAGTTTATTTTTCAAACTCGTGTTCTCCGAACAAAGTTTGTAATTAAATTTCCGAAAAAAAAAAAAAAAAAAACTTTTCTCTCTGATTGCCACCATGAAAGTTAAATATTGAACTGCCCTCTGTTTTCTGATTTCTCTTATTTTTATATTGACAAGACCGTTCTAACTAACTATAACATCTTTATCTGAGATATTGAATACTAAAATCGAATTATATTCTTCTTCTTTTTTTTTCCAAACAATTTGAAAAACAATAAAACGAGTGCCACTTTTTTTCCCTTTCTTTTAAACTTATTTAAAAAATGTGATTTTTTTTTTAACTACATTAATGTGCACAATTTGTTTCGCTCATGTTTCAAAAATTTAAAAATATTTAAAAGCCACTATAAGTTATATTTTATTGCTAATGTGCATACTATAATGTGCATAGCTTATTATATGTAAAAAAAAAATAATAATAATAATTTTACTGGTTTTTTTTGTTTGTTTTTTTTAAGACAAGGGACCAATTTCGTTCAGACAAAATTCACAAAAAAAGTTTTTTTTCTTTAGCATGAAGAAAAAAAAAATTAAAGATTGAGAGACAGAAATGTAAACGAAATTTTAGGAAAATAATATAGTAAATGTTGTCAAGAAATTTAACTTAATAACTTAAAATAAAAATCGTTTTTTGTTTTTGTTGTTGTTGTTATGTTTCGTTCTTATTTAATTCAGGTAAAAACATTTTATTAAATTTCACAAAATAGTTATGCCAGAGTAAAATTGCGATAGTTAATACAATGTTAGAAAAACTTAAGGATTAGAAACTGTGGATGTGTATAAATTGAAAATGTCAGGCCTTTATACTTATCTGTGACAAGTCATTATGATAAACGGAAACAACATGGAAGATATTAACAACAGAGTTAAATTTGCATGGAGAACATTCGGAAGAAATAACCTTATATTCAAATACGATCCCTAATTTCACTGAAAGTAAAAGATTTTGATCGGCATAATTTGTTGGTAATAACTTTTGTTTCATTATTTATTTATTTATTTATTTACATAGACGTGTAAAACAATATATTTAAGAAACCTAGAGGTGCATAAAGGGATGCATATTAAGATTCACTTGATGAAACAGGGAGCGAAACACATGGGTTAGGAAGTAAACCCAATTATTGATATAATTTGTAGAGGAAATAAGTTAAAATGGAGCAGGGCTGAGCATTTTCACAGACGACACGATGTTAAATAAACCACAGTACTCTTTTTTTGGTTACCGAGAGATAAGAAAAAAAAAAAAAAAAAAAACGCAGTGTCGTTGGATCGATTAAATTTCAAGATTTAGGAATCGAAAACACAAGAATTTCAAAAAATAAGACTGATTGAAATAGGAGAGGTCTTCATCCCGCAGTGGATTAAAAAAGGCTGAAATTTATGATAACGATTATGATGATGAGAAGTTTTCTATTTCAACATTGTATGCTTTACATGATCAATATAATGTGCATACTTAACATTTACTCTATAGCATCAGTTAAGTAAGAATATTTACTACATTATTTTTTATTAATTGTTTTTATTTAATATATATATACAGTCGGTAACAAAAGTATCCGAACACTAGCCAAAATTCCTAGATAAAAAAATGTAGAGTTAATACTGTTTCATTAAATACATCCTTGTCGAATCATGTTCTTAGACTGACTAAGAACATGATTCGACAAGGATTTATTTAACAAAACAGTATTAACTGTACTATTTTTATATAGGAATTTTTGCTGGTGCTCGGATACTTTTGTTACCGACTGTATATATATATATATATATATCCGTTTTCTAAGAAACATATTTAAATGATATTTTCTGTTCAAGAATTTATTTATGTCAATACCAAATATATATATATATATCCGTTTTCTAAGAAACATATTTAAATGATATTTTCTGTTCAAGAATTTATTTATGTCAATACCAAATATATATATATATATATATATATATATATATTAAATGTAATACATAGTAAAATACAAATTTTAAAATAATATTCTGCTGCAATAAATTATTACTTAGAGGAAGAAAAAAATGAAGAAATTGTTACAGAATTTACAATGAAACAAATTGCTTTCCATAATTAATGCAATTCTTTACGCTATTTTAAATCATTAAAATGTATATAAGAAAAATACAACATAAAATAGCTTTGATAAATTTAAATTGCAAGATTTTTAAAGTGCAACTTTCCTTCTACTTAAAAGACTTTTATAATATATATTCTTGTTTGATACAATTTAAAAAATGAAAATAAGTAATATTAGGAATTACTGTATTCCTTGTCATTGTAACAAGAGTTGTTTCATATTGATTAGGTTTATTGTATTTCTTAATATCAATATTTGATAATCACTTGTTATATATATACTTCCAAATAGGTTACCACTCTGAAAAACATTATAAACTTTAAGAGAAAGCTAGGGTTTCCGATACTTATTTTATTTTTTCAATTAGAATAAAGTTATAACATATGTTTGATTATAAAATAATATATGTATATATATATATAATACAATTTATAATTTAATAAAAATTTTTTTTTTTGCTTTAAAATAATAGTTCAAAATAAAACGCAAATCTCATTGTTATTATTATTATTATTATTTTGGGGGGAGCAGAAGAATTAAACATCTAAAATTTAAAGTATTAATTAATAATTATTTTGCATAAAGTCATTGTCTATTATTTCATTTCACTATTTTTCCTATTTTTTATATCTAATGCAATTTTATTTTATATATTCTTTATCGCTTTAACCTCTCTAATCATGCATACTATATTACATACAAGTGCCCTATAAATATCATAGACATATCAAGTTTTTAAAATTTAAATTTAAATTATCAATTATATAACAGAGTATAATTATGTTTCAAGAAAATTTCTTACGTAGAATAAAATTCTTTATGCGCAATTTATAGAAATCAAAAGCCCTTTTACAGTGAATTCCATGCTTAAATTTCTGTATCCCTATAAGATTAACAGAATTTATTGCATGAATCTCCTGGCTCATATCCGTATCGTCATTATAAATTAGAGACATAATTACAAGCTTTCAATAATAACCGTTTCAACTGTATTTACGCCTTGTAATTAAATTTCGGTTGTATTTCCTAATTACAGGAATCAAATGCCAGATAATTGCTACACACAAGTATACTTTTATTTTATGCTTATAAAGACATTAATTATTTTTTTTTCAAAAGGCTATTAAATAAAATTTATCTATTTTTACTAAAAAAGAAATGTTTAAGAATACTTGAGGCGAAAAGTATCGCGCTGTTAAAAATTTTAAAAGTTTGGTAGGAGTAAGAAATATTTTTGTCATTACTGTTTTTTTTTATATCTGTATATATATATATATATATATATATATATTATCACAGTTTCCCATTAGTTATAAATATTTGTATGTGTTATATGCATAATTAGATGGGGTACAGTTCATAAATATTTTTTATTAATTTTAATTAAAATATAATTAAATTATACTAAATTTAATTAAATTATACTAAAATGTAACGTTTTTTGGAACACTTAGTGTCACTCTTTTTTACGAATTCTGGCTACAAAAAGCGCATTTTAACCCTTTCCCCACCCTAACGCTTTAAAGCGTTCTAAACTGTGTTGGAAAGTTTAGAGATTCTTTTATTCAACTTTCACCAATAAATTTAAGGAGTGAAAAAGGAATAGTTTAAGAATAACTGACGCGACAAGTATCACAGTGCTGAAAATTTAAAATGTTTCTTAAGAATAGTAAGAAACATTTTGTCATTACTGTTTCTTTCCTCTCTCTCTCTCTCTCTCTCTCTCTGTATATATATATATATATATATTTATGTGTAAACCCTTTAAAACACGTAGAAAAATTTATTAAAAATTGTTCACAAAGCTTTCCGCTACAACGTTGTAGCATCTTCAAGTAATTTTTTGCATGAACAAAGAGTAGACAGCATTTTATATAACAAAGGAACTTGATAGGGATGCTGCACTAAAATTTTCGTTGAGGTCAAGCAGATGGTTTATGTACAGGGACAGACAAGAGAATTCAAATGCAATACGTCTATGGGGGGAATTGCAGTTAAGTAGAGTATAACATCTACAGGCTGCACTAACCAAACTGAAACTATAAGGTACCTCTAAAAGAGATCATGTTCAATACCACGTGTCATTGATACTTTATAATAAAAACACTTTAAAAAACACGTCCATTAAAATTATACTTAATAAAACATTTTTAAAATCATATACAGATTCGAAGCTTCTCGCTTTCATATACAAAGCTTTCATTACAAAGCATCTTCAAGAATTACATTTTAGGTTTCATATTAGCAGTTTAAATATCTTGTAGTAATTGCCAGTTTGCAGTTAAACAATCTTCAGCTAATGGAGGAGATGTTGAATATGAGAACAAATGGGTAACTTGCGAAGTCTGGTAGAGGTTGTCATAAAAATTGCTCTTTACGACTGGAAACCTGGGAGCAAAAAAGAAGTGGTTCTTGCAGGGCAACCAAAGTGCTGCATGTAATTACAGTAGGAGTTTACTTTTACCAAATTATTAACACAATTAGGAATTTACTTGCTGACGAATGATTCTTCAGTAAATGTAATCTCCTACTGTAGTTACAGTTGCTGCATGCAGCACTTTGATGTCCCTGCAAGATCTAATTATTTTTTGCTCCCAGGTTTAGGTTTACAGTCGTTCGTAAAATGAATCTTTTATGACAAACTCTACCAGACTTTGCAAAATACCAATTTGTCCTAATGTTCAACATCTCCTCCATTAGCTGAAGATTGTGTAAGTATTAACTGCCAATTACTGCAATATAGTTAAACTGCTAATATGAAACCTAAAAATGTAATTCCTGAAGATGCTTTGTATATGAAAGCGAAGAGCTTAAAATCTGTACATAATTTTAAAAATGTTTTTAATTAAATATAATTTTAATTCACGTACTAATGTGTTTTTATTATAAAGTAAATAAATATATATCTATATTATATGCGTAAAAGCGTGTGTTGTCTAGACTGTGTTATGGAAATCATTCATCAATCGTTACAGAGCAACCCAAAGTTTTTAAATTGCTATACTTGGAAATTGCTTCAATTGTAATTCATTTTGTGCTAGATGCTTTTCAAGTAAGACTAAATTTGAGTACAAAGTATTGTTTACACTGCATATTGTTCATAGACAATATACAGGGCTATCCAAAATTGAGCTAAGCCTTCTTTTCTATTGAATGTAATTGATGGAAGTGCTTTGCTGCTTTTACTATGTCGACGAACACTGCTCCGGAATGAAATTAGTTTTCATATCCATGCTATAAACAAAGTAGCAAAAATTCTTATGTAAAAAAAGTACACTTCATACGGTTTTGTTAAATAAATCCTTGTCGAATCCTGTTCTTACTCAGTGTAAGAACATGATTCGATAAGGATTTATTTAACGAAACCGTATGTAGTGTACTTTTTTTTACATAGGAATTTTTGCTAGTGTTCGGACACTTTTGTTACCGACTGTAGATCATTAAAACGAATTTAATACGAAATTTGCTTTCTTAAAGAAAATACATGTAATTAATCTACAAAAATGTATTTTAAACATTTATTTCGTAAAACATCACTCTTTTGTTCCAAATCCTATTAACTTCAGCAATACTTTTTTCCCCCTCGAAAGACGAAAAAAAAAAGGAAAAGGAAAGAAAGTTTTATGCTTAATGGTGATTTTCTCTTCAGTACTATGTATGAGGTATTAGAACTTTACGAGTCTCCCCTTCTTTTTGTTCTTAAAATGATCCAGTTTATTTTTATTTTTGTTATTTTATTTTCTGAACGATAACAATAAAGATATGCAACAGTTTGTGAGGTTTGTTACTCTCACAAGAAACATAACGTAAGTAACTTTATCTCAGCCGAAGAAAAATGTGGATAATACTAAAAGTCAAATGGTATTATTTAATATTACAATTGTTTCTTTTTTTCTTTCTTTCTTTCTTTTTTTTTTTTTAATCTAAACGATATAGATTTTCTGAAAAAAAAAAAAAAAAAAAAAAAAAAAAAACATATATATATATATATATATATATATATATATACATTTTAACATTAAGATTTGTCTTATGTTAAAATTAAGACATATAATACAGGATATTTATAAAAATTTACACAGATAAGTCATCTTACTAAATCTTAGGTTTAGAAACGTTATTTAATTTTTTTCCCCTGTCAGTAACGTAAAGCTGTATTGAAATTAATCTCTAACTGAAAATGTAAATTAAAAATATCTTAGATTTACATTTTCAATTCATATGAGAAATTATTTCAATTATTTTACTATTTCAATTTATTAAATAAATAATAATAGTAGTTCATAAATTCTAAAAATGATTTATACTATTGCTATTTAACATTAATATAGCTTCTATTTTTTCTTTATGTGGTCAATTAAAGCCTAATATTTACCTAAACAAAAGAAATTACAAAATTTTGAACTAATGACCCATTAATAAAATGTTAAAAATTTTAAATTATGAGAAATGATGTACATTAAATTAGTCCCTTCGTTTTTTCTTTTTGTAGCATTAGATTCCAATGAAGCAATTTAAAACTGGAATCACATTGGAATGGATGAATTGGAAATCAAATTTCCTGTCAATGAATATAGAGATTATCATATATATCAATTAGATATATCATTAATATATCTATTTAAACAAAAAAGATGCAATATTGTGGTCTAATAAGCTAATAATAAAATGTTGAAAATTCAACCTTATGAAAACATTGAAATAAGTACTCCGTTTTTTTTCTTTTTGTAGTAGCACTAGATTACAATGGAGCAGTTTCAATCTCACCTAACACTGTGCACATGCAGTACGCATTGATTAATAACACTTTCCAACTGTACGCAATTGTTGTATTGAATAACTATTAATATTTTTTACCTACGTTATCGAACAACAGGCAGAAGGACTGAAAAACATACAGATAGACTAATTGAATTTAAAATTACTCTTAGGCATTTTGAAAAGTGTTAAAAAGGCTTAACGCAAAAGAAAATGCAGCCGTAAGATTATATTTACAGCTTTTAATCTCTCTGAATATTTTACTGTAGCCCGGTAAATCTGAAAGTTAATCAAATCATATTCTATACAAAACAATATTTTAGAATATTAATAATACATGTCAATGATTTTAAGATTTTTGTAGTAGAAAGTTTTTTAAATATAACTTTTAAAAAATTCTGTCCTAAAACGTAATACATTCTCTTTTTTATTATTATTGTTGTTGTTGTTGTCCCTTTAAACAAACTAGTTGTACAGGACCTATTAATGACATTTTAATTAGGGAACATTCCATAGGGAACTTGAGTGTATCAATTTTAAAAAATTCTCAAAATATTCACAGATGATAGGAGCCGGAGAAAAAAAGATAGAAAGGTAGACAATCGGACAGACAGGTGCACAAATTAAAATCATATTCCCACTAAAATTATAAGAAAGTGTTAAAACGCTCATGTAAACAAAAGTGCAATTCCAGCAAATTTTTATTAATACCTCTTAATGTAACTGATTATTTTTGTGTGGCCCTGTAAAATTAATGCTAAACATACTATATTACATAGAAGGCACACTCTTTTCTGCATACGAATAATATATTTCAATTGCATTAAGCTTTCTGGAAAATAAAATTATTAAAATTTGGTTTATAAAAATAACTCTTATACAACACAATGCTTTGTAATACTTTCAAGTGCCCCTGTACACAAACCTGTTAGAAATGTACTCTATTTTACACAGGAAACATCCGATAGGGAAATGAATAACATATTAAAATTTCATTAAAGTTTCTATATTTTAAAGGAAGTAAAACATGATTTATAAAAACTCCTGTCATAGAACACAATGCTTTCGAATACTTTTGGATGTCCCTGTACACAAATCAGAAGAGGTATCCATTCCATTTTCAATAGGGAACATCCGATAGTGAACTTCAATAAAATATATCGGTTTAAAGAAATTCCATGAATTTTTACGGAAATTAGAGCGCAGAAAAACAGACAGAGAGACAGACAGTCGGACAGAAGAATAGTCAGACATATACACAAATTGAAATTATATTCACACTAAAAAAATGATAAAAGTGTCATAAACGCTTAATGTAAACGAAAGTACAATTCTAGCAATTTTTTATTAATAGCTCTAAATATAACTGAATATTTTTGTGTCACCCTGTAAATCTAATGGTAACCATGCTATATTCTATGCAAAGCATTCTTTTGTGCATATAAATAACATATTTCAATTTCCTAAAACTTCGTGGAAAGTAAAGTTATTAAAATTTGATTTATAGAATTATCTCTAACAGAACGCAATGCTTTAGAATACTTTTGAGTGTCCTTGTATATAAAACAGAGTTGGTATTTAATCCACAGGAAAAATCCAATAGTAAACTTGAATAACATATTTCACTTTCATTAAGATATGTGTACAGTAAAGATATAAAAATATGATTTATAGAAATACCTCTCATAGAACACAATGCTTTGAAATACTTTCGGGTGCCCCTGTACACAGACCAGTAGAGGTATAACCTCCATTTTCAACTGGGAGCATCAGATAGTGAACAGGAATAACATACTTCAATTTCATTAAGATATGTGTACAGTAATAATATAAAAATACGATTTATAGAAATACCTCTCAGAACACAATGCTTTGAACTAAATTCGGGTGTCCCTGTATTCAAACTAGAACAGGTATAAACTCCATTTTAAAAAAGGATCATCCGATAGTCAACTTGAATAACATATATCAGTTTCAAGAAATTCCACAAATATTTACGGGAGTTAGAGCGCGGAGAGATGGACAGACGGATAGACAGACAAACCGAAGTCATTAACATTTTTCAACCTTGTTGGGAAGTGTTAAAAATGTTAGAAAGTGTTAAAAAGGCTTAATGTAAACGAAAGTACACTTTTACCAAATATTTATTAATAGCTCTTTATATAACTGAATATTTTTGTGTCACCCTGTAAATCTAATGCTAGTCATGCTATATTCTATGCAAAGCATTTTCTTTTGTGCTTGTAAATAACACATTTAAATTTCATAATTCTTCGTGCAAAGTAAATTTATTAAAATTTAGTTTTTTAGAAATATCTCTCATAGAACCCAATGCTTTGGAATACTTTTGTGTGTCCCTGTACACAAATCAGTGGTGGTATTTACTCCATTTTATACAGAAAACATCCGATAGTGAACTTGAATAACATATTTCAATTTCATTAAGATTTGTGTACAGTAAGGGTATGGAAATATGGTTTATAGAAATGTCTCTCATAGAACACAATGCCTTGAAATATTTTAGGGGGTCCCTGTACACAAACTAGTAGAGGTATAAGCTCCATTTTCAACAGGGAACATCCGATAGTGAACTTGAAAATATATTTCCATTTCATTAAAATTTTTGTACAGTAAGGGTATGAAAATGTGGTTTATAGAAATGCCTCTCATAGAACACAATGCTTTGAAAATTTTTTCGGGGGTCCCTGTACACAAACCAGTAGAGGTATAAACTCCATTTTCAATAGGGAACATCCGATAAGGAACCTGTATAACATATTTCAATTTCATTAAGATTTTTGTATAGTAAGGGTAGGAAAATATGGTTTATAGAAATGTCTCTCATAGAACACAATGCTTTGAAATATTTTCGGGGGTCCTTGTACACAAACCAGTAGAGGTATAAACTCCATTTTTAATAGGGAACATCCGATAGTGAACTTGAATAACATATATCAGTTTCCAGAAATTCCATAAATATTTACGGGAGTTAGAGCGCGGACAGACAGACAGACGGACAGACAGACAGACAAACCCAAGTCATAAACACTTTTCAACCTTGTTGGAAAGTGTTAAAAAGTATGCTGTATGTTTTCATACTTCAGCTGATGCTATTTTTTGCTATATTTGTTGCTACTGTTTGTTTCTTATTTCAGCTATTTTATTGATTGTTTTAAAGAACATCCATTTAAATAGATATTGAGTCTTAATTCATCTGTTACAATGTAAAAGCTTCTTTGCTATAATAAAAATGGGAAATTTTTTCTTTTCTTTTCTTTAATCTAATTTATTTATTTATTTATTAGTAGTAGAATTTAGAAATTATGAAATTTTAAGGCTTGAAAATATTAAAATATCTGCTATATTGGGTTGTCGGGAAAGTTAGTATCGATTTTGTTGGAAAATTTAAACGCAACACATTTGAATACTCGTGAATAGTGAATTTTTATATTTTTAACAATTCTGCTATTTCAAGTGTCGTATAACGTGAGTTATTTTCAATCAGTGTTTTAATCTTTATTCCATCTGTGTTGTAGAGTCTACCCGGGCGTTCTTGATTTTGAATGTTTAAATCACACCAACTTTAAAACTAGCAAACCACTTCCATAGTTTTTTCGGCTACAGCACCTTCGCCATAAACAGGACATATTTTGTTTATCGATTATGTGTCACTTTTTCCTTTCCGGTAAAAGAAAAGCATTTAATTCCTATAATGCACTTCGTTTCATTCCATATTCAAATGCGTATAAAACTGATAACAATTAACGTATCGTAGCCATTTTTTTTTTTCGAAATATGCCTGAAGCACAGACTTTTAGAATATTTACGCATGCCATTTGTTTTCAATCATTCTCAGATATTCAGGCCTGTCCTTAAGTCATCTAACAAAAATCAACATGAACTTTCCGGACAACTCAATACATGTTTTTAAGTACTAGATAGTAACAAGATTTAATCAAGATTTAATCAAGAATGATGATTTATAGATATTGAGCTCGGCAGTTCCGATGAAAAAAATGTTTGAGTATTGAACGATACAAACGATTTGACTCATTTTAATGGAGAAACGGATGTTAGAAAAATCGCGATATGCACATAATAATAACAGGTGAAATGATATCCATTGAAACAAAATTTACATGAATATCACATTTGAAATAAAAATATAAGTTTATAAACATTTGACTATATGTTGAAAAAAGAATTAGTTTGCAATGTGTACAAAAGCTACAACTTCTGTTTCATCAAATTATGATCAGTTACAATTTACATAAAAAGAAAAGTCGCTTAGCAGGGTCCTCATTTCATTTTTACTAACAGTTTTTTAAAACATATGCCAGAGATGGGTTTTGGGAATTAAGGCCGATTAACTGCGCTAGGGTCTTAGGACTGGGGGAGAAAGTCCTCCGTGGGGGTCTTTCTAACTGGTCATAGCCCGTATTTACTCAAGTTTCGGAGAAAACCATGAAAAACTCCGAAAGGCTGGGCCGACGAGCGCGACCTGGGATCGAATCCGGCATTTTACGTCTACCAGCTTTGAGCGCAGAAGTGTTTGGCGGTTGGTGGGCCTCGCTTTTACTAATAAATCGATATAACGCGGAAAGGCACGTTACAATGTAAAAATAAATTTCCCTTTGCAGATTGCCAAATACTTTTAAATATCGCTTTAGAGAGACGATGTTTTATTTATTTTTCCTGGCGTCAAAAAGTTAAAATTTATAACATTAATTAATAAGAGAAATATTGAACGAAAGTTTTACTATTAAGTACGCATTAATAATTATGCCATGTGAATAAATGGTCAGTTTTTTTTTTTTTTTAATTATTTTAATTACTTTAGTATACTTTTTTCTTTCTTTTTTTTTTAAATTATTATTTTTAGTGTACATGGCTTTAACAATTCCTTAACTTAAATTAATATACAATTTTTAATGCTTATTTCTTCAAAATATCTGGTATCAGAAATATATATCTACATATATATACACGCACACAGCATGAGTCTCAGGAGGTTGATAAACAAAGGGGAAAAAAAATAAGTATAGCATCTTTCTCTATTCTTTGTTAAACTCAAAAACTATTCTATATTTTAAAATAATTTCAAGTTAAAACTAGTTTTAAATTCACCAAATCTTTCGTCTAACAAAAACAAATCTTAAATATTTCGATGGTACAAAGAATGTTTACTGTATCAAGTAGATATTTAAAAGAAAAAAAGTTATTTCACTGAAAAAAAAAATATTCTCATGCAATTTATTTTACTCCGTAAGGTTTTAGCATTCTTTCAAAAAATAGCATTCAATTTATTATGAAACGATAGGAGGGATTAGTGTTCAATATTTCTTTTTTCTGAGAAAACTATTGTTTCTAATACCTTTAAAGTAAATACATATTTTTTTTTTTTCTTTCATTTTTAAGAATAGAAGGTCAACAAATTTAAAAGAAAAATAAAATAAAATAATAATAACAATAACGATGATGATGATATACGTAATGGTTTTTAAAAAATGAACAACAAATATATATAACGATAAAAATATGTGTATATAACGATTAACTTCCTGTATTATTATTTTTTATTTATTACTATATTTTTATTTAATAATTTATTTATTTATTTATTTATTTTTACAATTTTTTTTCTCATCAAAGAAAATATGTGCAAAGATTATTTATTTTTAATCGCAGTTGTGTATTTTTTATGTTAATTTTTGTTTAAATAAACCTATTTTATTAGGAAGCCGAATTAAAACATAATAATATAAAGAAAGCTTTAAAATGGTTGTGTTCGGAATTTTGCTATGAATATTCAAACAAACAAAAAATAAATAAATAAAATAAAATAAAATAAGTAACTGAAATATTATCGCCACCAAAAAACATTTTCATATCTGCATGTACAAATTCACACAATATAAACAATTAAAATTAGTACTTATTAAAAACGTTTTCAATAAGACAATTTACATCTGAGAAAAGTATAACACAAAATGTTGAAAGAATGTCAATTTTGTGCTGATATCTGATAAATGTTTATAATGGTTTATATTTCCCTTTTGTTAAAAATAAAATAATCAATAAACTAATTTTAATTACACCAGATCTAGAGTTCAATCATTTGTTTAAAAATTAATTATGAGTCTTTTGAAAGGTACAACTTACACGAAAAGAGATGTCTGTGCATGTACATTTTTTTTTCTGAGATTGACTATCACCATCATATATATATATATATATGTACAATTTCCCATTAAAAAGCTAAAAATCTCATTACGTGCATTTATACAATTTTTTTTTCCTATAATACAGGGTTATTACAAACGAATCATCGGGTTTGGATACATTACTACGCCCGAACTTGGATACGTATATGTTTCCAAGACAACGCAAATGAGAGGGCGTTAACTACAGTTTCACGCTGCATATGTGTGTGTTGTCATGGTTGCTACGCGAACGTCATATTCAAAATGACGACTGGACAGCAGAAAGCGTATTGCGTACTAGAATTTTCAAAGTGTGAATCGCTCATAACCTTTCAGAGAGCATTCCGGCGGGCATACAAATGCAAACCACCGACCCAACAAAACATTCTGCACTGGTATCGACAGTCCAAAGAAACTGGTTGTTTATGTGAAGGCACAAGTTCTGGCCGATTAAGCGCTACTGACGAAAGAGTGAACAGAGTTAGAGAGAGTTTCATCCGTAGTCCCAAGAAATCAACAAACCGCATACAACATCTATAGTATGGACATCAATTTTGGATGCTTTTGGTTTATTTTCATGTATAACTCATTTTGTAACCTAATTATGTTCCGAAATAAACGCTTCGGAAACCCGATGATTCTTTTGTAATAACCCTGTTTAATAATACAGGTTATTTATTTATTTATTTATTTTACGCGTAAAGAATTGTTTCATTTTATGTCAAAGAAATAAATGAAATGAAAAATTGTGAGCTTTTTATATTATTAGCATCAGCTTCAAATTGCGACTGGGGCCACGGTAGTCCGGTCAATAAAGTGCCAATCTCGTAATTAGAAGATTGTGGGTTCGATACTCCAGCCGGCCAAAGACTGTCGTGTACACTAATGGTAGCTGGTTCACGCAAAAGCATTCGCAGCTGCAATGCCCTCCATATTTTCATTCAAATAATACCTTTGGAGGTCACCGAAGCAGGCCATCTTCATCGTGGAGGATCAGAATTGTGTGAGCTTATCTCCGGACCATCCGCAAGGATGCGAACCAGACCGTCGCCAGTTACCCATAGCGCAGTACTAGTGCGACATACAATCCAACGAACCATCAAATTACAACTAAAAAAGAGATGTCGGGAAAAATGCAAAAATCATATTAAAAATAAATTCTTTAAACATCTTATAAGAATATTGAAATTTTTAAAGTATGCTGCGAATCTGCGCGTATTTCTCTATCTAGAAAAAGAAAATTAGAACTGTACGTGTCATAGTTTTATTTATTTATTTTACTTATTTATTTATATTTCTTTTTACATCGCACACAGGCAAGGATACAGTCACATATTTTCTTTTATTAGTATAGAAACAGGCTTTACCCACATCTCCAGTCACTATACTTAAACATTTTATTTTAATCGTATAATTGAAATGTTTTATTTTAATTGCACAATTGAAACGTTTATATAGCTATATTTCGAGTGGGGACAATTTTCCGTTCAGCTTTAGTATAGGACCCTCTTGGCGATTTCTTTCTTTCTTTTTCTTTTTTTTTTTCTTGTAATAAATTTCTTCTAAGCTTGAAGGGTTCTAGCAATTACGTAAGTAATGAACTTGGCATCAACCATCACGAAAATGTAAAATAAAATAAAAGTCGTCAAGTTAGTCCTATTATAAAAATGTGCCAATGTTATTTTTCGGACCATAAAATCAAGAAAAAAATAATAATTGTATTCGATTAATTGAAATTAATATTTTTATATAAATAAATAAAATTTAAAATAATTAAAACTATAATGACGTCAGTTTTATCAGAAATTTGTATGATGCAGGTTTACATAAAAATAAACATATTTCTTTTTAAACCGGAAAAAAAAAATTAAAAATTTTTTTGTGTAATATTGCTTTTTCTTTTTAAAAATTTTAAAGTTAAAATGGAGTTTTTATTTAAGATGTTTTAAACTAATTATCCTATTGAATTAAAAATTACGCGTTAGGTAGATTTTGTTCTAATTAATAAGTGTACCAACATTTGTAGCGATAGGTGGAATGATGTACTTTGTATAACGAATTAAAACCTAATATAACACGACATCAATTTTATAAAAATAAAATCTCTGTCCAGAAATTTGTTTTGGAGTGGTCGTGCCTGGTTTGAGAGTCTCTTCCTTAATAATATATAGGATTATTCAAATTATAGATAAAAAATTCAATTATCCATTTTTTGAATATTACAATAATATACAATCATTTTATATTACTTGTCATGAACAATTCCAAATGCTTAGGAAATTATTATATTTTTTCTGAGGAATAAATTACTTTCGTATTTGTATGAATTTTAATATTTCCTATTTTGAGGATTGAACTTTGAAAACTCAGTTTATATATTAATCATTATAGTTATGTAAAGACAAAAGGATTCTTTAGGGTATTCTTTAATAAGTTCTGGTCAAACACTATGTCCCAGATGACAAAGATATCATTGCAATATATTTAAGAAATATGAAGTACCTAAAATTATCCTTTTCGATGTATCTCATTTTACTCTCTAGATAATTAATAGTGGAAGCGATAAATATCAGTTCAGCTTAAAATGATATTTATAGCATACCAAGCACTATAAATAACGTGAAGAATTCGAAAATTTTATCAAATTTCTATAGCAATATTATAAATCTAAAATAATATAATTGCAATTACCTATAAAGCATTGAGTAGTATAAAATAATAATAATAGCTAGCATACCCGTGCGAAATATTCGCACTTTATTTCTTTTCTTATTTACATTTAAAATTTGAAACTCATAAATGTTATATCAATTTCACCACCTAATTAAAATTCTAATTTACCACAAGCCAAATTATTAATAAAACCAAATTAAATTGCACAATAGTGAAGACAAAACCACTCAAAGAAAGTTCGTCATGTTGGCGATGACATTTTATTAATTTTGGTATATATATATATATATATATATATATATATATATTATTTAAAAATAAATAAATAAATAAAATAAAATAAAATAATTCCTATTTTAATTATATTTTTTATGATTGTTTTTTTATAGTCAATTTATGACACAAAAGTTCATATTCTGTATATATCTTTAAAATATTGCTAGGTTTAAAATGACGCTTGCAAAGATTCTGAAGAAACAACTGTTTAAAATATATTTTTTCGTAAAATAATCTCATCAGGCAATTGTCGTCATTTTTTCTTATTAGTCCTCTGAGCTAAGTCCGCGTGTTTGAATATTGTCCAGATATAAATATTATTTTTTTATCCTCGCGTATCGTATCGTTTCGACAAAAAATAATTGAAACTGGTCCACGTTAAAGAAGTATTATATAGATGGTATACAATACGATGTACCTAAAGTAAATATTATATATATGCAGCAAATAAAAGGTATGGAAACGTATGTAAGATGTAAAATATAAAAATAATACAAGCAAAAAACTCAAATATCAGAGCAGACAGAAAACATTAATTAATTAAAAAATATTGAAACCATCATCAGGTAGGAAAGTAAATCAGGTTTTACGTCGTTCTAGTACTGCGCAATGGATAATTGGCGATGGTCTGGGATACACCCCTAATAGTCCAAGCGGCGGCTGCAAAAAATTGACTTGATAAGGTATGAAGCTGATTTTTTTTCAATAGATAGAATTCATTGTTACAATGATAATCCGTTAGGGTTGCCTGGTCAAAGCCGTCAAGTTTAAGAGAAATAACCTCACTTCCGGTCACAATTTAAACGATTTTCGAACACCACAAGTGTGAAGATGAAACCGGTGCTAAAATGTAGAGATTAATATGCTCTTTAAAATGGCATAGGGTTGCCTGGTCAAAACCGTCAAGTTTCAGAGGTTGCCTCGAATATAGGGGTCAAATTTAAACGATTTTCGAACCCCACAAGTGTGAAGATGAAACCAGTGGTAAAATGTAGAGATTAATATGCTCTTTAAAATGGCAAAGGGTTGCCTGGTCAAAACCGTCAAGTTTCAGAGGTTTCCTCGATAATAGGGGTCAAATTGAAATGATTTTCGAACCCCACAAGTGTGAAGAGAAAACCGGTGCTAAAATGTAGAGATAAATATGCTCTTTAAAATGGCATAGGGTTGCCTGGTCAAAGCCGTCAAGAAACAGAGGTTGCCACGGAAATAGGGGACGTATTTTGCGATTTATTTACCCAAGAAAAAAGTGATTTTCTCAAGTGTAAAGATGAAACCGGTGCTAAAATGTAGAGATTAATACGCTCTTTAAAATGTCATAAGGTTGCCTGGTCAAAACCGTCAAGACCCGGAGGTTGCCTCGAAAATAGGGGTCAAATTTAAACGATTTTCGAACCTCACAAGTGTAAAGATGAAACTGGTGCTAAAATGTAGAGATTAATATGCTCTTTAAAATGGCATAGGGTTGCCTGGTCAAAACCGTCAAGTTTCACAGGTTTCCTCGATAATAGGGGTCAAATTTAAACTATTTTCGAACCCCACAAGTGTGAAGATGAAACTGGTGCTAAAATGTAGAGATTAATATGCTCTTTAAAATGGCATAGGGTTGCCTGGTCAAAGTCGTCAAGAAACAGAGGTTGCCACGAAAATAGGGGACGTATTTTGCGATTTATTTACCCAAGAAAAAAGTGATTTACTCAAGTGTAAAGATGAAACCAGTGCTAAAATATAGAGATTAATATGCTCTTTAAAATGGCGTAAGGTTGCCTGGTCAAAACCGTCAAGACCCGGGGGTTACCTCGAAAATAGGTCAAATCTGTCAAGTAAAGCAGTCAATCACAAGAAAATATGCGAGTTTTGAAGATTTCTTAACGAAGTGTAAAAAAATACGAATAGCATTAACAAAAAAAATGAATAAGGATGAAATTATATGAATATTTGAAAGGTGTGGCTTGTTCCAGAATGTACAGCATAGAAGTTTTTTTAAAATGGCATATGTTTGTCTGGTAAAATTCGTAAAGAAACAGCGGTCAGTCTCCAAAAAGCTAACGAATATTAAAGGTGTTTAACACAAAGTGAAGCACACATGAAGACTATTTAAAACTAGTTGGCATAGGTGGACTCTGCTCAGTTCCCCATCATATTTATGTTCTGAAAATTTCTAGTGGGAGACATATTATAATCATGTTAAAGGAAATGAATTTGACCAAAGCTTGATACAGTGGCAGAATGAAATCCCCGCCTAATGGGCTATCCACCGTTCACTTCGATATATTTATATCATTCTAATCTATTAATTTATTTTACCAGGGTCAATTCTGTTGTTTAGCTTTCATGCTACTATTTCCAATGCAATAATCCTCAAAATTCATATTTATATGACAAATTTACAATTTCGCTATGTTGATAAAATCGTAAATTACGAATAATTTACGAAATTTTCCAACTAGAATATTTGTATTCAATCATGTTCAAACAAATATCATAAATGAAATTTTGAAGTTGTCTAATGTATTTATGATCCTCAAAATGGAAGTTTATGCTCAAATTCGCCTTATTCTGTCATTTTAAGTAAATGGTAAATTTCAAATAACTTACGAATTTTTTAAATTGGAAAAATCATAGTCTATGTTATTCATGCCAGTATCCAAAATAATATTTAAAAAGTGGTTTGACATCTTTACGATGAAAATATCCCTCAAGATTGACGTTTATGTGGAATTTTGCTCTATTCTGCCATGTTAAGAAATTCGTTATTTTCCAATAACTTACGAAATTTTTATATAGGAAAATTCATAGTCATTAAAATTTATTCCAGTGTTCTTAATAATATTTCAAAAGTAGTCTGACATCTTTACGATGAAAATAGCTCTAAAAACTGACGTTTATGTGAAATTTTGCCCTATACTGCCATGTTAAGAAATTCGTAAATTTCCAATAACTTGCGAAATTTTCACAGTAGCATATTTATAGTTACTGATGTTCATTCCGGCATCAAAACTGATATTTTAAAACTGGTCCGACATTTTTACAGTAAAAAGTTTCCATTTAATGCACGTTTAAGTGAAATTTTGTCCTATTCTCCCATGTTAAGAAAATCGTAAATTTCTCATAACTTACGAAGGTTTTTAATTCGAATGTTGCAAATGAATAGGGTTCTTGCCAGTATCGAAAGTAATATTTTAAAACTGATCTGACCTCTCTGCGATCTTTTGTTCGTGAGATATCGTGTTAACAGACTAACAAACTAACGGACTAACACACTAACACACTAACGGACTGACACACTGACACACTAACAGACACCATACAAATTTTGTCATTTTCGGATTCCTCACACCTGAAAACGTATAAAAAAGTCAAAAAACCGAGGTCGAAATTTTTCACGATTACCTAAGTTCCCCATATCTATAGTATGATGGGGAACTAGAAGGTTAAACACGAAATGATTAATATTTAAAAGATGAAACTGCGAGCTAAATGTAGAACCTACAACACTTTTCAATTTGCTTACGATTGGTGCTTCAAACCTGTCAAGGTATAGCGGTTAGCTTAGAAAAGGAAGAAAATTTCAATATTCGTTTATTTTATTTGTTTAATGATGTAAGAGATTTTAAACATAAAGAAAATTAAATTATTATGCGTGACCATTCTTTTTCTAATCTGTATAAAACTAATTTCAGCTCACAAGCTCGTTTTCTCCCCATTTTTCAATACTTAAAGTATTCAAATTGCGTCAAAGTATCGAGAAGATAAATTCGCTGAAGAAATGTATGCGGCTGCTTTGTAGAATTTTATACGAAAATTTTGGGTTGTGCCGATTTTGTTATATTAAAAATTTGTCAGTTTTAGAAAATTTTCTCAATTAATTTTTTTATATCTAATTAAAATAATCAATCATAACTTCTGCAAATTAATTATGGGTACAAATAAACCGAAAAACATTTTTAAAATATTGATAAAATTTTCGCGTATGACCATGAATTAATTTATGAAATTGAAATTTGTAAATCTTGCTGCAAATCTGAAACAAGAGGTTTTTTTTTTATTTATTTATTTTTTTTTTTTTTTTTTTTTTTTTTTTATTTAATTATTTATTTTGTATACTAACAGAATTTTTATTAGGAGTTTCTTGGGCATTATTATCTTAATTTCTGTTAACTTTTGCGGGCGTATTTTCTTATCTGTATCCCCATGCTACATTTTTAACTTTTACTATTAATTTGTTGTTTTTATGGGGAATTTCAGAACAGTTTCATTACAGTTTATTTATTTATTTTTCCTTTTTTAAATACTTTTTATATTTTTTCTCCACATTGTATAAAAAACCCTTCAAAATTAGCTTTTTTTTTTTTTTTTCGAGGCAAGCACTATTTTTTGAGGTTTTCATATGGGAACCCTATGATACTCTAAAGAAAATATTACTCTCTATATTTTATAAAGGATTTCATTTTTAAATATGTTAGGTTAAGAAAACCGCTAAAATTCGAACCCCCCCCCCTCCCATCACACACTTTTCGTGGCAACCTCTTTCCTTGACGGTTTTGACCAGGCAACCCTATGCCATTTTAAAGACTATATTATTCTCTACATTTTAGCACTGGTTTCATCTTTACATTTGGGTAAATCCTTTTTTACTTGGGTAAATAAATCGTAAAATACGTCCCCACTTTTTCGTGGCAACCGCCGTTTCTTGACGGCTTTGACCAGGCAACACTAAGCCATTTTAAGAAGTATATTATTCTCAACATTTTAGCACCGGTTTCATCTTTACACTTGTGGGGTTCGAAAATGGTTTAATTTTGACCCCCTTTTCGAGGCAACCTCCGGATCTTGACGGTTTTGACCAGGCAACCTTATGCCATTTTAAAGAGAATATTAATCTCTACATTTTAGCACCGGTTTCATCTTTACACTTGGGTAAATCACTTTTTACTTGGGTAAATTAATCGTAAAATACGTCCCCTATTTTCGTGGCAACCTCTGTTTCTTGACGGCTTTGACCAGGCAACCTTATGCCATTTTAAAGAGAATATTAAACTCTACATTTTAGCACGGGTTTCATCTTTACACTTGGGTAAATCACTTTTTACTTGGGTAAATAAATCGTAAAATACGTCCCCTATTTTCGTGGCAACATCTGTTTGTTGACGGCTTTGACCAGGCAACCCTATGCCATTTTAAAGAGCATATTAATCTCTACATTTTAGCACCGGTTTCATCTTCACACTTGTGATGTTCTAAAATCGTTTAAATTTAACCCCTATTTTCGAGGCAAACTCTGAAACTTGACGGTTTTGACCAGGCAACCCAATGTCATTTTAAAGAGCATAATAATCTCTACATTTTAGCACCGGTTTCATCTTCACACTTGTGGGGTTCGAAAATCATTTAAATTGTGACCGGAAGTGAGGTTGTTTCTCTTAAACTTGAAGGCTTTGGCCAGGCAACCCTATCAGATTTTTGTTGTAACAATCAATTTTATCTATAGATAAAAAATCAGCTTCATACCTTATCAAGTCAATTTTTTGCAGCCGCCGCCTGGACTATAAGGATGCTTCGGAGGTATGCCAGCACAATTTTCATCCCTGATGGAGGGTATGGCTCGTCCGCTTCGGTGACCTCCAGAGGTATAATTTTGTTGCGAACATGGAGGACATTGCGGACACGACGGATTTTACGTGAAACAGTCACATTAGTGAACACGACGGACTTTGGCAGGCTCAAGTATCGAACTCGCAATTTTCCAATTAAGATATCGACGCTCTACCGACCGGGTCCCAAAACCACCATCAGGAGAGCCCCTAACTGCAGGATGGAAACCGTAACATGTTACAAGAGCTACTAGAAAAAATAAAACTTTTTTTACACCCTAGATCTTACCAAGAGAAAAGAACCCAACCACTTCAATTCTGAATACAGAAATGAAAAAATATTTAGTTATGAAGTAAAATTTAATATATATATATATATATATATATATATATATATATATATATATATATATATATATAAGTGAAGAATTTAGTAACGATGTAAAAGTTAGCAATTAATAAATACATGATAATACCAACAACACACACATAAAAGTTATTGTAATTCAATATATATGTTAGCACATATTTTTTCTATGATTCATTTACAGTCTAAATTGATAAATAAATGTATTTTAAATTACTTAAGCTAATGTTAGGATTCAGAACCATAAAACTTAGACCAACAAGGTTTGATTTTAACGTGAAATTCAAGAAAGTTATCAGACATTTTTTTTTTTCTTTTTTTAATATGAAAAAAAAAAAAAGATAACCGCAAATGCGAACTGGAATAGGAATTGCTCAAAAAAAGAAGTATATATATATATATATATACAGAGAGAGAGAGAGAGAGAGAATGTTTGACTAAATAGATTAATTGATTAATTTAATGATTATCTACTACAAATTAAAAGTATTTCAGTGGGAATTTGTTTTGGGGTGTTTATATATATATATATATATATATATATATATATATATATATAATGATGAATTTATAGGGTTAAATTGGTACAATTTTTTAGAGTTTTCTGTTGATATTTTTCCTAAGATTTTAATTTTAAAGTACGCTAATAATGAAGGTTTAATTTGTTTCTTTTTGGTTTAAAAATTAAGTTAGCAAAGGAATCATGAAATATTAGTCATCAACATAAAATGTTAGATTTCGATTTTAAAGTTGTTTGATCTAATTAATTTTCATACATAGAAGTATTAAATTTTTGAAAAATATTTTATTTTTGCAAATTGCTAAAATTTGAAGAATTTCAAGAATTGAGATAGCCTTGCATATCCATTTCACAATTTGATCGATGGTGCGAAATTAAATTGTTATCTGTCTTATATTAGAGCAGTTTTCCTTAAGGTTAAGGTATTATAGTTGTTAATATTTTAGTGTTTGGTGTTCCTCCTGTAATGTTTTCTTATTCATAACATTATTATTATTATTTTTTTTTTCTAAGTGCATTTTTACCTTTGTTTTATAAATTTCTATATAAAGTTTCTTTTTTTTTTTTTTTTTTTTTTTTCAAGTTTGTTTCCATTTTTTTTTTCTTTTTTTATAATCAGAACTGCAATGATTGGGTTTTTTCTTCTTGGTAAGATGTAGCGAGCTAAGGTACTTTTCGTTTTCAATAGTAGCCCTTCGAACATCTTACTGGAATTCCCTTGACTGCATTCCCTTAACCATTTTAAAGGCGGTGATGCCAATAGAGCATCACTAATTTTAATTTTCAATTGCAGAAACTCATCCCAGAAATTTTATAGCAAAATTTTACTTTTATAACATAGCAGAAAAGGTCGTCAATTTCATTTCTTTTAATTTTGCTCTTGAATTCCAGTGGCAGTGTAATTAAAATGATCTCAATTACCTTGCGCCACAAAGGGTCAACATGCCTTCCTAACCGGGATCTTCCTTCTTTTTCCCCCATCATATTGGTTCAACACTCAACGATTTTATGTAAAACATTTACTATCCTCTTTTTCCAGCTTCATCATTTACCAAAAAAGTGTAATCGAAATGCAACATTGGAAGACCTTACAACAGTGTTGCTAACTCAAATTTTACCATGTCCCTGCGGAGGTCTCAAAATGTCTCTGTACTCGCAATAAAAATCTCTACTTTAGTGACAAGTCATAAAGACGGTGGGAAAAAAAATGGCATAATCCATTGACAATGCTATAAAATTTCTTGCAAAATTAGCCCCAAAAAGTCTTCGAAATTCAAAATTCTTCCCTAAATTCCTGAAAACTGGAAAACTGCAAAAATCCTATACGTAGGGACAAATTTTTACAGTTGACAACACTGCTTTCCACATTCTACAAAACTACGCCTGTGAAATCTCACAAACATTTACAAATCCTTGAGCACTATCTTTCGCCCCACTTCGATGCCTTTCTTAAATTATTTTTCCTGAATATTCTGAGCCTTGGCGGCTTGCACAGTCCTGACCTCACCAAGCATAATGATAGTAGACTGGTGTAATCTATGATATGACCAATATATACATATATGTATATACCTGATTAGCATGAGTAATTTTGTTACTTTAAAATACAGATTAAAAAAAAATATTGATTCATCATACAAATTATATATGTTGCTATAAATGATCTTCATTACAAAAGAAAAAAAAATCTAATGTTAAGTTATAATAAATATTAAGGATAATAACTTAGTTTCAAAATAATGTGAATATCGCATACATTACTAATTAACATTTTGTTTTTAAAGGCTCACATAAATCAGCATCATTAAATAAATGCATTTAATAAATAAAAATAAAAAAAAAAAAAACTATACTGAAACTCTATTTATGACTATGAAAATGGTCATGCAAATAAAGAAGAAGTATTTTCTTTTAAGAATTTTTACACGTAAAAGGTTTTCATAAACTTTAAATCTATAAACAATAAACATTTCTTAAATGTATAATTGTATTGTCTTTTCCCTCTTAACAGAAATGTGTACGATTCGGAAATAATTTAGCAAATTTTTTCAGTATATTTGTAGACATAATGATAGTAGACTGGTGTAATCTATGATATGACCAATATATACATATATGTATATACCTGAGTAGCATGAGTAATTTTGTTACTTTAAAATGCAGATTTAAAAAAATTATTGATTCATCATACAAATTATATATGTTGCTATACATGATCTTCATTACAAAAGAAAAAAAATCTAATGTTAAGTTATATTAAATATAAAGGATTATAACTTAGTTTCAAAGTACTGTGAATATCGCATACATTACTAATTCACATTTTGTTTTTAAAGGCTCACATAAATCAACATCATTGAATAAATGCATTTAATAATAATATAATAAAAAATAAAAAATACAAACTATACTGAAACTCTATTTATGACTATGAAAATAGTCATGCAAATAAAGAAGAAGTATTTTCTTTTAAGAATTTTTGCACGTAAAAGGTTTTCATAAACTTAAAATCTATAAACAACTAGCAGACCCGGCCACGCGTTGCTGTGACTAAGTTATACGTTGAATTATACGGCTGTAAACTATTTAGTACAGTTAAATTATTATTTACGAACAAAGACGAAAACGTTGTAGCCGATGTAAAAACCCACAGGGTTGAGATTTGAAACTTAGGTCAAAATTTGGAAGCGATTGATAAAAATTTTCGTAGTGTTGATATTAAGCACAAATTAATTTTATTGTAGGGTCCTATAAATTTTTATGGAGAAGTGATATATATTATTTCTAATGCTACTTTGGATAAAATTGCTAAAATGACTAATATATAAATTAAATTCTATTAAAATTCTATTAAAATAAAAGTATAAAAGAAACAGACGATTTTAAAATCAATTTTTATGGAGGAGTGAAATATAATATATGCTATAATGGATAATTTTACTATTAAATGACCTCATCATTTTAAATATTTTAAAGAGGGCAACAGCTGTAGTTATAAAAGGGAAAACAATAAGGCTAAACCAGAAAAATAAGTAAATTTGATAAATATTTTAAAACTTTAAAATTGGAAATCTTATGAAATATTGGACATTTAAAGTAAATACATGTATCATTTTAAATACAAAAAGATTTTGGAAAAGTTTAGTGTATTTTAACGAAGTGATGAGAAGTTTTTGAGTATGTTAAAATTTTAATAGTAAATTCAAGTCAATAAAGATGGGAAACATTGAGGATTAAGATAAGAATAATTATAAGATTTAAAAAAAAAAAAAAAAAAAAAAAAAAAAAAAAACTTTTTATATACCATGCTTTTAAATTTTAATATACTAATAATATACAAATTAAAAGGAAAATGATAAATATTCTATCATAGTTTGAAGTCAAATTTGTTTTCAAATGTCTAAATAAAATATCTGATGTAAGATACTAATATTTTGCAGCGGAATAGATTTCATTTCTGTCATCCTTGGCGAAAAAAAAAGAATATCGCCAAATTATCTGGCGAAAATATTTAATTCCTTTCAAAAATCATGGTTATTTTAACAACTTATATTAAAAGAGTAATGAATAATATGAAACAATATTTCGTACAATACATATTACATGTCATACATACGTACAATGAATAATACATATTACATTTCGTACAATGCATACATCTGGCATGTATATTTTCGTGTTACGCTTTTGATCGCCAAATAATAATAATAATAATAAAAAAAGCCAAGGGCGACAGAGTTTAAAAATTTAAAATTAAAATTTTGTCAATTTGACAGCAAAATAATTCAATCTAACACCCGCGATAACTAATACATATCTATACCCAAATATAAGGATTAAAATCGGGAAATAAATTTCCTCGATTTTTAATAATTTCTTACAAAAAATCCAGTGGGCAATTAACATAGGAAATCTTTTTCTTGGCTGCACAGACGGTCAGTGAGTCACACTTCGCTTGCGTATAGAACTCATAGATATAGTATAGCATATATAGAATAGAGTGATCATTGGGGAGAAAAAAGTTATTCCTTTTCATTTGGGAAAAGACGACGTTTTTACCAAAATATGGCCGTCTTTCCCCGAGTGAATACACACGGGAATACATACTAATATTTTAGCAAATAAAATTTATGAATAATTTATTTGCTAAAGGGGAATGGAAGACTCCAGATACAGTTTCAAATTCATATTTCTTTCTTTCTTTTCTTTTTCTTTTTTTTTTTTTTTTTTTTTTTTTTTACCACTTAATGGCTGTTTCCAAAGCTTTTATTTTTTATCTTTTTTCGGCATCAAAAATCTTTCTACGATAACATGGGGATGAGAGATCTATATATATTACTATATCTATGATAGAACTACATTAGCACTTTATCAATGTGTATAAAATCTTTAAATTGATTATGACGTCAATTTTCGTGAGATGCATAATTTAACTTTTTATAATTTTTTAACGTTCACGTTTGATTAAATGTATTTAGTTTTATGTCGAAAGAAAATGAACTCGTATTTTTTTTTTTTTTTTTTTTTTTTTGGCAACAATTAAATTAATGGAACTCACAGATATTTTGGAGCAACTTTAATAAAGGTCTATAATTAACAAATAATTGCAATAAAACAATATGTTGACAATAAATTGAGATAAAAACTATCCTATCTCTCAAGTTGGATCAAACTGCACACAGTGTGCAAAATTTCATCAAAATCAGTTGCTTAGTTTAGGAGTTTACCCCGGACAAACATCGTGACACGTAATTTATATATATATATACAGATTAAATTATAAAGTTTTGATCAATGAAGCACAAATAAGTAAAAAACAGGATTAATTTCACTGTATTATCTTCATTATAATATGAATTCAATTTACACTTCAGTCTAAGTAACACGTGGCCGGCTATGCTAACACCAAAAATTTAAAAATTGGAAATAATTGAATTATACGAAATTTATTAATAGGTTAAAAAGTTGAAGATTCTTTGTGTAGATGGCAGCACCAAATATATTTCAGCTTTCATTTCAACCCAGTCGAAAGGTATCGACATCTGTTAGAATCATTTGGAGTTAACAGATAATTGTGACTGTCAAATAATAACAGACAAATAATTAGCAATAAATTAAAATTGCGACTATAATTTGAGATTTAAACTATCCTATCTCTCAAGTTGGATCGAACTGCACATGGTGTGCGAATTTTATTATAATCGGTTAAGTGGTTTAGGAGTCCATTGAGGACAAACATTGTGACACGAGATTTATATATATTAAGATATTTCTTAAATGCATAATTGTATTGCCTTTTTCCTCTTAACAAAAATGTGTACGATTCGGAAAATAAATTTAGCAAATTTTTTCAGTTTATTTGTAATTAAAATACAATTTAAAAAATAACATACAGTTATCCTTATAATACTTTTTTTTTTTTTTAGAAATACATAACATTATTTTTCTATCAGTTTTTATGTTATAACATTATTATGTATTTTATAAAAGTCTCAAATTAGCTAACTTATTGTTCATTAGAAAAATTTAATAACAAAAAATAAATTTAATCATTTTTTAATATTTTCTAATGATTTTTATTTTAAATCTCCATGTTGAAAAAGTTAAAATCTAGAAATGATTCATAAATTTTAATGTCGATTTATTTTTTCTATTTATTCAAATAATTATTATTTGTCACCTTTATTACAGTTACTCTGTTGAATTAAATTAAAAAAAAAAAAAAAAAACTTACATTGCACTTTTATTTTTTAAAGGATTTAAGAAAAAGAACGTAATCCTGATATACTTTTTTTTTTCTTTTTTTTTATCTGTTCTTTATTTTAGAGCATGATGATTCCTTAAGCTTCTTTTAAACTTTACAAAAGTTTAAAATGATGCAAGTTTATACCTTTTAGAAAAAAAAAAAAAGTACTAGATGTAAATATTTATTTGCCTTGTATATATATGTGTGTGTGTGTATGTGTATGTGAGGAAATGTGCAATGGAGTAAGTTAAATCAAATGATAAGTATATATATATATATATATATGTATAATTTTTTCGTTATGAAATTTGTTATCGTAGTAATATTTTTTTTTAATAAATATAAAACTAACTATTCGAGTGCAAAATTATATAAAAATATTTCTGTATGTAATATTAATTAACTGCACTTGAAACGTAAGCTGATATTTATTACTTCCTATTTGCGACAATCCCGTTTGGTGTACTTTAGCGAAATTTTTAACCAACACGCAAATTTCCACTTTGACATAATTTTAGACTATCTGCAACTAAAAGTAAAACAAAAAGGAATGTCTGTTTGATGTAAATTAATAACGCATATGTACAACACTATGGCTTGTCTTAGGAGACAATTAATTTTTAAAACAGACATGACTTAAAAATTTTCCTTCTTGGTGGAAATGGTGATTTGCCTTCATAGAACTATACAATTTTATAGATTAAAAAATTTCTTAACGAATATTATTCTTGTTTTATTGCGTAAATGATTCTGACATTTTGGTTTCACTTAATGGGAATTTCTTACATCAAACTTTTTATCAAACTCTTTGGATTTTCTTTTCGATGAAAGATGATATTTAGACGTTATAGTAATAATTTGGGGTCGATATTCTCGCATTTTTAAATTTAATAGAAATTTTATTTGATAAATACTACCTATTATTTAACAAAGAAAATCTCACACTGTTATAATCTCGTCCTTATTTGTCCTAATGATCTGGTTTTCCAGTTATTTAAAACATTAATACAAAAGAAAGTTAACTTTATTTGCAGAACAAATTCCCAAAAAGTATTAAAGGTAAATAATAAAGATACGTGTATAATCGCTTATGAGGAATCTTATATAATCTATTAAAGCAATAAATTTAAATTTATACCTGTTTCTCAAATATTAGCATTATCTATAAAACTGAATATTAAATTTAAAGCTATCAATTATGCCACAGTTAAGCTTATAATTTAGCTGGGATCAAATTTATTGCGTTTTAGAATAAATTAAATAAGTTTTTCTATTTCTGTAATAAATGAGAAATTTATAAATGTGAAACATTTGAAAATTATTTTATCAAATGAATACTGGTTTCTTATTTAATGTATAGATTTATTATTAATTCCTAAAAGAGCTGATTTTCTGACATTAAATCTTGTAAATAACTTGTATTTCAAATTTCTGAAAAACTGAATTCGAAATAATTAAATTAGTAATTACTGGAAAGAAAAAAAAAATCATAATTTTGACCATAGTAGATTTTTTTTAGTAAGGAATTTCTAATAGTATGTTTGCTTGTTTATTTAGGTAAAAATTCATCATATAAATATACTGGTGAAAAAAAGACAGGTCTGTAGCCATCCTGTTTAATGTACATTTAGATACAACAAAGTCATAGATTGAAACATTTCCTTTCTATTTTCTTAATTATTTATTCACTTATTCAAATTTTGTGAATTTATATATGTTATTTACAACTATCTCTCTCTATATAATGATAAAATAAAGCTAAAGAGAAAAAAAGAGAAAAAAGAAAAGGAAAAAAAAAATGCAATAATTTAACAAAATAATATAATTCTACTTTTCTTCTTAAATGCATTTTAATACACGTAAATCTTTATGCTTATAAAATTAAAAATTTTAAAATAGTCTTTCATTTTCTCATTTAAAAAAAAAATAATAATAATTTCGCACAATGTTCCATTTCTTTCTCTTTTCTCAAAAGACATATTAAAAATTTTGTTTGGAAACCCAATTAAAGAAATTATCCCAGTGAGTGCTTTTGCATGTAGTTAAATAATATTTTCTTATATATATATATATACATATATGTGTGTAAAAAAAAAAAAAAAAAAAGTGCTAACGTATGAAATATTCTTCAATAGGTTTCTTTAGATTTCTTTTTTAGTTTTATCCAAAATAGTTTTTATAATACGAATATTTAAATGTTTCATTATGTAATTTGCTTCAAACAAGGAGAGCATTATCAGGAAAAAAACCAGCTAAATATTTTTTATTGTTTTATAGGGTTAAGTTTCTGTTTTTATGATTGAATTAAAAGATAAAATTAGATTTTTTTTTTCTAAATGTAATAGATTAATTTATTTCTTCCTTTTTAAATTAAAGAAATAAATATGTAACACTGATATAAATATTATAAGGAATCAATGGAAAATATACTTGATTTTTTTTCTGTGGAATAAATAGTTTCAGTTGTATTAATTTGGTCATATGGAATACTTTAATTGTTATGGGTTGCCTCTACCTACATGGTTAAGCCAAGCTTGCCTTAGTGGCCACAAACATTACTGTCTACAAGGCAAAATAATCGTCTTCTATTTGAATAATTATCAAAGACTTTAAGTGAAATTAACAGTGTTTCTGTGACTTCGTTCAGACTTACATGGAAAAGAACTATCTAAGTAAAATGTGACTGGAGCTCCCTTGATGTTCTTAGACATATAGTAGGTTTGACTAGCATACCTGCACCTCCAATATAGCATGCAAACAGGAGCACACAGTTTACGCATTGGCATGATTTTCGAATAACGTACACATCTAGCTAGGGAAGATTTAGGAGACAGACAAAGAATGTCTTCTTTATTATTTGACAATAAATAATACAAAAATACTATTAGTGAAAACTATTTCAGGCTTTCGGACCAAATCTATCTAATACCCTTTATTATTGGCACAAGGACAGTTTTAGAAAAAGAAAGTACAAATATAAAGATAAAAACCTAGTAATACTTGGTATAGAATTTCCAGAAGATAGGAATGAAAGCTTGGAAAATTAAGCATTTTGAGGTGTGGAAACAAATGCGGAAAAATATGCAGTGGTCTGTGAGACCGTTCACAACAGTTAAAGCTTATTTTTTCCAATACCAATTTTTGCACAGTTTATTAAGTCTCTATTGTAACCGTATTTTTATTAAATTGCAATAATTTTATTTTTTTCTAATGTAAGTAATATTTCATAATGACAAATATTTATGGCAAGGTTTATATATGATTACATATGATTGGATAGCAGCTAATTTATATGTATATGATTTTCTATATTTTAAATTTATAATTTTGTTGATGCTATTGAACATTATGCATATGGTAGTAAAGTATTTGTTATCCGGGGTACGCATTATCATAACGTCAAAAAAGTTAATTTGGTGATAGGATTCGATTTCGGAAGAGAATTGAATATTTTTTATTGATTTTATTGATTTCTTTTGAAATAAACTTAATGCTATTTTTATTTTATTTATTTATTTATTTATTTATTTTTTTGTTTGTTGTTGTTTATGATGATGATGATGATGATGAGAAAAGCATCATGAATGTAATGATTTTTAGTTTTCCAGAATTATCTTTTTCAATTAGCCTTAATTTTAGGTTTTGTCGCTGAATTTAAATTAAGGCTAATTTTCCATTGATGTTTGCATTTTTTCTTGCCAGTATGTGATATGCAATTTTAACTGCTAAAATACCGGTTTTTAAAACTTTATGTAGTCAGTAAGATATGACAGTACTTCAGGGTGTATTATCGTAGATCGCCCTGTTAATTTTGTGTCATCACTAGCTTTTACATTTTGACATTCTATATGCTGCTTAAGTGTTGGTTTTAGTAATACTTTTTTCGGGACACATTCATTAAGCCTTTTATGTCATATCCTGTAAGTTTATATTGCTCTATCTAAAACATCTTCAATTCAAACTTCATATTTCGACTTTGTTGTTTTGAAACATATAAAAAATAATACGTTTCAGAGAAATCTATCTTTTTAATTTACTTTGTGCAACAACAAAGAATTTTTAATTGTTATAATAATATGGCAGATCTAGAATATAAAATAAACTACAACATCGTACTTGCGCAAGTTAGAAGCCCGCACAAAATACTATTTTGGATACTACAAGCGTTTTTTTAAGTGTCAAACAATAATTAGTTAGCGAAGAAATAGGCAATGTAAATAAAGTCTTTAATAGTCATATTTTCATTTGATAATCTCGGCATACCTTTATTCTCACTGTATCTTGAAACAGAACGTTCAAATTTTACCCCGAAAATTTTTAAAACTGGCAGACATGCAAAATCCAATAACTTAATGCCGGTGCACAGCTACGTAACCCTCTAGGCACTAAAGCTTACACAGTGGAAATTTTTCTCTGCAAGTATATACGATAAATATATATTTATTTGTATTTTTTATATTAAATATTGAAGTGCCTAGCTTCGTTCATAAATTTTAAAAAAGTTTCCAATGTATATTTTATTTATTTTTTAATTATTCAAACAAAGATGTCTGTTTTTCGGGGAAAAAAAAGTAAAGAAAATCTCATTCGAGTGCAGAAGTTTACAACAATGGATGTGAAATAAAACATTTCTTTTTTAGATTATAACAAACAGGGATCAAGAAAAGCAATTTAGAAGGATTTGCAGTTTTTCAACATCTATTCTACCCCAATTATATGCGAAATCTTCCATCTCCGAACCATATTATATCTTCTAACAAAACAACATTTTTTTATTATTATTATTTCTACTGTATATGATTAGAAATGTACAAAACATACAAAAATACAAGAGGTTTTATTGGGATTCACATAGTGGCGCTTTATGGGTTAATTCTATTTCACAAATATCTCCATTAAAAAAAAAAAAAAAAAAAAAAAAAAAAAAAAACCTTATTTATCTTATAGAATGTTTTTAGCACAATATTATTTTAGAAATCTGAAGTTCTACAAATTAGGAGCGATACAATTTAGGAAACTCTACACTATTAATTATGTGTCTGCAACTTTTTTTTTTATCCCTTCACACAACATTGTTAATACTGAGTTTATAAAATATTTTTTTTTCAAATAATCTAAATAATTTCAAAGCAATCTTAGTATACACGCTTATATTCTTTGTAAACTTCGTAATATCACTTAACGCATTAATCATTGCCTTTTTTTAACTTTTAAAAATCTTAACAAAATTTTATCAGTAAAATTTGTAATCTAAAAATGATATCAACCATAAAGATTATTTAAGGTTAAGTTCCTATTTTTTTTTTTTCTAATGTATAGTAAAAATCATTCTCTAAGCAAAATGTCACACACACACACACACACACACACACACACACACACAAAAAGGGTGTACATTTTCTTTTATTTTAAATCAAAATATTAAATGTAAAAAATGTAAAAAAGAAAAAGAAAATAATAATAATAATGATTGATTTCATAAATTTAATAAAAGAATTTGTATCTAGATATTTCTTAAAAATATAAATAAAATTTAATTTTGATTACTGAACAAACTGTCATGAAATTCGAATACTCTTTTAAAGTGTGTTAAATCATATTATCCATACTGTCGTTTTGTAATTTTCTTTAACATTCATAAAAGGAATAAAATAAACAAGGAAAATGTCTTAAAAGAAATAAAATTCGAAACTGGTGAAAACTTGCAAGTTTATTTTTGAAACTCGTGTTCTCCGAACAAAGTTTGTAATTAAATTTCCGAAAAAAAGAAAAAAAAAAACTTTTCTCTCTGATTGCCACCATGAAAGTTAAATATTGAACTGTTCTCTGTTTTCTGACTTCTCTTATTTATATATTGACAAGAGCGTTCTAACTAACTATAACATCTTTATCTAAGATATTGAATTCTAAAATCGAATTATATTCTTCTTTTTTTCCAAACAATTTGAAAAACAATAAAACGAGTGCCACTTTTTTTCCCCCTTTCTTTTAAACTTATTTTAAAAATGTGATTTTTTTTTACAACATTAATGTGTGCAATTTGTTTTGCTCATGTTTCAAAAATTAAAAAAATATTTAAAAACCACTATAAGTTATATTTTAATGCTAATGTACATACTATAATGTGCATAGCTTGTTATATGTAATATTTTTTTTTTTTTTTTTTTTTTTTTTTTTTTAAGACAAGAGACCAATTTACTTCAGACAAAATTCACAAGAAAAGTCTTTTTTTTTTTTTTCCTTAGCATGAAGAACAAAAAAAAATAAAAATAAAATAAATAAAATAAAGATTGAGAGACAGAAAAGTGAATGAAATTTTAGGAAAATTGACTTTATTGATATTCTCAATAAACAATTCCCCTCTATTAAATTTACATTTCAATCTGAAGTTAACCGTACTCTATCCTTTTTCGACTTAACTATTCACCGTAATGAAGATAACTCTACTATTTGGTTTGACGTTTATTACAAAGACTCTTTTATCCCTTCCCCCATACCTGCTTCATCCGCTCATCCTATTGAATTTAAAATAGCTTTTTTTCGCTCTTATATTTTTCGTGCCATTAATTATACTTCCTTTCAGTTTAACGAAAATAAAGAAATTAATAAAATTATTCACTTAGGTATTAACGCTGGGTATAAAAAAAAACTCTGTTTTAAAAATAATCAATGGGGTCAAAGTAAAATCTATAATAATACTAGTATTAACCATAATCCTAAAATTAAATATACCAATAGTCTACCTTTCTATAATGAATTTTAAAATTTTAAGCATTTTATTTTGCGTAAATTTAATATATGCATTCCTTTCTCCCCCCCCCCCCCCTGTACTATTAAAAACTTAGTTGTTAGAGTTATCAACAGACCTACTGGAGGTGTTTATAAAATCTCTATCAAATATAATGATGAACTGTTTTACTACATTGGGAAATCATGTCGCACACGTAAAGCAAGAATTACTGAACATATTCGTAATGTTAAAGAGAAAAAAATTTGAATTCTTGTAGACTTTCTTTACGAGCACCCTGAAGCTGTTCCTCTGTGGACCCAGTCCGAAGTTATTTCAGCCCCTCGCGACTTTCAAGACCTGCTAATGACAGAAGCAGTGAATATTATCAAGTACAATAAAGTTATTAACTCCAAGGATGTTGCATCACTTCATAAAATATGGCACGCGTTGTTCTCATAGAGAAAAAAAAAAAAAAAACACTGAAAATGATATTGAAATGAAAAATTTTTTATTGTAACCGTAATTTTAATTTTTTTTTTTTTTTTATTGTAACCTTAACTTTAAACCGTTTGAACTTCTTTGTTTATATATTGCTGGTTCTATGTAACGCAATTACACCTGATGATGCTATTGTTATAATGGCAAAAAGCTTTGCGTCGTTTTTAATAAAAATATTTTATCTACGTGTTTTAAAGTGGTTTGTTACCTTTTATATATTTCATAAAAAACTTTAAATGTTTTCTAATTTAAAACTTTTAATGGTTTTTAATCTTAATAATATAGTAAATGTTGCCAAGAAATTTAACTTAATAACTTAAAATAAAAATCGTTTTTTGTTTTTGTTCTTGTTGTTATGTTTCGTTCTCATTTAATTCAGGTAAAAACATTTTATTAAATTTCACAAAATAGTTATGCCAGAGTAAAATTGCGATAGTTAATACAATGTTAGAAAAACTTAAGAATTAGAAACTGTGGATGTGTATAAATTGAAAATGTCAGGCATTTATACTTGTCTGTGACAAGTCATTATGATAAACGAAACAACATGGAAGATATTAACAACAGAGTTAAATTTGCATAGAGAACATTCGGAAGAAATAACCTTATATTCAAATACGATCCCTAATTTCATTGAAAGTAAAAGTTTTTGATCGACATAATTTACTGGTAATAACTTTTGTTTCATTTTTATTTATTTATTTATTTATTTATTTATTACATAGACGTGTAAAACAATATATTTAAGAAACCTAGAGGTGCATAAAGAGATGCATATTAAGATTCTCTCGATGAAACAGGGAGCGAAATACATGGATTAGGAAGTAAAACAAATTATTGATATAATTTGTAGAGTAAATAAGTTAAAATAAAGCTGGGCTGAGCATTTTGACAGACGAAACGATGTTAGATATACCACAGCACTCCTATTTTGGTTACCGAGAGATAAGAAAAAAAAAAAAAAACGCAGTGTCGTTAGATCGATTAAATTTCAAGATTTAGGAATCGAAAGGACAAGAATTTCAAAAAATAAGACTGGTTGAAATAGGAGAGGTCTTCATGCTGCAGTGGATTAAAAAAGGCTGAAACTGATGAAGACGATTATGATGAGAAAAAAGTTTTCTATTTCAACATCATATGCTTAACATGATCAATATAATATACATACTTAACATTTACTCTATAGCATCAGTTAAGTAAGAATATTTACTACAACATTTTTATTAATTGTTTTTATTTAATATATATATATATATATATATATATATATATATATATATATACAGTCGGTAACAAAAGCATCCAAACACTAGCAAAAATTCCTATATAAAAAAAAAGTAGAGTTAATACTGTTTTATTAAATAAATCCTTGTCGAATCATGTTCTTAGACTGGCTAAGAACATGGTTCGACAAGGATTTATTTAACAAAACAGAATTAACTCTACTTTTTTTATATAGGAATTTTTTCTGGTGTTCGGATACTTTTGTTACCGACTGTATATATATATATATATATATATATATATATATATATCCGTTTTCTAAAAAAACATATTTAAATTATATTTTCTGTTATATATATATATATATATATATAAATTTAATTTACTACATAGTAAAATACAAATTTTGAAATAATATTCTGCTGCAATAAATTATTACTTAGAGGAAGAAATTGTTACAGAATTTTCAATGAAACAAATTGCTTTCCATAATTAAGGCAATTCTTCATGCTATCTTAAATCATTAAAATGTATATAAGAAAATTACAACGTAAAACAACTTTGATAAATTTAAATAGCAAGATTTTTAAAGTGCAACATTCATTCTCCTTAAAAGACATTTATAATATAAATTCTTGTTTGATACAATACAATTTAAAAAATGAGAATAAGTAATATTTTGAATTACAGTTTTCCTTGTCATTTTAACAAGAGTCGTTTCATATTAATTAGGTTTATTGTATTTCTTAATATCAATATACTTTGAAATAGGTTACCACTCTGAAAAACATTATAAACTTTAAGAGAAAGCTAGGGTTTCCGATACTTATTTTATTTTTTGAATTAGAATTAAGTTATAACATATGTTTGATTATAAAATAATATATATATATATAATAGTTCAAAATAAAACGCAAATCTCATTGTTATTATTATAATTATTATTGTTATTATTACTATTATTTTGGGGGTAGCAGAAGAATTAAACATCTAAAATTTAAAGTATTAATTAATAATGATTTTGCCTAAAGTCATTGTCTATTATTTCATATCACTTTTTTTCATATTTTTTATATTTAATGTAATTTTATTTTATGTATTCTTTATCGCTTTAACTTATCTAATCATGCATACTAAATTACATACAAGTGCCCTATAAATATCATAGACATATCAAGTTTTTAAAATTTAAATTTAAATTATCAATTATATAACAGACTATAATTAAGTTTCAAGAAAATTTCTTCCGTAAAATAAAAATCTTTATCCACAATTTATAGAAATCAAAAGCCCTTTTACAGTGAACTCCATGCTTAATTTTCTGTATCCCTATAAGATTAACAGAATTTATTGCATGAATCTCTCGGCTCATATCCGTATCGTCATTATAAATTAGAGACTTAATTACATGCTTTCAATAATAACCGTTTCACCTGTATTTACGCCTTGTAATTAAATTTCGGTTGTATTTCCTAATTACAGGAATCAAATGCCAGATAATTACTACACATATGTATACTTTCCTTTTATGCTTATAAAGACATTATTTTTTTTTTCAAAAAGCTATTAAATAAAATTATTTTTTTTACTAAAAAAGAAACGTTTAAGAATAGCTGAGGCGAAAAGCATCACGCTGTTGAAAATTTAAAATGTTTGATAGTAATAAGAAATATTTTTGTCATTACTGTTTCTTTCATACCTGTATATACTCGTATATTTTATATCAGTTTCCCATTAGTTACAAATATTTGTATGTGTGAATGTGTTATACACATAATTGGATCGAGTAAAGTTAATAAATACTTTTCATTAATTTCAATTTTACTAAAATGAAAAAAACTTTTGGGACACTTAGTGTCATCCTTTCTTCCAAATTCTGACTACAAAAAGCACATTTTAACCCTTTGCCGGCTCTAACGCTTTAAAGCGGTCTAAACAGTGTTGCAAAGTTTAGAGAGTCTTTTATTCGACTTTCTCCAATGAGTTTGAGGAGTGAATAAAGAATAGTTTAAGAATAACTCATGCGACAAATATCACATTGTTGAAAATTTAAAATGTTTAGTAGGAATAAAAAGTATTTTTGTCATTACTATCTTTTTCATATCTTTAAACAATTTTTTTCTGTCAGTTTCCCGTTAGTTATAAATATTTGTACGTGCGAATGTGTTTTTCGTATAGTTACATCGGATAGAGTTATTAAATAAGTTTCAGTAATTTTAATTATACTAAAATGTAAAATTTTCTGTGACACTCGAAATACTTCCTTTCAAATTCGGTCTATAACCCTTTACTAGCCCAAAAGCTTTAAAGCGTTGTAAACAGTGCTGCAAAGTTTAGGAACATTTTATTCAACTTTCGCCAATAATTTTGAGGAATAAAAAAAGAATTGAAGCCAAAAGTTTCACACCATTGAAAATTTAAAATGTTTGGTAGGAATATGAAATATTTTTGTCATTACTGTTTCTTTCATATGCATATATTTTTTTCTATCTGTTTTCCCGGTTAGTTTTTTCCCGGTTAGTTTTCCCGGTTAGTTAGTACGTGCGATTGTGTTTTTCGTATAATTAGATCGTATAGATTTAATAAATAATTTTCAGTAATTTTAATTAAACTAAAACATAACATTTTTTTTTTTTTTTTTGGAGCACTTGTTGTAATACTTTCTTTTAAATTCGGGCTACAAAAACCATATTTTAACCCTTTTCCGATCCTAACGCTCTAAACTGTGTTAGAAAGTTTAGAGACCCTTTTATTTAACTTTCACCAATAATTTTGAAGAGTGAAAAAATAATAGTTTAAAAAATAACTGAAGTGAAGAATGTCACACTGTTAAAAATTTAAAATGCTTGGTAAGAGTAAGAAATATTTTTGTCATTACTGTTTTCTGTTTTTTTTTCCCTTTCATATCTGTATATATATTTCCTATCAGTTTCTCATTAGTTATAAATATTTGTACATGAGAATGTGTTTTACATTTAATTAGATCTTACTGGGTTAATAAATAATTTTCAGTAATTTTAGTTTTGCTAAAATATAACACTTTACGGAACACGTGATGTGATACTTTCTTTCACAGTTGCCAACTTAGCACCTTTTGGCTACCGGGAAATTTTAATATTTATTATTATTGTTATTTATTTAATCAGTGAAAAACGTTACAATTAGCTTATTAAATGAAATAAATTTTTCTATTAAATTTTTCTGGCAGCCAAAAGGCACTAAGTTGTGGCAATTATACTTTATTTTAAATTCGGGCTACAAAAATGACATTTTAACCCTTTCCTGGCCCTAACGATCTAAAGCGCTCTAAACAGTGTTGCAAATTTTACGAAGTCTTTTAATTAACTACCTCTAAAATTTTTTAGGAGTGATAGTTTATATATATAACGAACGAATAACCTTCGAAGAGAAAATTTTTTTGTGGATATTGAATAAAAAAACTGCTTAAATTTTGAAACACTGACCAAAGAAGTGATTTTTAATTGTACCGGTAAAGAGTTAATCATGTTTCTTAATTTGTAAGAAATATCTTAATTTGCATATTATATCTTCTATTCAACTACTTATGATATGAAACTGCATTTTGTTTTTTATATAATATTAAATTGTTTTTATTCTGTTTTAATTTAAATTTTAGTATAAATTTATTTTACTTTATTTTATTCTTTTTTCATGGTGTTTTACCGTCACATTTATCGGCAGATGAATTGTGAGTTACAACGGTAGTTTTATAGCGAATGAAGTTTTATTGATTTTTTTTTTATTAATTAGTTTGAAGATGCCACTCACAAAACCCCCAGGATAAAATTAAAGAAAAGTTTTTTTTATAGTTATATTATTCAATTATTAAAAAAAAAAAAAAAAAAAAAAAAAAAAAAACATGATTTTTTGCATACACAGAATATTTTCTAATCTAACATCCAAATATTAAAAAAAAAATATGATTTTTATTCTGCTATATATTTCAATTGTTTTACATCAAAAAGAAAGTAAAAATCATAGGTGTCCTAATTTTTTTTTAAGCATATAAAATTTAATTTTCTTCTTTTTTAGATAAGCAGCTAGAAAATAAATAAAATTTTAAAAATACATTTTAATTAAAATTTCTGTTTAACTAATTAACTTATTGATCGAAACGAAAAGCAGTTGTTTATTTATTTATTTTATTTATTTATTTATTTATTTATTTTATTTTATTTTTTGATTAATCTTTTTAACTCCTTAACAGTGTTTTTTCGAACAACATTCGAACACTACTTCATAGTTCGAACGGACACACCTTTCTTTGTAAGAACCTTCAACTAGTATTAATTTCAGATAAATGTCTCTTCAAACTTACATGCTTTTACTATAACAAAAATTACTATAAAAAATTAATGATTGAAAAAATCAAAGAAATTGTATGAACTTACGAAACATAAATTTATATTTACGAGTACCAGTATTTTCAAAAAGAAAAGTATTTTTCTCCAATAATTTTCGATTGAATAACATGACGATTCCAGGATTAACCCGTTAGTAGTCGCTAGTTGGTCGATTTGCCGCCCATCCTTCAGTGTTGCCAGATTTTTTTATTCAATAGCCACCAAAAATTTTTTGAAGTAGCATTTGATATACATAAAACGCAAATAAAACCGAAGGAACGTCGATCACATCACTTTTTAAAATTATTAATGTGAGTTAAATAAAAAGTGCACAATCTGTAATAGGTGGCTCTGTCTATAGCGACTACTAACGGGTTAAGTACTACGAATATCACCATGTAATAACCATTGTGTGATGAGTAATTTAAAGAATTAAAAATAAATAAATAAATAAATGTTAAGTGATTAATTGACCTCAGAAAAATAAACTAGAAGCCAGAGCTTCTTCCATACAATCATCGACATTCCCGCTAGAATTATTTTGCAAGGGTATTTGCATGAAAGTCAAAAATACGATTGCAGCGATCCTGTGAGGGAGTGTAAGAAATACATTCAATAACAGAGCGCATGCTCAAACTAACTAGTTCTGCAAACTTAAATGTGCTGTGTGTGCTCCCAAGTAGCACATGAACGTTCTCTGAACGTCTAATAACGGTTACACTGGTTCAAACACCGTGTTTCGTGTCAAAAGAACGTTCTACTCGACGTTCAAAAGCAGTATTATTCAGAACGTTCTAAAAAGGTGTGTTTTGTACCATTCATAAAACGTGCAATTTCAGTTTTATAAAAAACGTTAAGGGAAACACCGTCGTAACACGTTCTGTTTCAGTACAATTATAACGAATATGACAAAGTGCTCTATTTTCCGTTATAATGTATAAAATTTTTGAAAACAAGACAGCACTTGATTTTGTTGATACAATTTATAATAATATTCATTGGCAAATAAAAGTGAAGAGGTGGTTTTGTTTTTTAACATAATTTTTAATTATAATTATCTGATATTTGCAATTGAATTTCTCTTCGCGAAAACTCAATGAACGCATAAGCATGTAATTTTGTTGACATACTCTATATAAAATTATTATTTGATTGTTATATTAGTTTGCTGTATTAGAAAATAATTTGGAATAAAATGGAATTATTTAATTCGATCAAGTATTTCGATATTACACTTTTGCCTAATTTATATGTTTTTAGAGTACAAAGAAATGGTTTTTGCAATTCGTCAGTGTATATGTGCATACACGCGATTTAAATGCCCTTTCGTATGTATTAGTTGGTTAGTTAAAAAAAAAAAAAGAATTTTAGCCTTCTTTATGAATATGGAAATTTTAAACCTCGCAAGTGCGTAAAAATGGTTCCACGGATTTTCTTCAAACTCGCCATTTTACCTTTCATCTAGATGTACATTCGTATGTAATTTTAGGTTTACGGTGAAAAGGTTAATTTGTAGAAAATCGTAAGTGAGAATATATATAATTCTATCAAAAAGGGCTCGAACGATTTTCTTCAAATTTGCTACATAAACCCTTTTTAGATATATTTCCACGTATATTACTTAATTACTACAAGAAAATTGACAGACATCCTGATTAAGTAGCTCGGAAATTGGTGTTTCAAAAAAAAAGGTTATATATATATATATATATATATATATATATATTAACTTGCTATGTAAAATCCTTTTTATGTGTTTTTCACGACGCATGCGAGTTTCAAAGAAAATCACGGAAAACTCCGAAAACATAAGTCGACGAGCGCGACCAGGAATCGAAACCAACATTTCCCGTCTGTAAGGTTCGAGAGTAGAACCTCGCGGTCACTAATACTCATCGGTAAGTTACAGAAATGAGTTTTTTTTTTTCTTTCTTTAAGCATAATTTTAAACTTTTATTATATTTTATTTATGATTCTATTTAAGTTTGAATGTTACTGGTAAATTATCAATATTGATAATGTTTTTAAATCATTACTCTCTTTGATTGTTCTTATTTTATTTATTTATTTTTTAAATCCAAATTTTATTTAATAAATTTAAATAAAAGAAAATTATTTAATATACATTTCAAAAATTATTTTCTTAATAGATGAAAATTTTACGTAGCCATTCTCTTTTAATTAAACTGTTTAAAAGAAATCTTCTACCCATCGCACTACTTTATTCTGTAACATTCTGTATAACAGCGCCACTTAACCAGTTAACATGAACAAAAATTTAATAAACACTGTATCTCAAAATTAAAATTTTACATATTAAATTTGTTGCAGATTTCACTAACACATGCTGGGGTATAGCTATTTGGAAAAATTGCATAATACTATATCGGCCGATATATACCCAAACTGAATTATCATAGTTTTTCATAATATATAATTCACATACTCATGTTAGTGAATTTTTAATAATAATAATAATAATAATAATCTGAGATATTGCTTTCCTTTAAACGGGATTGAGTTGCAGCACATTAGTGCCACCTCTCAATCAAAATATACTCAAATTAGATCATCATAGTTTAACATAATATCTATCTCACATATCAAGTTTGGTGCAGTTTTATTCAATAGAAACTGAGATACTGCCCTCCGTTACATGGAGGGGGGGGGGGCATTGCATAATAGCTGAGTACCTATTAGGTCATATATTCCAAAAATTAATCAGGGCTAGTTTAAATAAAAGTTCGACTAAAAATCAAGTTAGGTTAAATTCTGCCCACTGATTCTTCAGATGCAATTTCCACAAAATTTTATTAAGATGCGCAAACAAGTTCTAAAAATTGTCGAATCCTATCGAGGACGTCTCAAGGAGTGTTAAGACCCTAAGTCGAAAATTTCCATGCATCCATTGCGTTCTTTTTATGTATACAGAAAAAATATAGTGTATGCCATTTCTGATCCTTTCACTGAATATTTTGTTCAATACTGAAATATACACTAAAACAAAATATGCTTTTCCGTTTAATTCGAGATTTTAAAATGGAAAAATAAAGTGATCTCATAAGTTTTTCAAATACTTTATAAAAATTTAAATAATTGTTTAACTCAGCTCCATTTTTCCTTAAAATATTGACCATATGTTTTCTACAGCTATAAATGCTTAATAAATTTCTGTTTCAAATGTTGAACTTTGAAACATGATTATTCCGGATGTAAGAAGGGAAGAGCAGATGAAATTGACATCTGCGGATTGCATTTATTTAATTCTCGCTGACCGTGCAAATTCAAAGGTCTTGGGAATGTCGTGCCGTTATGTAAAGCGGTAATTTTAAAACATGTAATGTAATCTGTTTTGTTCAGTTTTCGCGTTATAATGACTTGGATAAGCTTTAGAAAAGGTAAAAATGTAATATTTTTAACCTGTAATATTCTCTATGTTCTATTTCTTAAAGTGTTATTTTAATATCAATTAAACAATCATTTTCATATCTGCGTAAGTTCTTAAGCCTAACATTTGATACTTGTAAGTAGCGTTGTATCGCAGAAAAAACTGCTCCTGTTACAGAAAACCGCTTAGAAATTATGGATTCATTTTATTAATTCAGTCTTCTGAGATGGAAATTGTTAAAATGACTATTTTTGGTTATTATGCTTCTGAATGAAGTAACATAAAGAATTTAAAAGATGAGAGCTAATTTTAAGTGAATGCCCTTCCAGACTGGTCATTATATATTTTAAAATGCTAGTTGGAAGGGTGTTTTCTTGGAGAAATTCTTATGAAGAAAATGAGGAAGGTATGTAATTCTTTTTTTTTTCTTTTCTTTTAAAATTCTGAAGTATTTATTTAATGTTTATATGATTATATATATAATCTAGGTTATGCAAATTGCATATTTTTAAAATAATATCCTAAGTTTTACCGACTTATAATTTTAAATATCTCTTTACTGTTATTTATTAAATAAAATATATGAACTTGTTTAGCTGCATAACAAAACAAAGATTCAATTCAATTTTATTCCACATCTTTATAAAAAAACATATTCTGCTTTAAAAAAAAAAAAAAAAAAAAAAAAAAAAAAGATGATATTAATAAGTAAATAAATGATATACTAAGAAATGATATATTAATTATAAATAATATACTTACTATATTATTTGTTAATACTAATGATATTTACATTTATTAATTTTTTAATATGCCATGATAGCATAATTACATCAAATGAGTAAAAATGCGTTGACTCAATTTAAAGAAATTTAAACATTTAAAGAATACCAATTACATTGCCATGTGGAATAAATTTAAATACCTGCAAACATCATTTTTGTAAACTGCTGCTGTAAACTGAAAATATATATACACACTTGCACTGAAATTTAAAAATATGGAGTATGTTAAATATTTTAGAAAAAAAAATTGATTAAATATATATATATATAGATATAAGTATTTGGAAATTTTTTAAATTTCTTCCTTCTAACTAATTTTTAATTTTTCGTTTCAATTTCTTATTATTATAAATTAACAATATATTCTAAACTCAATTATATATTATTTTAGCGGTGTATTGGTACATTCATTTTCGAAATTATTTTTTATGTTGGAATATTAAAACTTTCTATGAACTTCATCATTCAAATATATTTATAAACTATCCATGGATTTACAAAGTAGTACCCAGAAATGTTTAGAATATACAGTGTGCAAAGTCGAGAGCAGGCCTTTATTTGCACAACAATTGGTCTCAGATGTCCTCCAATAAGAAAATGTATTTACAAAAAAAAAAAAAAAAAAAAAAAAAAAAAGTAAGCAAAAAGTAAGTGCTCATATTTTTTAAAACATTTTGTAACTGAAACTATATATTTGCAACCAATAGTTGCGGAGATAAAGGTTTTCTCGTGACTATGCTTTGCACCCTGTATTTAATATATATATATATATATATATATATGTATGTATGTATAAATGAATTTTTAATCTTTGTTAGTTAAAGCCAAGCAGCAGATATAAGATCACTGAAACCACACAGAACAATAGGAAGGAAATTACAAGAAATTTGAATAACCTGGGAAATTCTGGGGAGACTGATTGTGATTTATTGAAACATTTATTTTTTATTTATTGATTTTTATTTTATTCAACTTCAGTCTAATCATAAATTTATTCCTATATTGTTAGTTGCAATTTTAATAATTTTGCCGGTGCGTAAAAACCACATGAAACTCAAATCAAAAGATACAAACAAGCAACGAGGAAATAAAAAATTAATACATCATTTAATTTTTTTTTTTAAGGAAAAGCTTAGAACGGTAAAAAAAAAAAAAAAAATATCGTCAGGTGTGACCTTTTTCGTCGTTGAGCACCAATGTACGATTTCGTTCGTTAGCAGCTATAATAGCAAATTGCTAGCGGGCACCCTATCGTACGAGAAATTAATTGAAGTTAAAAATGAAGAATAAATTGGAATAAATTATTTAGTTCAAGAAATCAGAGAATGAAACAGAAAACAACCATGAAAAACAAACATTAATCATAGGATGACGCATTCGGAATCACAAGGATTAAAACAAGCAAAATAATTCAAGAGTTTAGTTGTACATAGCAGATGAAGAATAATGATACAACACAGCAACAGGGATATAAATTACCTTTTTTTTTCTTTTTTTAATTCAAATAATGTTTGAGAAAATTTAACATACTTACTATTCCTTTAATTTCAACGTATAAGTATGAAAAATTCCATATTTTATGACAGTAATTCCCAAAAAGTGTCATAACGTCTCTATATCCCTTAAAAAATTCCTTAAATTTTTGCATTTAAAAATTTTTTTCCCCTAATCTGAAGTTAATGACGTTATAGTATTAATTACGAAACTTTGAATAAACACCAAAAAATGCAAGAACTCGCGACTGCTACAAAGCACGGCTGCTACAAACGAAGCAGCAACGCATTCAACACACTCAACGTGCTTGTTTGCAGTTCTCGCGCCTACATTCTTCGCCTGATGAAGGGTTGTGTCTTCTTTTCACGCGAAACAGTTGATGCGAGTTCTTGCATTTCATTGTGTTTATTCAAAGTTTTTTTAATTAATACTATAACTTCATTATCTTCAGATTAGGGGGAAAAAAGAAATTTTTAAAAAATGCAGAGATTTTAGAAATTTTTTAAGGGATAAAAAGACGTTATGACACTTTTTGGGGAAAACTGTCATAGAATATAGAATTTTTCATGCATATACGTTAAAATTAAAGGAATAGCAAGTGTGTTAAAATTTCTCAAACATTATTTGAATTGAAAAAAAAAAAAAAAAGTAATTCATATCCCTGTTCATGTGTTGTATCATTATTCGTCATCAGCTATGTACATTTTACTTCTAAACGCCCGTACTGAGGTGATTTTTTATAATGACGTCAATTTTTTTTTTTTGACTACACTATTTTAGAACGTTTACAGTACGTTTTCTAGAACGTTCTGAAAATGTGTATAACGTTTTGAAAACGTTCTAAAAACGTTTAGAACGTTCTGAGACCGTATACGTAGAACGTTCTCGGAACGTTTCTATAACACCGATGGTGATTGCTACACGTTCATTGAACGTTCTCTGAACCGTACTATTGTACGTCTTCAAGATGGACAAATAGACATCTATAACACGTTCAAAGTGAACGTTCTTAGAACGTGTTTGCAGAACAATTTTTGAACGTTCAGAGAACGTTTCTGTGCTGCTTGGGCTATGTCGCCGTCTTCTAATCTTAGTTCAGGCATGGATGTTTCTAGTGTTTTTTATGTATGAAATATATAAGAAAATTGTGAATTTTTATTGTGAAATTATGTAATACGGATCAATTAAGGCACCCAAATACAAATACCCAACCCATCATGTGCAAGCTTCTTACAGAATAATAACTTTATTTTGAATATCAATAGAGTTTAAAAAAAGTTGGTTTTAAAAATAAAATATTACTCCAATTAGAACAATGTATATTAGCATCGTGAACTACATTATCACTTATCAATATGTATAATTTTTTTTAAGTTATAATGATGTCAATTTTTGTGAGATGCGTAATTTAACTTTTTACAATTGTTTAACGTTCACGTTGAATTAAATGTATTTATTTTTATGTCGAAAGAAAATGAACTCGTAATTCTTTTGCCAACAATTAAATTATAGCTAATATTTTAATGGCTATTTTCTTGCTTAAGAGCTTGTTATTTTCATATTTTAATTAATTAAAAGAAAACTATTCGAAAATTCGAAAATCTGACTTCGAAGTATTGTGTTGTCACCGGGTTGTGAGCTACTGTAAAAATGTCAAATGTCTGGCTAGTAGTTAGTTAAGAATAGATTGCAAGATTTGTACCGGACAAACACATAAACAAGAATCGAAGTTAATAAAAACATGGTAAAATACATTTTAATCAAAATATGTGATTAAATGGTATGTGTTTCTTGTCTTGAAATCCTATAACTTAATATTTTATCATTAGGGATTTTTAAAATATAAAGTATTATTTCCTTTTTAAAATACTGTAATAGATTTCATATTTCGTATAAGATTGATAAATAAATAGGCTAATCCAAAAATAACATATGACAAAATAGTACAATTCGTAAAAAAGTATTGTTAGTAAAGTAAAAATCACCAATGATAAAAAATGAAGTTATAAGATTTCACGACAAGAAATACATAAAATTCAACAACATGTTTTCAATAAAAATGCATTTTTCAACTCTGTTGACATTCTACATAAAGTTACTCTTCTATAAGAAGCTAGCAGATGATAACAAAACATATTTACGTTTAAAGAGCCCCAAAGCAAGTCACTTTCGGGCATGCGCTCTATTGTTGAATGTATTTCTCACACCCAATGATAGGATCGCTGCAGTCGTATGTTTGACCTTTATGCCAATAACCTTGAGCGCTAAATCTTGTATGTAAACAGCTTTGCTAGAAACTATATTAATGTTTAACAGCAATAATGTAAAATATTTTTGGTAACTATTTTTTCGACTAATTTTATTCAAGTAATGTTACATTATCACACATAGATCATTAAAACGATATTAATGCGAAATTTGCTTTCTAAAAGAAAATATAAATAAATAATCTACAAAGATGTATTTAAACATTTATTTCGTAAAAAATCACTCTTTTTTCAAAATCTTATTAACTTCAGCAATACATTTTTTCCCCCTCGAAAGCCAAAAAAAAAAAAAAAAAAAAAAAGGAAAGGAAAGTAAAGAAAGTTTTATGCTTAATGGTGATTTTCTCTTCAGTACTATGTATGAGGTATTAGAACTTTACGAGTCTCCGTTTCCTTTTGTTCTTAAAATGACCCAGTTTATTTTTATTTTTATTTTTGTTATTTTATTTTCTGAACGATAACAATAAAGATATGCAACAGTTTGTGAGGTTTGTTACTCTCATAAGAAACATAACATAAGTAACTTTATCTCAGCCGAGGAAAAATGTGGATAATACTAAAAGTCAAATGGTATTATTTAATATTATTTTTTTTTCTTTTGTTTCAGCTAAACTATATAGATTTTCTGAAAAAAAAATTATACATTTTAGCATTAAGATTTGTCTTATGTTAAAAGCAAAACATATAATATAGGATATTTATAAAAATTTACACAGCTTAGTCATCTTAATAAATCTTAGGTTTAGCAACACTATTTAATTAAAAATTATTATTTTTTTTTTCTTTCAGTAACGGAAATCTGTATTGAAATTAATCTCTACTTGAAAATGTAAATTAAAAATATTTCTAATATACATTTTCAATTCATATTAGAAATTATTCCAATTATTTTACTATTTCAATTTATTAAATAAATAAAAATAGTAGTTCATAAATTCTACAAATGTGTTACATTATTGCTGTTTAATATAAATATCGCTTCTAGTTCTTTTTATTTTCTGTGGTCAATTAACGCTTTAATAATTCCTTAATAATTTCATATCTTTAAATAAAAATGTTTGATCAAACAAACATCTAATTCCTTATTTTGTTCATACTTACCTCTTTGTACATGTAACTACTCAGGAAATATTCGCTGATAACTAAAAATTATAAATATATAAAAATGTATATCATATAATGCGGTCAGAATATGATTATATTGTTTACATATAATTATAGAATGCAACATTTGTTATTAAATACAGCGAATTGAAGAAAATGCAACAGTTGCCTATGACATGCTCATCACATTCAATTACCAACTTGCACTTCATTCATTGTAAGTATAAAACGATTTTCCATACAGCTGTCAAATAATTAAGTGCATATTCTAATGTATTTAAACCTCCATGTTAAAATGATTGACTTTAGATACTAGAAATGACACAAGAAAGAGAGAGAAAGAAAGAGAGAGGTCAGAGATACAGTAAAATATACCTTCTTTCACTGCAGTCGAATTTTCAACAAATTAAAATAAATAAATAAATAAATAAATAAATAAAACTTAATTTATTGTAAAGATAAAAATTATTTTATCTAGCGCAGTGTATTACATTCGTGTTATTAAGTACAACTAACTACACGGAAAATATTGTATGTGTCTGCTATCTTCAGAGTGTCTTAGAAAAAAATAACATTTAAATACCATTAAAAAATAATAATTATCAAACAGATTTTTCTAAAACACAGGTAAAAAAAAAAAAAAAAAATCATTTTGCAACATTGTAATGGAATAGAAAAAACATCGATTTATTCGTATGGAGTGCTACAGGCGGCACAGTGCCACAGACAGGTACACAGATTGAGACATTGAAGTTAAGGTCTTCAAACTCTCTTTCTTTTTCCGGAGGGTGTTAATAAAATTAATCTTTTGTTCTAATTTTTTATTTGTTTCCAATATATATAAGATGTTCAATAATAAAATCCATTGTTTCCATTTCATGATAAGAAAAGAAATAGTGCAGGAAAATAAATTTTTTTCTAAATGTCAACAATTCGCCTTAAATTATCACTTTTATTTTATTTTAAAATATCTAACAGTCTTATCTCTTGTCAAATGATATCACCAGAAAACTTTTCTCCATCAAATTGTACAGATATCGGAAAAATGAAACTATTACTTCCATATTAAATTTGCGATTGTACAAACTATATTTACAGCAATGCCACATTGTATGATTACAAAACAACCAAGTAATTATATCCACTGAAATAAAATGTCTTTAAGGATATGTTTAAAACATATATCTTTAAATGGAAATGACGTCACAAAATTAACCATTCTTTACTTAAATTTAAAAAATCTAATTATCGCATTGGGAGAAATTCATCACTTACATAGGAAAATGCGTTTCCATCCAAAGACACCAGACTCAAAGAAATGAAGGCATTATTTCTAAGTACATTATTTATTGTCTTAGAAACGTCTTATTTTATTGCTTAATAATTTATATATATATATATATATATATATATATATATATATATGTATGTATATATATTCCTCGTCCATCTGTAAGTAGCCATACTAGTTACACAAAGTTAAACTCAGTTGAACAATCAGACCGATTTTTCTTTAAAAAGTTTTTTTTTTTTTTTTTAAATATATATTCTTAATTTTAACAGTTTAATTTAATATTTAGATCTTTTAAACGCGATTTTCATTTTTACTTTTAATGTTATTAGAATGCTCACAAGCAAAAATAAGCAAAATAGTGCTTTTATGTATTATTCTTAAAATAACTACATTTTAAATCTATATAAATAAAGAGAAGTGTCAGTGTGTGTGTATGTGTCTGCGCTCTGGTGCTCACACTACTAATCGCTGGGCTATAAAGTTTGGCAGACTTGTACCCATGATTCTGCAGGTGTGCACCTCATCGAGATTGTTTCTAATTTCTAATTTCAACTTTTTTAGTTAATTTGTTTTCAATTTTATATATTGGCTTTTATGTTAATTTTTTCCTGAATTTATTCTTCCATAGTAATCGTCTGCGTATCTTAGCAACGGATACTACGCAGTTTATTTATTATTTTATGTAATACATTCATTTGAAAACGAAATCTTTTATTTTTTTTTTCTTTTATTATTATATTTATTGAAAATCAAATGGTAATGCGATACAAATAAATTTTTATGTTTATATATGATTTTTATAGTATAACAACTTTTTTATTTTTTATTTTAAATTAATTTCTTTAAAATAAAAATCCTTTTGCTTTATTTATTTATTTATAATATATATATATATATATATATATATATATATATATATATATATTATTTTTTTTTTTTGGGGGGGGGGGAGAATGGTAGTATATAGTAGAAAGGATTAAACTGATTAAAATTTATTTGTTTTTCATTTATTTAATTCCTTTTAAAAGAAAATCTACTTTTTATTTTATTATACTGGTCGGAATCAAAACGTAATATAATAAAAATAATATAGTGTAAATAAAGGGAGTTATAAAACACATGGTTCAAAAACTAAAATCATATATAATAGATGCTGAGATACAGTCATCTTTAAAATCGTAATTCTTAAATAACAGGAGATCCACATGTCGTCGATAAATACCCAGATTGAAGTGTCCGGGAAAGACCTTTCTGCAGACAGTGTGAACCAGGATCCCATGCAGTACGGGCGGAAAAAAGAGCTGCCATGGGCAGTGGGTACCCGAAGATTTCAATGTTTTTTAGAGCGATTTCAATGTTTTTTTCTTTTTTTTTTTTTTTTTTTTTTTTTTTTTGTAAAAAATAAATACTTATCCAATTCTTTTTAAAATTCATTTAAATATAGTGACCAGCGAAGCGGCTGAGCCTGCTAGTAAAAGAAAAATAAAATAAAATATTTTTAAATATATTTGTAGAGTAAACATAAATAACAATAAAAACTCTTTTTTTTTTTTTTTTTTTGTTAATACAGAATTACAGATGAAAAATTTCACCAGTATTAAAAGAAATATTTTTAATGGACTTTCGTGTGCATTTATTAATATTAAAAGCAAAAACCTGAAATATTTTTAAATAATAAAAATATTTCCTATTTACTTTAAAAACATGAAACACAAACACACAGAACAATTTCACTTATTTTTTCCTACGAGTTATGCTTTTAAAATTATTTATAAAACAATAAACAAAATATTTTAATAAAATTAAAGTTATTAAAGAAAAAAAAAGTTAATAATAATGTTATTTATAATCCAAAGTATATTTCTGCGTTTAAAAAATATATTGTTTGCTTATAATAGCTTTTATTGCTTATTTTCTTTGTTAAAATTCAAAGAAATTTATAATTTATAATTAAAAAAGACTATGAAATTTCGCTAAAACATGTTAATTAATTTATAAAATGTTGAGAAAAGCATTTTCACCTGGGAAAAAAACTAAAACATTAATATTTTCTGCAAAGTAAAGATTTCTGAAGAAAAATTAAAACTTTTGTTTTACTTTGTTAACACTTTCTTGCGATATAAAATTTAATTATTGATTTAAAAAAATAAATAAAATAAATAAATAAAGCTTACTATATAGTTTATATTTATTTTACTAAGCATAAAATAAATGCTAAATTGGAAAATTGCCTTTACTTTAATATCATTTATATATATACAGTCGGTAACAAAAGTGTCCGAACACTAGCAAAAATTCCTATGTAAAAAAACTTCACTTCATACAGTTCTGTTAAATAAATCCTTATCGAATCATGTTCTTAGTCAGTGTAAGAACAGGATTGGACAAGGATTTATATAACAAAACCGTATGAAGTGTAGTTTTTTTATATAGGAATTTTTGCTAGTGTTTGGACACTTTTGTTACCGACTGTATATATATATATATGCTAAACGAAATATAATAATTGAAGTTAGTTAAAGGGGTTTTTGGTGTATTCAAATAAATGACAGGCAATATCGCATTACTTCACCAAATTTAATTAATTAATTAAAAATATCAAATGTAAATAGACTTCTTAGAAGGTTTCCGTTTTTGTTTGTTTGTTTCATAAATTAAATAATTTAGTATAAACGCGTTTTTTTTTTTTTTTTAAGCTTTACGATTTAAATTGGATTGGATTTATACTTAATTTAAGACGATGTAAGCAGAGTTTAAAATACATTCATTAATTGTTGTTATTTAAAAAATACGTTAAAGTATATTTGCATGGTATTTATACTATAGAAAATAGAAAATAGAAAATAGAAAATAGAAAGGTTTATAGAATATAGAAAATAAGGGGGATGAGGGTGGCAGTGGAAGGGATAAAAGGAAAAATGTATTCGAGTGTGGTGTGGGCTAATTGTCTTAATTAAGGACCTGGACCTTAAGGGGATTTCCTTACGTGGATTCTTTCTAAGGGGCCGTAGATCGTATTTATGCGAGTTTCAAAGAAACCATGCAAATCTCCTAATGGCTGTATAGAACAACGCGATCCGGTATTTCCTGTCAGTCATCTTCTAATGAAAACCGCTTGGTCAGAAGTAGGGCAGTATTTGGAGGCACATTAAAGAAAAGAATAAATATTTCATAGGCAAATTGTGAAGTAAATATTTGTTTAAATATGCGAAGGAATATATTTAGTTAAATGTAATAAAATTAATGATTTTTTATTATAAACTCTTATTATTTTGCTAAAAGCACAGTACTTTGTAAAAGTACTTAATGGATAGAAACTGAATTTATTTTTGGATTTAATATCCTGGAAAACACAAAGTTAACCAAAATAAATATATATATACAGCCGATTAAAAAATAATAATAACAATAATTTCTAGAAAGAAATATTTACAAATTAAATTCTTTTTTTATATAAAAATTGTTCTTTATTTTTCCTTACTTATACACAAAACTTAAAAACTCTCATAACGAAGAGCAAAATAAACATTCTTTTATTGACTGAATACGAAATATTTTAAAATTCCATAAATATTAAAAACTTTTATCAACCATTTGAATCTAGTCCCGTAATTATTTTTGCCTAAATATGCCTTTGGGGAACGTATGGTTAATTTTCATTTACAGATGCGATAGTTCGATTAATGATTGTTTATGCGCGGAGATAAAAATTTCTTATTTCTAATTTTACGGTGTATTTGGCAAGAAAAATATTTGCCCAATCTCAAAAAAAAAAAAAAAAAAAAATATTCATGCTTAAACATTAACTTTATAGTTTTTCTAACTCGTTTACAGTGTCGTTGTTTCAAAAAGTAAAAGTTCATACATATAGTAAAAGTTCATACACACACACACACATATATATATATATATATAATTTTTAATTTATGTGATTAAAAGAAAAAGATTGAGAATGAAGATGAGACAATTATATAATTACCGCAGAAACACACTGATGCAAATAAGGTAACAAGCTAACTGAAATAAATTTATATTTTTATAAAAAAAATAAAAAAAATAAAAAAAAATCCTTTACTTACGTTAATTTATAAGATTAAAAGACCAGTTGAAAACAGAAAAAAGGGACCATGTATTATGATACATTAGAAGATTAGATTAGTTATAGACAACACTAAAATGGGAAATATCGATCTTAATAAATGAAAGAAACCATTTAAAGTTTAGACAAACAACAACATAAAAAAAAGGACCAAATGACAAAAACATGATGGAAATTCCATTAAAAAGCTCCAAATGCAATAGGAATCATCAGGTGATATCCCTATTGCACTGAGCACAGAATTGTAGGTTTTCTGTTATTGGCAAGCACTCAAGCAAAATGCCGAGAGATAGCACTAACCTAAAATAAAAATACCATGAATTGAAACAAATAAAATAATGACAAAACACTTCCTGAAAGTTTTTAATTGAAAATTTCACCATAATAAAAATTGAAACCTTAACAAGCAGATTCAGAACATCGCATTTCATAAAATGGCGTGTGTGCGGTGTAGAGTTTTAATTTTAAAGTTCAGCAGAGACATTTAATCTAAATTAAAGGTTCAATAAAATTAAAGGTTCAATTTTATTTTTTACAATTAAAGTTTTAATTTAACAGTATCCTAAATGCATTAGTATTTGTTTCAAATATTTTTTTTTCTTTTTTAAGTGCACAAATTTCATTAATTAAACATGATAATATATATAGTCTCCATATCAAATTGGGTGCTATTTAAACAGTTTTATCCAGTTACATGTGTCTCTGAATAGTGCTAGTTTGAAAAAAAAAAAAAAAAAAAAAAAAAAAAAAAGTCACCCTGTACATACAGTGTCTACGTACAACCCTTACTACCATTATTTTTGCAATCATTTGTCCTAGAAGCATATACACTCCTTCTCATATTTATAAGAAAACTTTATGTTTTGAAATAACTAATGTAAAAATAATTGTGAACAAGATTATACTAAGTGCACTTAATATATCTAGTATTCTAAAAACCAAAACTGCTATAATTTTTTTAATATGAAAAAAAAAAAATAATAATAATAAAAAATATTGCAAAATATTTTTTTTCTCCACGTTTTTAGATGTTCATAATTATAGGGACAATCAAGATTTTTTCGTTTTATTTAACTTACTAGCGGATAAATTACTGTTGACATGTGAATTTGTTAACTACTGGCTAGATTAATTCATATATAAGCCTTCAAATTTTCTTGGGCGGACATTACTAATAATTCCTCGAAAAAAACAACGTCCATGTAGTGAAGTATGCGCCGAACTTCTTATGAAATTCGAAGATCTAAAATTGCTGAAGGAAATGTGATCAAACGTTGAACTGCTGGTTCGATAGGAGAGAGATCTGACGCGAAATCAGAGTTGTTTTACAGAGGTCAAAGAGTCATAATTCCTCTTACTGTTCTACTCATAATGACTGCTGCTGAATTTTCTCGTACTTTTTAACGAAAGGTTGGGGTCCACATTTATGCATGTTTAAATTAATTAATAATATGTTAAAATGAATAAAAAACCTGTAATAATCAATATTATCAGATATGAATCGGGCATTTTAAACGTGGATCTATGTTGCTGTGGGGATATGTTTCTACTGAAGGCAGAATGAATTTAGTAATTTTTTTTCTATTATTATGAACATCAAGAGAATATCCGCAAATTTTAAATGTGGAATTCTCCGATTTTTATTAGATTTTGGGGGGTAATAATATTTTTTTCAACAGGAATTACATTTTTGCTCTAGTGCTAGAGCAACATGAAATAGTTTAAAGAATTAAACTTCTGTATTATTGCCTTTCCCATGACCTAAAAGTTGAAAAAAACTTAACTTATCGAAAAGTCCATGGAAGTGGAAAGCAATTTTAAATGGTTTAAATTTATTCGGAATATCATATATGCTGTATGAAATGGTATTGAAACAGAATATTTAAAAAAAAAATGTATATGTATATATATATATATATATATATATATATATATATATATATATATATACCAGAGAGAATGTCTGACTGTTTCACCCTAAAAAGAGACCCCATAAAATATTAATTTAAAGAATATCTAAAAAAAATACTAAGATTCGAGCTGTCCTTATAATTGTGAACATCTGAAAAATCGTCTTTTTTACCGTATTTAAAGTTTTTAAGATAGAAAAACGATAAAACTTTTTAAATATAGTCTATTAATGAAATTCAAATTAATAAAAAGTATATTTGTTTAAATAATAGTGTTCAGTGTTTAATTAATATAGAAAAACGGGTATCCTTATAATTATGATAACCGGTGTATATTCAATTACAAAATAAGTCATAATTATATGTACAGTAAAAACGTCAAGTTTCAAAAAAAAAAAAAAAAAAAAAAAGAAATTCTAAATACAGCTGCCGGGTCTCTACATTCATAATATAGGGAAATCTCGTTCATACAAATACATTTGAAACAAAAAGTTCTATTTTTGTACAACCAATATTCACGGAGAAATTCTTGTTTAAAGTTTTACCGTCCAGTGTGGGCAGACCTTACCAAATGGAGATTTCGAATAAAAGTCTAAAAATAACGAATTATCTTAAAAGGGAAACAATTTCTTTGAGGACATTGATTTTAAAAGTTTCATGCATATACTGAAACTCATTGCAATACACTGTAAATAAATAAATAAATAAATAAATAATGGTAGTTTTTACAGTAGAATGTGCTGGCACCCATATTTCTAGCACATTCTGCTGTTAAATAACGTAATTTACAACAAACATCTGTAAAGGAAGAGAAATTTACAGTTGTCTCTGCTGTTTAAATTACTTTTTTCTAGCAGAAGAATTTGGAACTCATATTGCAGCATTTTCTACTGTAAAAGCTACCGTTATTTTTTGCAGTGTATAGTCAATGTAATTAAGATAAAAAACTATTAAAAGTTTAAAATTAGAAAATAGGATTGCTTCCGCTCATCCTATTGAATTTAAAATAGCTTTTTTTTCGCTCTTATATTGTTCGTGCCATTAATTATATTTCCTTTCAGTTGAACGAAAATAAAAAAAAATTAATAAAATTATTCACTTAGGTATTAACGCTGGGTATAGTAAAAACACTGTTTTAAAAATAATTAATAGGGTCAAAAATAAAATCTATAATAATACTAATATTAACCATAATCCTAATATTAAATATACCAATAGTCTACCTTTCTGTAATAAATTTAAAAATTTTAAGCATTTTATTTTACGTAAATTTAATCTATGCATTCCTTTCTCCTCCCCCTGTACTATTAAAAAACTTATTTGTTAATGACAGAGATATCAACAGACCTACTGGAGGGGTTTATAAAATCCCTATCAAATATAATGATGAACTGTTGTACTACATTGGGCAAACACGTCGCACTCTTAAAGCAAGAATTACTGAACACATTCGTAATGTTAAAGAGAAAAAAAGTTCAATTCTAGTAGACTTTCTTTACGAGCACCCTGAAGCTATTCCTCTGTGGACCCAGTCCGAAGTTATTTCAGCCCCTCGCGACTTTCAAGACCTGCTAATGACAGAAGCAGTGAATATTATCAAGTACAATAAAGTTATTAACTCCAAGGATGCTGCATCACTTCATAAAATATGACACACGTTGTGCTCATAGAGAAAAAAAAACACTGAAAATGATATTGAAATGAAAAAAAAAATATTGTAACCGAAACTTTAAACCGTTTGAACTTCTCTTGTTTATATATTGCTGGTTCTATGTAACGCAATTACACCTGATGATGCTATTGTTATAATGGCGAAAAGCTTTGTGTCATTTTTAATAAAAATAGTTTATCTACGTGTTTTAAAGTGGTTTGTTACTTTTTATATACTTTTTATATATAGTCAATGTGTTGTAGTCAGTGTGTATTGGTGTTGATATTTTAAGTTTTAAAGTCTTTTTGAAACACTAAGGCTCTGGAAAAAATTATAATGTTGCTTAATTAGACAGTTATGCAAATTTTTCGGATGGAAAAGCACCGAAAGTACAACGTATGTAAGTGATTTATTAGTTATATTGTACTTTATATTTAAAACTGATTTAAATTAATCGAACTAATTACCATATTGGATATTAATCTTATTTGCTGATGGAAAATGTATAAGGTCGTCGAATTTTTCGGAGGGATATTCAAATTTTCTACGGTCTGAGAAAGCACGAATCATAAAAGGCAACCTAATAACCCATTTAGGGTAACATTAGTCTTTCTTTGTGCTATTGGCAACGATGCCGAGGCAGAAAAAATGGTTGGTCCGATGTAGAACTCGGAAAAGACCTTGGAAGAAAAGCGATTGGAATGTGTAGTGCAGCTATTTCCAGGTCTATTGGTTAGTCTAAAACTTTAGTCGATAATTTTTTTTAAAAACTTTTAAAGTATGGAAAGTGCAAGCGCACTGGGAGACCAAATGTGCTTTCAAGGAGCCAAAAATCGGCCGTTTTTGAATGGACATGCCATAAAAAATTGTCTTCTTTTGAAATAATTCGTGCTTTAAGCCTACCATCTTCCAGTCGAACTATCTGCTGTGTTTAAAATTTCAACCCGAGGGCGCAGTTCATAAAATTACAAACTCGACGACACTTGACAAAAAAGCATAAATTAGCTCGCTTAGAATTTGCTAAAAAATGCTTTCTTTAAGGATAAATGTAAAGATATAGTTTTTTTTTTTTTTTTTTTTTTTTTTTTTTGGGGGGGGGGGAGGGGGGGAGAAAAAAATGGACCAGACGGCTTTAAAAAATAACATAATATTAAAAAAAAAAAATATATATATATATATATATAAACTTACTTTTCCAAGCGGGTATATATGGAAGGGGATGTCTGTAGTGATATGGGGAGCGTTTGCTACTAATGGCACATTACCAATTGTGGTAATTTATATTAAAATGAATGCAAAAGCTATCAAGATATTCTGTAACAATAGTTTGCTTCCCAATGCCTCTTTAGTTACATCAGGAGCTTTGATATTTCAACTAGGATAATGTTAGGATCGATCCTGTTCATTCAACAAAAGCTCCGTTTGAAGCGAATGAGGTCCGTCTGCTTGATTGACAATTCAGCAGTCCGGATTTAAACCTACTGAAAAATATTTGGAGTATATTTGAGCAATCTCTTTATAAGGACATATGACAGTATCGAATGAAAGGGGACTCAGCAATGCGAACAGATATACAAGGGAAAATATCAAAAAAGAAACTTCATCTCGACTTGATTCAATGATGACTGATCGACTGATAAAATTCGTTGAAAAAAAAAAAAAAAAAAGGCGAATTTGTAGGATGATGCCTCATATTTTCATTCACAACTCCTCGAAATTATAATTATTTCCAAGATGAGGTGCTACCAAATTTCTAATTTGTCCTTTAAAGCTGTGATTATATATTACATATGTTCATAACCTACGTTTCTGTTTTTAATCTCCTTTCTAAAAAAAAGTGATATTAAATTTTTCGTGCCTAACTGTATTTTATACTTTTATTGTTAATATATTTTGTGACCTTATACTTTTTTCCAGGGCCGTACAAATGTACACTGCTCGACATTGAAAATGCAACACCAAGAAGAAATGATAATAACGGAATGAAATTTTTTGGACACATACATTATAGTAGGAAGAACAATTGATTAAAATTTCAGGAAATTTGGAGTAATACGTACTGAGAAAACAGTACATAAAGCAGCGACCTCTGTGATCAATAACAGCACTTATCAGCCTAGGCATTGAATCGAACAGCAATTGGATGACATGTACGGGTAGAGCACTTCATGAAGCTTCAACACGATGCCACAATTCATCGATCGAAGTTACTGGTGAGTGGTAGGGGACCAGTCGCTTTTCAATGATTAAATAGTCATTATCATTGGTGCGAGATCAGGAGAACGCGCTGGCCAGAGCAACAGTCGAACACATTCTGTATCAAAGAAGGTCCGGAAAATACAAACAACTTGCGGTCGTACATTATCTTGCTTAAATTTTGCGCTACTTGAATTTAGGGCCTTGAATTTAGGGCAGATGGGGCAGGCCTTAACTCATCAGAAATTTAATGACCGCTGTTCAGAGTGCGAGAAATACGAACATGAAGTAATCGAAACGTGTATCTAATGGGAACCCATAACATCATTGCAAATGGTGGACAGTATGATGATGTTAAATCCCAGCTGGCAATGTGCATTATTCATAATGCCGTTAAATACGGATAAGGCAATCTTGATGCTGTAAACAGGATTGTGATTTTCTGAAAAGTGACTTCACGCCATTCCTGCGTCCAGGTTCATCGTGGATCACACATTAATGGCGCCCTTATCAGTGATGCAGTTTTGAGTTTAATCAGAATTTTGGTAGCCGCATACTGAGTCACCACCTGGTTTGATGGTATGTTGTACCATTGGATACACGTCCCGGTCACCTCTTGTTTTCATTCCCGCCACTCTGAATACCAGCCATTACATTTCTGACGAGTTAAGGCCCATAGATCTGCCTTATGTTCAAGGCCTCCGAAGAGCAACATTTAAGCAGTACAATGCACTACCGCAAGTTGTGCGTATTTTCCGGACCTTCATTGATACCGAATGTGTTCGACTGTTCCTCTGGCCAGCGCGTTCTCCTGATCTCGCAGCAATGAAAATGACTGTTTAATCGTTGAAAAGCGACTGTCCCCCCACCACTCACCAGTAACTTCGATCGATGAATTGTGGCATCGTGTTAAAACTTCATGAAGTGCTCTACCCGTACATGTCATCCAATCGCTGTTCGATTCAATGGCCTAGGCAGATATGTGTTGTTAGTGCTGACAGAGGTCGCTGCTTTATGTACTGTTTACTCAGTACATATTACTCCAAATTTCCTGAAATTTTAATCAATTGTTGTTCTTCCTACTATAATGTATGTGTCCAACAAATTTCATTCCGTTATTATCATTCCTTCTTGGTGTTGCATTTTCAATGTCGAGCAGTGTATGTATTATTCAAATTTCTGATTTAGTAAAAGTGTTAACGTGGGCAAATCGCTTACATCTTAAGTAATTGAAAAATGAATATTTCAAGGATAATCCTGTTGTATTGAGCCTCATAGAATATTAAACTGTTGTCAACCTGTGACCGGCATAAAACTGGAATTTCAGCATGAAAAAAAGGTCTCACCAATATTGGTTTGTTAATAATTTGTTAGTTAAATATATATTAATTGATTTTAATTGAAATATACACACACACACACACACACATATATATATATATATATATATATATATATATATACATATCTTAAACTCTTATATATATATATATATATATTATATCTTGTATGTCTTATATATCTTATTATCTTATATATGTATATCTTAAACTCTTACCCTTCTTATCACTTTCTATTCAAAATTATATAATTTTTGTATAATTTTTAGTGCTGCCTTTGGCGCCTTTTTTATACAAATATACTTTAAATAATATGTAAATAACATATAAATATATATATATATATATATATATATTAATATTAGGACAATTCATATCATTACTAAAAGAACAGACTCTATTCAAAATGAATAATGGATAAATAAAATAATTTAATATATACCAAAATAAATGTATTTTTAATACAAATTTCTTTCTGCACAGAATTAGAAAAATATTTTCTGATAAATATTCCAAGCTTTTTCGCATACATAAAATTAATGCTGAAATATTTGCAATGCACCCCGAACTTTTCAAAGATAATTTCCGAAAGCTGTTATACCTTCCTTAATTAAAATCTATCTCTCCATGTATGCCAGAATATTTTCTTATTATCATAGAGACTAAATTTTACCATAATATTTCATAAAGTCTCCATAAAATAGCTGATATAAACACATTACAAAAATTAATGTTCTTCATGTACGTTATTAAGCTAAGCTGCGCTTATTCAATTTATCGTCAGCCTAAGCCTTTTGTTGCTGAAGATGAAATTTTATTTAAAAAAAAAATAATTGATGTAAGTCTCAAATATTTTTCCATGTATGATACTTACAACGTTCAGAAAATGTGAAAAATTGGACATTTATACCTGTCTATGGATGGGAACAGATATTTTCAACATTTTGCTACATAGTTATCGGATAATTAGAAAATTTACATAAAATATTTTTATTAATGTCTATAAAAGAAACGTTCAGAAAGTATAATAGGCTGTTATAATTTCTGTATGATGTGTAAACTAAAAATATGCAATTATATATTCGATTTTTTATTTATTTTTTTTATTATTATTATTGAATATTAAAAATAAATAAATAAATAAAATTTAGCTTATAAAACCTCCTTTAATCAAATTCCTCCCAACAAATTATTTCTAAAAGAATCATATGAAACTTTAAACCAAGTATTGAGTCTATTTGTTTTTATATAGCCATGTAGCTGCCAACCGTTACGATGTTAACCTTACACCAGGCGCACCCGTAGGACAAACAAAATCGGGCGCACCCTGCTTGAGAGGTCAGGTAAAATACTTGTGCTACAATCAATATATTCGTTTTTATGCATCAAATTTCCGCTTATTACTTTCTATTCACTCCTAATAAGGTCACTATATGAGTGTTTTTGAATTAAAAGTCATGTGTAGAATATTTATAGAATAAAAACCAGAACGGACCTCTCAGACAGGGTGCTCCCGACGGAGGGTTAAGATGCCAGTATTTTTATAGAATTTTTTTAAAAGCTTTTGCAGCAGTTTCCCTTGAATAAGTAACGAGAAAAATTCTATTTAAAAGAATTTCGTTATCCAAAAGTAGTAACAATTGGCAGCTATGTATTCATAAAATGAAACTAAAGTTGTTCTATATATGTTAGCAATGAATTTTAAAAATTTTAAATTAAAATTTAGTATCGAATTTCTCTAAACTATTTACAGAAGTATATTTTTATTATTATTAATGTTGTTATTGTTGTTGTTGATGTTGATGTTATTATTATTATTATTATTAAAAGTATTATTATTATTTTGACTAATTGAAATATATACGTTTAAATTCGGTAACTTTCTTTGTTCATTATAAAATAAATTCATCTAAATTCGCATTATGATTGATATACATATGTCAGCAATATGAAGAGAATTCTTGGTTTTAATGTTATTGGTTTAATAAAACTATTTTTCTAACTCAATTTATTTTATTTTATTTTCAAATTTGAAAATTTGCAATGTCATTATAAGAATTACTCAAATGTGAGGGCGTTTAAGGTCCCTTTTTTTATGGCTGCTTTGTGTAAATTTTAAGTGAATCAATGTGCTTTCAGATGTAAGACGATTTTTTCTTTCCTTCGTTTTTCAAATTTTATATTTATTTCTGTCCAAAATTAATGAATCAAAATATTAAAAATAATATGTTAAAAAATTTAATATTTGTAATTTTTTCTCCTGAACATAACCTCATTGTTTTTTAAGCAACTCCTTACTTTACTAATGGATATTTTAAGACTTTTGTTTGCCAACACTCTTTAAAAACGTATTTTAATACACTGGGTTTCAAAATGATATTAACGCCAAATGTTTTGATAGAATAATAGAATGTCTATTTCAAATGCATATCCTGCTGTCATACATTGCATGTTGAAAAAGAAAAATCCAAATAATAGCAATTCTCAGAATGTCTGCGTTTTAGAGCGTTTATTACGCGTTTAAAAAATTGTATTGGAATGTCGCCTTTATACATGTACAATTTTAGCGTAATTCAAATATTTAAAAGTTATTAAAACTAAAATTTTGTTTCATTTACGTTTATAAAGTAAACTTAATTCACGGAACTTATTCAATAATTATTTAAAATATTAATTTAAAAACATGGTTTATATTTTTCCTTTATGATTTTAATTAAAAATTTTTAAAACATGAAAACATTTAGCTAATATATTTTGACAGATTCCGTACATTGAAATTGCTTTAGATTACGGGAAACATTAGGACAAGCTAATAATAAATTAAATATTTTATTTAAAAAGTAAAATTGAAAAATGAAAAAAAAAAGTTAACACAAAGAAAACAAGAAAAAAAATTCATGCAGTACGCATTGATTAGTAACACTTTCCAACTGTACGCAATTGTTGTATCGAATAACTATTTATATTCTTTACCTACGTTATCGCACAATAGACAGAAGGACTGAAAAACATACAGATACACTAATTGATTTTAAAATCACTCTTAGGCATTCTGGAAAGTGTTAAAAAGGCTTAACGGAAAAGAAAATGCAGCCGTTAGATTATAATTACAGCTTTTATACTCTCTGAATATTTTACTGTAGCCCTGTAAATCTGAAAGTTAATCACATCATATTCTATAAAAAACAATATTTTAGAATATTAATAATACATTTCAATGTTTTTAAGATTTTTGTAGTTGAAAGTTTTTTAATAATAACTTTTAAAAAATTCTGTCCTAAAACGTAATACATTAGCTAATTTTTTATTGTTGTTGTTGTTGTTGTCCCTGTAAACAAACTAGTTGTACAGGACCTATTAATGACATTTTAAATAGGGAACATTCCGTAGGGAACATGAGTGTATCATTTTTAAAACATTCTCAAAACATTCACGGATGATAGGAGCCGGAGACAAACAGATAGAAAGGTAGACAATCGGACAATCAGATGCACAAATTGAAATCATATTTCTACTGAAATTATAAGAAAGTGTTAAAACGCTCATGTAAACAAAAGTGCAATTCCAGCAAATTTTCATTAATACCTCTTAATGTAACTGATTATTTTTGTGTGGACCTGTAAATCTAATGCTAAACATACTATATTACATAGAACGCACACTCTTTTGTACATACGAATAATATATTTCAATTGCATTACGTTTGTGAAAGATAAAATTATTAACATTTGGTTTATAAAAATAACTCTCATACAACACAATGCTTTGGAGTACTTTCAAGTGCCCCTGTACACAAACCAGTTAAAAATGCACTCTACTTTACATAGGAAACATCCGATAGGGAACTGAATAACATATTGAAATTTCATTAAAGTTTCTATACATTAAAGGTATTAAAATATGATTTATAGAATCTCCTCTCATAAAACACAATGGTTTCGAATAATTTGGGGTGTCCCTGTACACAAACCAGAAGAGGTATCAATTCCATTTTCAATAGGGAACATCCGATAGTGAACTTCAATAAAATATATCGGTTTAAAGAAATTCCATAAATATTTACGGGAATTAGAGCGCAGGAAAACAGAGAGACAGACAGACGCACAGAAGAACAGTCAGACATATAAACAAATTGAAATTATATTCACACTAAAAAAATGATAAAAAGTGTAAAAAACGCTTAATGTAAACGAAAGTACAATTCTAGCATTTTTTTATTAATAGCTCTTAATATAACTGAATATTTTTGTGTCACCCTCTAAATCTAATGGTAGCCATGCTATATTCTATGCAAAGCATTCTTTTGTGCATATAAATAACATATTTCAATTTCCTAAAACTTCGTGGAAAGTAAAGTTCTTAAAATTTGATTGATAAATTATCTCACAAAGAACGCAATGCTTTGAAGTACTTTTGAGTGTCCCTGTCTATAAACTATTCGTGGTATGTAATCAATTTTATATAGGAGACATCCAATAAGGAACTTGAATAACATAATTCAATTTCATGAAGATATTGTACAGTAGACGTATGAAAATATGGATTAAAAAATACCTCTCATAGAACACAATTCTTTGAAATACTTTCGGGTGCCCCTGTACACAAACCAGTAGAGGTATAAACTCCATTTTCAACAGGAAACATCCGATAGTGAACTTGAATAACATATATCAGTTTCAAAAATTGCATAAATATTTACGGGAGTTAGAGCGCGGGCAGACAGACAGACGGGCATACACACAAATTGATATCATATTCACACTTTAAAAAATGTTAGGAAGTGTTAAAAACGCTTAATATAAACGAAAGTTGAATTCTAGCAAATTTTTAATAATAGCTCTTAATATAACAGAATATTTTTGTGTCAGCCTGTAAATCTAATGCTAATCATGCTATATTCTATGTAAATCATTCTTTTGTGCATATAAATAACACATTTCCTAAAACTTCGTGGAAAGTAAAGTTATTAAAATTTGATTTATAGAAATATCTCTCATAGAACGCAATGCTTTAGAATACTTCAGAGTGTCCTTGTATATAAAACAGAGTTGGTATGTAATCCATTTTATACAAGAAAAATCCAATAGTGAACTTGAAAAACATATTTCAATTTCATTAAGATATGTGTACAGTAAGGGTATGGAAATACGGTTTATAGAAATGCCTCTCATAGAACACAATGCATTGAAATATTTTACGGGGTCCCTGTACACATACCATTAGAGGTATAAACTCCATTTCAAACAGGAAACATCCGAATAACATGTTTGAATTTCATTAAGATATGTGTACAGTAAAGGTATGAAAATACGATTTATGGAAATACCTCTCATAGAACACAATGCATTGAACTACTTTCGGGTGCCCCTGTATAAAAACAGGTAAAGGTATAAACTCTATTTTCAAAAAGGAACATCCGATAGATAACATGAATAACATACATCAGTTTCAAGAAATTCCACAAATAATTATGGGAATAGAGAGCGGAGTGGCAGACAGACGGACAGACAGACGGACAGACAGACAGACAAACCGAAGTCATTAACACTTTTCTACCTTGTTGGGAAGTGTTAAAAATGTTAGAAAGTGTTAAAAACGCTTAATGTAGACGAAACCTTTTACCAAATATTTATTAATAGCTCTTTATATAACTGAATATTTTTGCGTCATACTGTAAATCTAATGCTAGTCATGCTATATTCTATGCAAAGCATTTTCCTTTGTGCTTATAAATAACACATTTCAGTTTCATAAATCTTCGTGCAAAGTAAAGGTATTAAAATTTAGTTTATAGAAATATCTCTCATAAAACGCAATGCTTTTGAAATTTTTGTGTGTTCCTGTACACAAATCAGTGGTGGTATTTGTTCCATTTTATACAAGAAACATCCGATAGTGAACTTGTATAACATATTTCAATTTCATTAAGATTTTTGTACAGTAAGGGTATGAAAATATGGTTTACAGAAATGCCTCTCATAGAACGCAATGCTTTGAAATACTTTCGGGTGTCCCTGTACACCAACCAGTAGAGGTATAAACACCACTTTCAATAGGAAACGTCCGATAATGAACTTGAATAACATATTTCAATTTCATTAAGATTTGTGTATAGTAAGGGTATGGAATAATGGTTTATAGAAATGCCTCTCATAGAACACAATGCTTTGAAATACTTTTGTGTGCCCTGTACACAAATCAGTGGTGGTATTTACTTTATTTTATACAGTAAACATCCGATAGTGAACATGTATGACATATTTCAATTTCATTAAGATTTTTATACAGTAAGGGTATGAAAATATGGTTTATAGAAATTCCTCTCATAGAACACAATGCTTTGAAATATTTTCGGGGGTCCCTGTACACAAACCAGTAGAGTTATAAACTCCATTTTCAATAGGGAACATCCGATAGTGAACTTGAATAACATATATCTGTTTCAAGAAATTCCATAAATATTTACGGGAGTTAGAGGGCGGACAGACAGACAGACGGACATACAGACAGACAGACAAACCCAAGTCATAAACACTTTTCGACCTTGTTGGAATGTGTTTAAAATATGTTATTACATTTGCATTTAAAGAAAGACGATAAATCCTACAAAATGAGCAAATCCTACAAAAATGCTTTTTTGAATCAATAATGACGTTCCAAATAGATAATACAACAAGAAAGAAAAATAATGCAGTACGCATTGATTAGTAACACTTTCCAACGGTGCGCAATTGTTGTATCGAATAACTATTAATATTCTTTGCCTACGTTATCGCATAACAGACAGAAGGACTGAAAAACATACAGATAGACTAATTTATTTTAAAATTACTCTTAGCCATTTTGGAAAGTGTCAAAAAGGCTTAATGCAAAAGAAAATGCAGCCGTTAGATTATAATTACAGTTTTTAATCTATCTGAATATTTTACTGTAGCCCTGTAAATCTGAAAGTTAATCATATCATATTCTATATAAAACAATATTTTAGAATATTAATAATACATGTCAATGTTTTTAAGATTTTTGTACTAGAAAGTTTTTTAAATATAACTTTTAAAAAATTCTGTCCGAAAACTTAATACATTGGCTTTTATTATTCTTGTTGTTGTTGTCCCTGTAAACAAACTAGTTGTACAGGACCTATTAATGACATTTTAAATAGGGAACATTCCATAGGGAACTTGAGTGTAGCATTTTTAAAAAATTCTCAAAATAATCAGGGATGATAGGAGCCGGAGACAAATAGATAGAAAGGTAGACAATCGGACCGACAGGTGCACAAATTGAAATCATGTTGTCACTAAAATTATAAGAAAGTGTTAAAACATTCATGAAAACAAAAGTGCAATTCCAGCAAATTTTTATTAATACCTCTTAATGTAACTGAATATTTTTGTGTCACCCTGTAAATCTAATGCTAATCATGCTATATTCTACGCAAAGCATTTTCTTTTGTGCTTATAAATAACACATTTCAATTTCATAAATCTTCGTGGAAAGTAATGTTATAAAAATTTAGTTTATGGAAATCTCTCTCATAAAACGTAATGCTTGGAAATACTTTTGTGTGTCCCTGTACACAAATCAGTGGTGGTATTTGCTCCATTTTATACAGAAAACACCCGATAGTGAACTTGAATAACGTATTTCAATTTCATTAAGATTTGTGTACAGTAAGGGTATGGAAATATGGTTTATAGAAATGCCTCTCATAGAACACAATGCTTTGAAATATTTTTGTGTGTCCCTGTACACAAATCAGTGGTGGTATTTACTTCATTTTATACAGGAAACATCCGATAGTGAACTTGAATAACATTTTTCAATTTCATTAAGATTTGTGTACAGTAAGGGTATGGAAATACGGTTTATAGAAATGCCTCTCATAGAACACAATGCTTTGAAATATTTTACGGGGTCCCTGTACACAAACTAATAGAGGTATAAACTCCATTTTCAACAGGGAACATCCGATAGTGAACTTGTATAACATATTTGAATTTCATTAAGATTTTTGTACAGTAAGGGTATGAAAATATGGTTTATAGAAATGCCTCTCATAGAACACAATGCTTTGAAATATTTTCGGGGGTCTCTGTACACAAACCAGTAGAGGTATAAACTCCATTTTCAATAGGGAACATCCGATAGTGAACTTAAATAACATATATCAGTTTCAAGATATTCCATAAGTATTTACGGGAGTTAGAGTGCGGACGGACAAACAGACGGACAGACAGACAGAAAGACAGAGAAACCCAAGTCATAAACACTTTTCAACCTTGTTGGAAAGTGTTAAAAAATAACAAAAATAAAAAAATAAATAAAATAAAAACAGTTTTAGCAAACACCATAATTTGCAAAAACCCGACGATTTCTTTCTAATTTATGGTATTGGGCAGTAAAATTTTATATTTATTACTATAATGAAACTTATTAGACAAAATCCCATTACTTAGTATTATTTTAGTTCGCAGAAAAACAACATTGTAGTTGTGGTTACGTTCAACAAGATAAATTATATGATAATTGAAAACATATTGATTTAATTGCAAATATATGAAAAATAAATATAAATTATCCAATCCAAGATGTAGCGACATTATTTTACACAAGATGAATGTAGCTAGGGGATGAATTCTTAAAAGTTGATATCTGATAGGAGCTCAGACTGGAGAAACAAGTATAGGAAGCTATAAAATTGGAAAAAAAAATTCTGAGTAATACAATTTCGTGTTGGTGCTAAAATCTCCCGTAGTACCATATATGAAAATAAAATTGATGCGCTATTCTACACTGGGTTTCAAAATGTTTAAACTCCAAGTTTTTCAAAGAAAAAAAAAAAAAAAAACAATGCTACAAAATAAATTTAAGACTTATCAATGTTAGAAAGAGAACAAATATTTTCGTTTTATAACAAAATATAATTCTAACAGACATTTTTATTTAAATAAGACAGCATTTTTCGTTTTTGAGGTATTGCATAATGATATGAACACGGACAGAAAATTTTGATTAGTAGCCAGTGTATGCACCGGATTTTTTATTAATGTAAAAACACGGCCAGACAGGCACTGGACCAACCCTTTTAATGTATTGTGTTCGTTTTTTTTTTTTTTTTTTTTTTTTTCCAGAGGGAGATAATCGAAGATTTTAATTCTGAAATTTGGAATATTGATTTCCCTTTACATAAACTGCTCTAACCAGTAGGTTCCAACCGTGTTCCATTGGGTTTAAATCAGGAGAGACAGATTGTGAGGTTGAGACGTCAGAACGTCACCACAGTTGTTTTAATTAAGCTGGATCCAGCAAGGTAGGAAGTGGGGATGGTTAAAATCACTCCGTCGCCAGTGACTCGGTGACGGTTGAGGTCGGAGTAGTTTTGTGTCTGCAGGGTGCTGCATTAAAATACTTCGATTTTGAATATTAGTTAAATTAGAAGTGATTTTTAAAAGTACGGATTGAAATGTAGTGAAAGGAGGGTGTAGGAAGAAGTATAAAAATAGAGATGGTTTTAGTAGATAGTGTGGATGTTGGAGGATCGTATAATGGATGTTGGAGGATCGTATAGTGGATGTTGGAGGATATTATAGTGGTTGTGATGAATCTTAGTTTTACGGATATAGAGAAGTAGAGCAGTGGAGTTTTAGTGGCGTGAAGTTAAGTAGTGTTGAGTGTTGGTGAGTGTCTACTAGTTTTCGGAAAGTTCAAGCTGGGGCAGAAGGGAATCCTCTGTCCCATAGTGAAGCCGTAGTATTGGAGTACGAGTGCGACCGTCTCTACACCTTCGACTATCTGCCGTGGTGAGATATTTAAGATAACTAAATTGTTGATTTATATATTTTTGATTTAGTAATACGCTGGCTGAGCTAAGAACTATTTTCCAGGCCGCCCTCCCATTAATCTGTTTCAAATAAACTTTTATTTGTTGTTCAATTAAAGTCTCTGGTTTTCTTAGTAATCTAAGTATTTAAGTTAAGATGGAGTTTGCAGAAACGCAAACGCCACAGTGGCGCCCCGCTCAGTTCGACATCCCCCCCACTCGTGTTTATTTTACTGGCTCAAACAATGTACTTAAATTTTTTGAAGATCTTGAACAGTATTTTGATATATGTAAAATTGACGAGGATGATAAATTTAATTTATTAAAATACTCCTTAAAAGGAGACGCTAAAATCTGGTATGACACCATTGCCTCTAGAGCTCTAGGCCAAAATCCTACATATGAGGATTTGAAGCTCAAAATTAAAAATTCATTCTCTTCTATTGTGGATAAAACCAAACTCCGTCAAGAACTTTATACGACAAAGATGTCGTTTTATGACAAACCTACCACCTTTTTATTACGTAAATTCGACATTATAAAGCAGCTGGATTTAGTTTTATCTTTTGCCGCTGCAATGGAAATCATAACCCCGCTTTTGACTATTCCAATTCAAGATTACCTTGATCTGAAACCTGTCACCTCTTACGACAATCTGTTACAAACCTTAGCTAAATATCAAGAACGACACCCTCCAAGGGCGGAAAACACCTTTAATCGCCAACGGGGTAATGGAAATATGCAAAATTCTAGGCGTGAAAATTTCACCCCCCCTCAAAATTTCAATCGCTATCAGCAAGAACGTCAAATGCCGCAGACAAGGCGTAATAACTTTCAAAATTCTCGGAACGATCGTTCTAATCAAAATCAGTCTCAAAACTTTTCTCGAGCTGATAGAAATAACAGAAATTTTCGTAACTCTCGTAATAACCAGAGTCGTCAGTTAAACGAGTAAGTGGCTCTTGTGAGGAGGGTCAACAGCCACTGAATAACTAAACCACCTCCATATGTTTAGACACAATTTGTATCAGTCCGGTGGACCTTCCTAATTTGAATGCAATAATTCATGATATTTTCATACCTACTTATTGGGACACTGGTGCTGAACGCTCCTTTCTAGCATATGAAACTTATAAAAAGTATTTTGACTTTAAACCTTTAAAGCGGACAAATTTAAATATTACAACGGCTCAAGGCAAGTCCTGTGTTAATAGAGGCGAAGTCAGCCTGAATGTTAAAATTCATAATTTAAGTGTTAATTGGCCTTTTTACGTTATCGACAATCTTCAGCATCCCAGCATTATAGGGTTAGACTTTATGAAAGCAAATAATGTTGAAATAAATTTTGCCAATAAATCTTTACATATAGATGATTCTAAGCCAAATTCTAAACCTGTCGAGCCGACAGAGTTAATTGTTAATTTAGAGGAAAGTGCCCTCACTCATATAGAAAAAATTGATTTTGTTAATTTTCTTAATCAGTTTAAACAGTTATTCTCTGAGACACCTGGCTTAACCCATGTTGTTTGCCATGAAATTGACACTGGAACTAATAAACCAGTCTTTAGTAAACCTTATGAAAAATGATATTAAACCAAAATGATAAACCAAAATGATATTATTTTGCCTGTAACTTCTCCTTACGCATTTCCAGTTTTTTTTTATGTCGTAAGAAAAATGGTAAAACTGTTACTGACCCTGAGGCATGGAGATTTGCAATCGATTATCGTAGGCTAAATTCTATTACACAATATCCTCAGTATCCCTTGCCTATAATTGATGATTTGTTAGCACATATAACAACGACAAATTTTATGTCTACTTTCGATCTGAGATCGGGTTATTTTCAAATTGCAATGAAACCCGCTGATATATCAAAAACAGCGTTTATAACTAAAAATGGCACATTTGGTTTTAAACGAATGCCTTTCGGATGTTCAGGGGCTGTGGCAACATTCCAAAAAGCTATGGAAACTATTCATAAACCTGTTTTAATAAATTTGTACATGTTTATCTCGATGATATAATAATCACGTCCTCATCTTACGATGAGCATTTAGATCATTTAAAAACTGTTTTTACTCTACTGCAAAATGCAGGATTAACTTTAAATTCCTCTAAGTGCCATTTTGCACGACAGGAAATTAAGTACCTAGGCGTCAAAATAACGCCTGCGGGTATTTCTGTAGATAATGAAAAAGTTCAGCCAGTTTTAAACATGCCCCCTCCTACAACTTCCAAACAAGTTTCGAGATTTCTAGGCATGTGTGCTTGGTATGGGAAATTTATACCTAATTTTGCTCACATATGCGAGCCCCTCTTTAAACTCAAAAGGAAAAGAGTTAAATTTCACTGGTCAAATGAAGCACAAGAAACATTTGATAAGTTAAAAACTATACTTAGCGCTCCTCCTGTACTAGCTCATCCTACTTATAATATTAAATTTCAAGTAGCTACTGATGCTTCTTCGTACGGCATTGGTGCCGTTTTAAGCCAAGAAGGCCGCCCAATAGCATATGCGTCCCGTACGCTTAACGCTGCAGAAAGAAATTATCCAGTAACTGAACGTGAATGTTTAGCAGTGCTTTGGGGACTGCAAAAATTTCGTTTATATTTTACGCAACTTCCAGTAACAGTTGTTACGGATCATGCGGCATTAACTCGGTTAACAACTGGAAAGAACCTCTCCCCTCGCATGATTCGATGGACTCTTAAGTTATCTAACTTTAATATAAACATCGAACACTGACCTGGTTCTGACAATATCGTAGCTGACGTTCTTTCACGTACTACTCAAACTCAAGAAAATACGATGGAATCTAATGGGTTAGATCAATCCCTTGCTTTAAATGAAAAGAATGATCAGTTAAATTCTACTGTTAAAGCCTCATATATTCATCATTCGCATTTAAAGGCTGAACCGGTTCAATCCGAAATATTAGCAGACGTGACTGAAACTCGTGTAAAGGAAATTGAAAGTGAACATGTAAACCAATGTGCTTCTACAAATCTAGTACCTACCTTAAACAATAAATTCGTATCTGATCAGGAAAAAGTAGCTTTAGCGCTTATGCCAGCATCTGTGTTAAATTCGAGAGATCAATTAATCCAAGAACAAAAAAATGATCCCGAATTTGGATTAATCTATAAGTATTTAGAAGATCCTGAGTCAGTTTCATTAATTGAATCAGCCATTGCCTTAAACTGGTCCCAATCTTTTTCTTTAATCGATGGCTTGCTTTTTTATTCAAATTTATTATCATCTTATGACGAATTACGAGTTGTAATTCCCCAATCTCTTCGTCAAGCCATCCTATTTGAGTTTCATGAATCTCCAATTTCGGGGCACTTTGGCATTAGGAAAACTTATAAAAAGCTCAAAGATTCCTGTTACTTTCCTAAAATGAGGAAGTTTGTTAATGAATATGTTTCGAGTTGTCGCTTGTGCCAGCAATATAATTATAAAAATGTAAAGCCGGCCGGTAAATTAATTCCTATTAAAGTTGATTTTCCAAATCAAATTCTTGAACTCGAATTAATCGGTCCTTACCCCCTCTCTAAACCAAATAGATTTCGTTATGTGTTAGTTATGGTGGATTATTTTAGTAAATGGGTTGAATTTGTGCCTTCACGTAAAGCTTCGGCACAAGCAGTGGCCACTGCCTTCTTTAATAATTATATTTCTCGTTACGGCGCCCCCCTTCAAATTGTAACGGACCATGGTCCTCAATTTATAATTAATGTTTTTAAGGCACTTTGCGATACACTCGAAATTAAACATGTCTTCACGGTTCCATATCGGCCGCAAGCTAATCAGGCCGAACGTGTCGATAGAACTTTAATTAATATGATTGCGACGTTCATTGGTCAAAATCATGAAAATTGGGATCAGTTTCTCTATCATTTTGGCTATGCAATTCGAACAGCGGTAAGTGATGCCACAGAAAAAACTCCCGCTGAATTGTTTTTGGGCAGAAAGATTCTGACCCCCTTTCAAAAACTGGTATTAGTACAGCAAAACGCATCTCAATTTATTACGCGAAATATTGAAGAATTGCTACCAGAAGTTCAGAGAAATTTGAGAAAAGCTCAAGAGCAACAAGCTGTATATTATAACCTTAAACGTAGAATTTTAGAAGTAAAAGTGGGGGATAAAATACTCCTAGAATCACATTTTCTTAGCTCTAAAAAAGATTCTAAAGTAGCTAAATTTGGGCCAAAATTCATTGGGCCTTTCTCTGTTTTAAAGATAGAAAATAATAATTTGACAATTGATTTTAACGGCACCCCAACGACCATTAATGTTGATCAGATACGCATTGTTAAAGAGCGCACTCAATCATATGCTGAAACTCTTGATAGTGATAGCGTGCAGGATTCAAACCCACCTGACGAACAGTCCGTCTTTACGCCTAACCTCACTTCCCAGCCTAGTGCTCCTGATTCTTGTACAGCTGATAAACTACCTACTTCTACAACACCCGAACAATCTGTTCAGGGCACTTCCACTGATCGATCTAGTGTTAGCAGACCCGTCGCACAAAAGCGAGCTCGTAGATGTGAAATTTCCTAGGCAAACTGGTCGCAAACGCGACTACTCTTTTACTAATAGCTCTTTTATACCGCAGAGTAAAAAGAAAAAAGCTTGGAATAAATATTTAAAAAAGCCACAAGCCTCCTCCTCAAAGTCCTCTGGAACACATCGCCCACAGAAGGTACTAGCAGTTCCAGATTCAGTGCACACCAACTCGTTCCGACCTAAGAGAAAGGCAAGGGTTCGAAAAAGACCTCCACCCTCTTCATCAGCTAGCGGACGGCACATGGAGAAATTCCTAGCAGCTCCTGACTCGATCGGCAAAGACGAGTTCTCTTTACACCACCGATTCAATACCGGCGTCAAGCCAGACTCCGACAGCAGGCTCAGCCATATGAATCACCTGCCGAGCAAGCCTTTGTACAAGCCTTTTGGGATAGCCCTAGACCCCGGTCTGAAAGCCAGCAACCCTGTGGCCTAGCTGACGAGTACATCGAGAATATTCACCAAGACCTCTAACCTTGCTGAAGTTACAGCTTCAAATTCACATCAGGTGATACCGTTCTCTATTTTTTTTTCTATTACAAGTGCATTTCTGTCAGAGCTGTACAAAATGTTCGACGTACCTTGAAGCCTTTTTGGGACTTTATATTTTAAGAACTCTTACGAAAGTTATGGACTTTCCCAAACTAAAAATACAAAATTTAACTTAGCCATGAACTTTCAAATCAAAATTAATGTTCTGCTTCAATGTCAACATTTTTGTTCTCTCTTAAATATCTATTTTATGTATGTATTAAGTCTTTTACCTTGTAGCCATCTCCTGCAGAAAGCTGGTAATATAAACTGTTTTTTTTTGGCCCCTTTGTAAATTTCCCCCCCTTTTTCTTTTGTCTTTCTATAAATGATGCATTTATAAACTGCATATTTGTATTTGTAAATCTTTTGAATATTTGTCTAAAAATTTATCTGTATGTACTTTTAGAGGGGAAAAAACTGTTTTTTTTTAGCTATAAGCATAAAAAGCGTGTTTAACCATATAACATTAAAAAGACTAACTGTTCAGTTTTTTCCGCTTATGCTTTAGCTAAGGAGGGAGAAATATTTCTGTATGTAACCTATCTATTATGTTAATAGAGACGAGCATGTCTCAGTTTCTTCCAGAGATGAATTCTAACTATTTTTTTTACTATGCATACTGTAAAAGTTTTTCCCATTTCAGACACACTCTGATGGACTATTCTCTTAATCTGAGGTTAAAACTATTTTTATCTAAAGTGAAAGATCTCTTAATTTGATGTCAAAAAGTTATTTTTCCTGGATGTGGACAGCCTGCACATTCCGACGTCTGCTCTAGTATGAAGAAAGTTCATCCTATTCTTCGTTTAGTCATCTCCCTTGCAGACGTAAAGCTCCAGATACCAGTCCAGCCAGTACACTCCTACTAATAAAGATTTTCTCATGTTTTTCTTTAAAAAGAACAATTATTCTTGTGATTATAACAAACTTTAAATGTCGCATTTGTCCCAAGCGACTTACTATGTAAAGACAAGCATGATCAAGTTTGAATTTAATATTTTGCCTCCCTGGCCTAACAGGGAGACGTGTGTACATCCTACTGTAAGCCTGGTTTTAGCTCAGTCAGAGTCCCGGAGTTCTCGGGGTAAATGTACGCCTTTTATTTAAAATTTTAAATTAATTTTTTTTGCGTCCCCGAGTTTTCGCTCAGGGACTTAACAAAATTTTAAGTTTTTCTCATCCGGTTAAAACTAAGCTGACGGCTGCACTCACACTTCAGAGATATGAGATAGTTAGATATGGAATGAAGCTCTTTAAATTTACTCGTTCAAATCCGTTGGGGATTTTCCCGACTAAATTTTTTTCTTGGAGGGGGACTGTGAGGTTGAGACGTCAGAACGTCACCACAATAGTTTTAATTAAGCTGGATCCAGCAAGGTAGGAAGTGGGGACGGTTAAAATCACTCCGTCGCCAGTGACTCGGTGACGGTTGAGGTCGGAGTAGTTTTGTGTCTGCAGGGTGCTGCATTAAAAGACTTAGATTTTGAATATTAGTTAAATTAGAAGTGATTTTTAAAAGTACGGATTGAAATGTAGTGAAAGGAGGGTGTAGGAAGAAGAATAAAAATAGAGATGGTTTTAGTAGATAGTGTGGATGTTGGAGGATATTATAGTGGTTGTGATGAATCTTAGTTTTACGGATATAGAGAAGTAGAGCAGTGGAGTTTTAGTGGCGTGAAGTTAAGTAGTGTTGAGTGTTGGTGAGTGTCTACTAGTTTTCGGAAAGTTCAAGCTGGGGCAGAAGGAAATCCTCTGTTCCATAGTGAAGCCGTAGTATTGGAGTACGAGTGCGACCGTCTCTACACCTTCGACTATCTGCCGTGGTGAGATATTTAAGATAACTAAATTGTTGATTTATATATTTTTGATTTAGTAATACGCTGGCTGAGCTAAGAACTATTTTCCAGGCCGCACTCCCATTAATCTGTTTCAAATAAACTTTTATTTGTTGTTCAATTAAAGTCTCTGGTTTTCTTAGTAATCTAAGTATTTAAGTTAAGATGGAGTTTGCAGAAACGCAAACGCCACAAGATGACCATGGAATTAAATATGCATCAATATTTCGTAACCATTCTACGTGCTTTTTGCCGTGTATATGGATGCATTGTCCTGTTGGAATATCCAGAAATGTCCGCCTATTTCCTAGGGCAACAGGCAATAAATTTTCTTCAAGTTGATCTTGGTGAGTTATTGTATTCATTCTGCCAGAGGGAAACGTAATATAGAATTTGCCATGAAATGCAGCCCAAAATATGAGTGACTCACCACATTGCTGCTGTTTGGAAAATGTTTTAGATTCTTTGCGAAGACCGTGCCTATAATAAGAAAAACTGTCAGATCATATAAATTCATTTTTTTTTTCATCGAAACATATTATTCTTTCGTATTCTAACCTACAACACATGTGTTTTTTTGCCCAATCCAGGTGATTCTACTGTTGCTTTTAAGTCATACGTCGTTAAGATTTTCTTTTCTTGTACTTCAGTCTCTTGGAGCTATTGATTATTCTAGACAAAGTACTTTTTGATACCACTATCACTGTATCTCTCGTAAGTTCGTCTAAAGTTGTTATACCATCGCTCATTTTTTTATAATGGCTTTTTTTCCGTTTTCGATAGCTTTGCCGGACGTCCCAAAGATTTCTTTGCTCCATAATCCTCTAGTAATCAGAGAAAATTCAATGTTACAACTGAAGATTTTTTCGACTATTTTGAGATAGCTCTTAATAAAAGGTCCTCGTTATGAAAAGCAACAATTTTCCCTTTCTCACAACCACATAGAGCATTTTATGACTTATACTCCTAGAATTCAGTTTGCGGACTCGATTGAAAGTCTCTGAGCCTGACATGCACTCGCACATTCATATATTAGATTAATTTGCATATTTTGCTTCCTTCTTCTGCGAGTCTTGTGTTCATAACATTCTGAAACACCATTTTTTTAAATTACTTTATCTTTTCAATAAGTTTAAAATTGTATATTCATTTTATCGTTATGTATTAGGTGAGATAACCTTACTTGTCCACAGAACAGAGTTTTCAGATAATTAATTACGAATTTTTGTCTTGATATCACAAAATAGTAGATGTCCATATCATTTTAACATCCGGGTAAAAATAAATAAATAAAATCTTTTAAAAATTATCTTTAACGTAAATGGAGAAAATTGCCGCATAGCATTTCCACTTATCATCAAATATGCATACAAATTGAATCAGTAAATTTTTTCACTTCCATTAACTGTCTACCGTAGGTAATGGGAGTATTGCATACGGTCCAAAATTTTGATGTCAAGTTTTCATTTGATTTTAAATGTTTTACTTTATTCTAACTCAAAAAAAAGGTCGTCAATTGGTCAGTATGTGTATATCCCAGGTAGCACATAACGTTGTTATAGAGTTGAAAATAAGTCTGGACAGTGAAAAGTTATGACAGCGTTATAACAACATTGTGTACTACCTGGGATATTTGTGTGTGTGTGTGTGGGGGGGAGTTATCTTCTGACAATCATATCTCCGAAACTAATAAAAAGATATAACGACTAAACTTCAGATTTGAGACAGGTGTACTGTACAGATAATACTTCCAACTATTAGTGAAAATTGAAAAACCAGAAGTAGGACCGTAATCCCGTATCTCAAAAACGGCTGTAACGATTTTCTTCAAAGTTGCTATATATACACCCTATTAGATATCCTTTCATATGTATTAGTTGGACAGTTAAAAAAAAAAATGATAGACGTTTTGTATAAGTAAGTCAATTTGAGATCTCGCAATTACGTTCTTTTAAAAACGGCTTACGCATTTTTCTCAAACATGCCATATTAGCTCCCAATTACATAACCTTTGTAATGTCGTTGTGGTTTTCCGGTCAACGATTGAGTTTGCGAAGTTTTGAGGAAATCGGTATCTCAATCGGTATCACGGCTCCACCGATTTCTGTTTTTTTTTTTTTTTTTTTTTTTTTTTTTTTGCTTTAACTCGCTATGTGAACTCCGTTTTATAGGTCTTTACATCATATGTATCAGTTTTCTCTTACTAAGAATTGTTAGGTGCCTAATCTGTTAGGTCAGTTTTATACCTTCTGACCACATTATATCTAAAAAGTGCATATAATACGTGTAGTGAATAATGGAAATCGTGTGATTGTTACACACTAGATTTTTTATTATGATCCTTTCAAATATCTAGTCATATACAATTATACACTATAGAAGCTGAAATATAGCCTTCCTTTAATTGGTACAGATTGTAGAATAGAAGTGCCACCTGCTGTGCGATATACACGAAGGTCTAGCAAATAATTGTAGTTGCATAGAATTACACATTTTATTCCATAAAACACAGTGCCAGTAAAAGTTTAGCACTCAACAGACACACATATAGACAGACAAGCAGACAAACATTTTCTAAAACTGCTAAAATCGTGTTCAGAACATCTCAAAATGTGCAAATCTATCGAAACAAAATTCGAAAATTTTAATAATTTGAATACTTCCTTTTTTTTTTCTGTGTGTATGTATAGAATAAAATAACATGCATAATAAAGAAAATAAGAATAAAAATTATCCTACACATTATAGACAATGATCAATAAACCGAATATCTGAATATCGAGAAATAGTTAGATAAAATTTCAATAATATCAAATTAATCTTCAATATGAAATAAATGTGTTATTATTCATAAAAAAAGACAAGATGTGTAACACAGTGCTGATTAAACACCTACTTTTGAAACAAATTACTAATATAGTGCAATTACTTTTAACATCTGCTTCTTAACTTTATCATTTAAGAAAACCTAAGATTTATGATTACCTTCTTTGTAAAAATGTATATGCGGTTCTATTTATATTCACCTTTTGTTCATATATTAAATCCTTTTCTCCTTAAAGACAACCATAAAAATTAAATATTAAGGATCTGAATTATGTGTGGGTTTAACTCTCATCTAATTTTAGAAACATTTTTAATTTTATACAGAACAAAAAAATCTTTTCTTCCTTATTTTAATCGGAAAAGAAATAAATGTTATTCATTATATATGAATTGCAACGTCATTATCGTGCAGATATTTAAAATAAATGAGAAACGGATTGTTAGCTTTCTTCTAATTAATATAAAGTTGAAATTTTCTCTATAAATATATCACAAGTACTACTGAAACTATGCAAAACTTTGAAATAGGTATAAAGATCAGCATAAATAATCTTTATTTAAACAACGTATAATTCTTAAAATAAACAAAGTTTTAAAATAGACGCTTGTCAAATCAAGAAAAAAAGAAGATATTTTATAGAGTTTCTTTGTCAAAATATTTTGAACATAAAATTATTATATTATATGTGATAAGCCTAATAATAGGATATTTATTTTACATGTCATTCAACTAATTATATTAAATAAATTACCTTAATCGAGTTTAAGAATCAAGATAGTAACCCATAAATTAAAGGACGGAAAAATCATCATCAAAATATTTCTCTACTAAAAGGCTTTGCCCGCTTTTCTGGTCATTTTATTAAAAAAAAAAAATCTAATTAAACCATTTAATAAATATATTTTGATTAACGATTATTTTAATCTGAATGCATTTCTTAATCTAGAAAAAAAATTCAGAACTGTATGCTTCATATTTTTTTTTCTGTAAGTTGCACACACACACACAAATACATTCTTTCATTAGAAGAGAAGCAATCACTGCCCGCTTCACTGGTCATTATACTTTAATGTTTTTTTTTTTTTTCAATTGAATAATTGAAATAATCAAATATAATCGAAATACGTATATTTCTATTAGCAACTATTTTAATAAAATCAATACTATAGCCAAGTACTGTGTAATATACAGCAGTTAATGAAACAAAAATGACATTTGATTATTTGTGTTAAGTTATGTTTATTAGAGAGAAACACAGTTAATTTTAAATAAACTAAATATGCATTCACATTAATGGCAGCTCTAGAACATGATTGACTTTGGCGAAATTTGAAATTTGTCACCATAGACGATTTTCGCAAATATATTTACTTACACAATTGCAATAGCCATTTTAATCGCAAAAATTGTAAAATATAATAAAAGTTTTCACAGTGTTCTTATACAAAAACTGAGCCCACATAAGGTTGCCAAATCTATCTCTAAGAAAGCAGAAGATTTTAGTTTTACTATTCATTATTATGTTTGAATTACATTATTGAAATTTTTAACATTTTACAAAACTATGTCCAATGCTTTCTTTAATTTTTTTTTTCATATAATAATTTTAAAAACAGATTTTGAATGGATTCTGATCGATGAGAATTTTTACTTTAAAGCATTTTTAAATATCTTTATACTGCACAAAACATAGCTACTGTAAAATACGTCATCTAGATTCAAGTAATCATATTTCTAAATTAGCATTAATGGTTAGTTTACAAGTCACATAAATTATTCATATCTCTTTTAATATAAAAGTCAAAAGTGCTCGAAGAATAATTTCAGCTGATCTACAAAGTTTTTTTTTTTTTTCCTTTTTAACTCTTTTAAAATTTTATACATTATGTTGCGTCAATTCTGTTTTTAAACAACATATAAGGCAATCGAAAAGAAAATTACTTTTTGCTGTCATTTTAAAAATAAATCTATAAATACAGTTTTTTTTCTGTTTTTTTTTTTTTTTTCATATTTTAAGTGAATGTATAAGTAGTGCTTCTAGTTTGTATACAAAAATTCACAAAATAATTCTGATACATTGCGGTCTATGATAGATATTTTTAAAGCTTGTTTAATAGATTTATACTGCACAAGATATATAACATTGATTATTTATCTGTTTTTTACTTCAATCCTACCTTTTCTGGGTAAAGTATGATTTAGTAAGGTATAACACACTTACAAGTTAACACATGATTTTAAAATCTCCTTATACATAAATATATATGAATGTGCAATTTCTTTTTTCTATAATTACGCTTTACTTATTATATTTTGTCAAATAAGAGAGTTTAATCTAATATTTGAAAATTCTCATGACTAATAATAGCGATCAGTGTCTTTATTAAAATGAAAATCCGCAAAATACATCAGCATACTATATTTATTTAATTAACATTTATTTTATCACTTCTACAGTCTTACGTACACATTTAATTCGTCTGATATATTATAAACCGTAGCTATCAAATCTTCTATTTTTTTCCGGACTCTTCATAACAGGAATTTTCTATAAAAATTTTTGATTCATTTAAATTTAGAAGATAAATATGCAGATGTATGTTTAAAAATAGTGGTGATAAATCTAATTTGAAAAATTCAAAATTCTAGCAGCTGTGCTACTCTGTTTCAATTAAGCATTTGGGTACTTTTATAATACAAATTTTATTTATTTAAGTTTAATAGCATGTATTACTTTTATCTCTGTAAATGTATTTACGTCTACATAAACAATAACTGAAAGTTAATTTTGGACACAATGCAAAGTTAGTCAGAAGAGAAAATAAAAATTCGAACATATTCGATGCACCAAAAAATTCGTAGAAAATGAAGGAATTGGTAAAACTGAACACTGTTTGCGAAAAAAAATTATTCACGTAAAAGGGATTTTTTATTTTATTTTATTTATTTTATTTTATTTATTTTTATTTATTTATTTATTTATTTTTATTTACATATTTATTTATTTTATTTTATTTTTATTTTTATTTCATTTTATTTATTTATTTATTTTTTAGTTTATTTATTTATTTATTTATTTATTTATTTATTATTATTATTATTATTTTTTTTTTTTAAGGAAAAAAAAAGGTTCAAATTTTTGTCGATAGAGGGTGCAAATTACACATTACACGTGAGCAAATTACACATTTTCATTAAAAACTATATTTATTTGTATGCAAATATTTACAGGCATATAGATCCTAAGTGTTCACCATTCCCGCAATTTATAGTTATCAAACGAGTTAAAACATCGCTAAATCTGCGATTCTTACTTGAAAATATTCACCAATAACACTTTATCAACCAACACAACATCGTAATTAAAACTTCATATATGCACCAATAGGAGGCAAAATAAGAAATGAGCTGTGTTTATCGTAAAACCATGTAATTTATAGGACTCTGATTTGCGTACTTTACACTACGCTTCCGTGTAGTGCTAACAAAAATGTAATTTTTTTTTATTTTTTATTTTTTTTTATTTTTTTAACCAAAGAATTCCCCTCCTCAGGAGAATATATTTTCGAAAACTGCATTCACTTCTATCAATTCCTTCAATTTTTATAAATTTTTAAAATGTCTACGGACTTATGGGACACACAGTATAATAAAATAGTAAAATTACATTTGTTACATTTATTAAATAGTTAAATTACAATAACTTACATTTTGAAATTATTTAATATAAAGTAACTTTCAAACAGCCTTGAATTACAGTTTCTTACGGAATGCATCATTCAAATTCAAAGGACACTAAATAAATGTACAGAACTGTGATAATATATATATATATATATATATATATATATTTGGTAAAATATAAAGCAGGAAACTAATACATACTCTCGCCAACTGACTACGATTACATTTTTTATTTTCTCCAAAAGAAAATAATAAAAAAAAAAAAAAAATTGCAGGAGGCTCACATTTAGCCACAGAAGATTAAAGTTAATGTGTAAATGATTCTCAACTCATATTTCAGAAAATAAATTAACGCAGACTGTCATGGAAAGATTTTTTTTTTTTTTTTTTTTTTACATTATAGGTATTTCTGTAATAATTTAAAACAAAATCTCATAAAACTACTATAGTTCTATATTATAATACAGCCTTAATACAATAAGCATTCGAAAAGGCTCATATTTTCTATTCTATTACATACGGAATTTCTATTAAAAAAAAATTCTATACTTTTGTGTAGTTTTGCATAAGCTGTATTACGCCATTGTATTTCGAAGAAACTTCTAATAAAGATTAAACATTAGATTGATATTTAATTGAAAATTTGATTAATAGCTTAACTGCGTTCAATATTGTACATTGTCATAGTAAAAATATATATTTTTTTTACACTTAGAATGTTATGTAATGTTGTCTGAAAGTTATTATCTAACTAATAATAAATCAAATATCACTTATAATCAAGATAACCTAAATGAGACTATTATGCATAGCTGCCAAATTTTACACTTTTGGACCAAAGTAAATTTTAATAGGAATTTCATTTTTTTTTATTAGTGAAAACTATTACGGAAATATATATTAAAAAGAAAATCTTTTTTTAATTTTTTGTTAGCCAAAAATCGTAAAAGTTGGTAGCTGCGATATTTCAGTGCAACCAACTATTTAATTTATTTCGTAATGTTTGTAGTTCCCGACTTCATCTCATACCACTTTTCTTAAAGTGTAATTTTCATCTTATTTAATCGTAATTATACTTTGGAGAAATTTACTCTACAAAGAGGTTGGTGAGGAAAACGGGCGGGTGCTAACAACATTGCGGAATAAGTTAAAAAGTTGGCAGCTATGGTATTAGAGACGCTGTCCTTGAGGTGCAAATATGAAGGACCTTTAAAAATAAACTTAGTCATCTCTTTTGTTTTTGTGTAGGAAAACTGTTGATTTTATTATCATAATACAATTAATTATTCTTCTCACATCACATGCAAATTTGCTAAATAAATTTCTGTACATGATAACACAAATTGTGTTCAAAATGTAAGTACCTACAATCATTGAAAAAAAAAAAAAAAAAAAGCTTCGAATACATTCTATACAATGCAAATAATTATTTAGACACTTTTGCGGAAAGAAATCGAAAATAATAAAAAAAAAAAAAAGAAAAGATCCATTTTAAATTCTAGAAACATCAAATAGTTTTTAAAAAAATATATTCTGTTTGCAGAAAACTACACTTTCAGAATTTTAAAGAAAGTTTAAAGTTGAGATTTTTCGCCGTGAGTTCTAGGGGAACAATGAATGTTAAAATGTTTTTACAGTAAAATCTTTGAAACGTATTCAGAGTTTTTAGTAGTTTTTTAAAATAAACTTACAGTTGACTAAAAATCTGTATTTCAAAGAACTATTTGGGAGAAATTCTGATTTCTTTTAAAAGTATATATATGTGGCAAAAAAAATTCTCTTTATATTTAATAATTATTAAAAAAACCATATAAAATATATTGACAACGAACAATGGTTCATTTTATATGTTTAGAAAAAACCTTATTCCGTCAAACTAGTGGTTGCCTAAAAGTTTAAAATAATTTGATACCTGTTAAAAGAGATCTTTTAGTTTTACAACAAAAGGCAATTTTTAAAACATTTGTGTGGTATTTTTAACACTAGAATTACGGAAGGTGTCATTTTGACCCCAAGCAAACTTTTTTCTTCAATGGTTCCTCTATTTTTTCACAAATATCTTAATCCTTTCTTGACTTTTCCTAAGTCATTGTGCTTTTCAAAAAAATAAAGTTTTGAAGAAAACCTTATTTAACTTTTAGTCTTAACAAAGGTTTATACCTAGAAATACGGGCAGGTGTCATTTTGACCCCTGTGAGAAAGAAAGGTATCTGAATATTTTTTCTGTAGTAAACTATTTTTGCTTTCACCTGCTAAACAAAAAACAAATGAAAGAAAAGGAAATGACGTGTTTGTGTAATCTCCCACCGGCCTGTCACGTAATTTGAATTTTCGGAATGCATTCACTTGTGAAATGAGAACAGATAAAAGAGCTTATGTTCGAGAAAACGTTTGTAGATTTTGTTAGGCATTTTGTTTGTTACATATGATAACAATTTTTGATAAATTATTTTTTTATATTTATGTGAGTTTATTATATACTAATGGTTCGTAGAAGAGGACTAATGCAAGAAGAAACAGTTAAATTGATGCAAGAACTATCTGATTGCGATTCTGGTTCTGAAATGGATAACAATTCTTCAAATAGAGATGAAAATGGAACCTCTAGTGATTCAGATTTGTTATACTGAGAGATCATGTGATATCATCTTCTAGCTTATGTGAAAGTGAAAATGAATAAGTTCCCAATAATTTAAATTCTGACATAACTAAGAATGCCAAAGCAGGAACTAGTACTATATGCTCAAAAGGGAATAACAAGAAATTCAACGATATTCCGCCAGCTATTTGTCCATATCCTTTAAAATATACTTTAATCATTGTAATTTATTTTATTTTTTTTAGATTTTCAAAAATATATAACGTTATATAGGGAAATATGCAGATATTATTTCCAGGGGTCAAAATGACCCCCACCGTATTTCTAGGTATACGAAGATCGCCGTAATTCTAGTGTTAAAATAGTAATACAAAGAAAAGTAATGAAATGTAATATTTTTTTTCTTTATTTACTGTATTATGAAATAGGCAAAAATATCATTTAAATAATTTTTTTTAGTTAATTAAAAGTAATTTTTAAAGATATAAGGAGTAAAAGTTATAAATATCCCTCACCATAGTTAAATATGAAAATTCGCATTTTAGCACCCTTAAAATTCACCTATCAGTTTTCATGAAATTCCAAGCTATTTACCTTGTAATATCACCCATAATGCTTCTTAATATGAAAATTCTTCCCTTGTACCACGTTATGAAAATCTTCAAGTTTAAATAATTTGTGAAAATTTTAAGTAGAATTTTGATAACCAATATTGTTCATATAAGTGTCAAAAATGTTATCGTAAAATTATACAGACAGTAAAGTAACAGATATAATGCACGGCTATGCGCAATTTTGTCCTCTTCTTGTATTCAAAAAATTTTAAATTTCGAACAACCTACGAAGTTTTCAAAATGAAATGTTAAAATTTAATAAGGATCTGAACAGTATCGTATATGATACTTTAACTATTGTCTGATACCTTTACATTTAATTATTCTTCAGTTAATATCTGCGTATACTTAAAAACTGTTTAAATAAATAAATAACTAATAAAGTGGATTACCAACAGGTGTAACTTTTTTTTTTTCTGATTCCTCAAATTTTGAATCTCTAAATATATTAGAAAAAAAAAAAAAAACTGCGATTGAAAAATTCCAACCTATACCAATAGTTTGACAAAACATAAAGAAACTGCAAAAGTAAGAAACAATTTAAGTGTTTTCGATGTTTTATTTGAAATGCCTGAATAAGGACTCGGATCCTTTAGAAACTCTTCAGGAAGCCATCCAGTGTCAAAGTTCCTGGTGTAGACAATTAGCATTAACCCACAACACACACCGTAAAACAACTAATCAAAACCAAATTCTATGGCCCATCAAACACCGAGGTATCATAAAACGATCGCAGGTAATTGATCCCGTTTACATGATTGTCTGCCCGGAAACGGCACAACGTTCCATAAAATATTATTCTGTGTTTGATTGGAAACTTACAAACTTTAAAAAAAGTAATCATATAATAATTAATTTTCTCGACTATACAATTATGAATAACTTACAATACATCCAATATATCACACAATAAATGAAATCAAGAACATATCAACATCCAATGTATTTTATTTCTCACAGTTTTACACAATTTTTTATTAGCTGTATTCATATTAGAAAAATAACAAATTTTACATTCATTATTCATCCATTGGTACTATCCGATATTATATGAATATTAAAAATCTACCCGTAACATTCTTTAAAATTTAAAAAATAATATATTATCCAAATCTTTTGAATAATTAAAAAAATAAGTGTTTTTGTAAAATTACCTTACTTTTCAAAATCATGTTTTCTTTCCAAAGTTCAATAATTAAATTTTTCCTGAAAATCTTTTGTTTCTGATTGCTCTTCTAAAAGATAAATATTTAACTTTTTATTATATTCTAACTTTTCTCTATGTACATAAAAGAAGAATTTTCATTTTTTTTCTTTTTTCAAAAGAGGAATAGTTATTAATCCTTATAATTTGGTTACACTATTCTGTAATTTTTAGTCAAATAACAATTTTAAACAGTTCAAAATTACCTTTTATTTTATACAGAAATTAAATTTAAAAAAGAAAAAAAAAAAAAAAAAAAAAGAAAGAAAAAAAGAAAAAAAAAACTATTACAACTGTTATTCTTATGATATCTGATTATTTTATTAGCAAATTTTATCGAAAGTATGAATTTATTGTATAATACGTTATTATCAAATGCAGTAATATTTAATATTTTCATGTATTTTAAATTTGCACTTTAAACCGTTTCAATACATTGCGTTATCGTTACTTAATGCATTTTTTTCTTATTTTTTACACAGCAATTCAAAATATATAGAATTTATGGTGGAAACATGAAGAAGTAAAAAAAAATTGTTTTATAATATATAAAGAAAAACCAAATTGGTAACTGGAGAACAGTACTGTCACCTAATATATAAAGCGTGTTTCACATTTATCTCTAATTCTACAGTAGGTGATTGTTAGAAAATTTTATTTATTTTGACATTTTATTTTTTATTTTCTATAGAAGTACTGAAGGGAATGGCCTTGAAATTCACACATGCAAGTAACATTCTTAGGCTCACACATTACAGTAACGATTTAATCACGAGTGCAATTAGGGAATTAACCGCAAAT